>JAYEPQ010000001.1:26332329-26479829 GCA_036321105.1 Dracaena cambodiana
AAAACTCTTGCCAACTAAAATTTTATACAGAGTGTCAACGGAGAGCAAGATCGTTCTCCATAGCTACTCTAGAGTCCAGTATTAAACAAAGAGGAAATTAGATTTTCTTTATCTTCTGTAAACGGAAAACCATTGAAATTATAATTCTTTATTTAAAAAAGCTCAATAGAGAACTAATGAGTGCCATATATTGTATATTTATAGCCTCCATATTATCTAATTTTATATTTAAATAATGCTACTCAGATATTTTTAGTGTGTTTTTCAGATAAACCTATTCTTATAAGAAGATGACATAAACTCAGAGCCGGATTAAGAAGCCAAGCCCAGAAAGTAGTTAAAAATGAGCAAATCTACAATGCCATGATGCTGCAGAGAGTTAAAGTTTAATACAGTCATTCAGATTAAAGGTAAAGGACTAGAGACTAATGCAGAAAAAGATTGGGGCCAAGAAACCATATTTCTGCCACTATTTGGCGGCATTTACCTTCAATTAGCAGCTCTATGGGGCCTAATCTAGGTGAATTTTCTACGGAAGTTTCGATGTAATTTTGTAATTTCTCACTTGTACTTAGATTAGAATTTGATTCTCCGAGACCTATATATTGGTCGTATCGTTATAATCTAGGGTTTTTTATTATGTAATTTTGTACTCGTAATTATAAATAAAATTAGGGATTTGTCGAAGGGGTGACAGCCGCCATACCAACTCCAGAGGTACCCTTTTCTTTTCATCATTATTTCTTAAGTAATCTTCTTCTAATTGCCTTTTAGATAGATTTATGTTGTTTCTAGTGTAGATTTTTAATTGCTTTCTAGGAAAAATAGGAACTTTTTAATTAGGAGTATGAGTAGCTAATTAATTTAGTCCTAGGATGTAGATGAAATTAAGGATCAATCTCATATTAATATATTTGTATTCTTTCTTAAATAAAAATAAAAAAGATAGAATTTTTCTATGAAATAATAAAAAATACAAGAACTCGTATAGGTTATACCTAATTTAAATATTTTGATAGCCTATGCTTAGTTAGGGTTTGGATTTATTGGCTTTTATTCATTTGGTTGAATTTATCTAACTATTTAGTTTATCTTTATAAAAATTAATTTCTTTGATGGATTATACTCGCACACCACTTGATAGTCCATACTTAGGATATTTTAAGTAGGAATTAAACTAAAAATTATTTTTTTATTAAAGAAAGAAGATGAATAGATAATATTTGATTGTGAACTAGTTGATTCTGTATCCTAGGCTAACTAGAAACGCAAATCTCATCAATCTAGACTCATAATTAGTTCGTCAAGATAATAGAGTTAGTAAGATTAAAAAATAGTTTAGATCCCTGTGGGAATGACATGTTAGCACTACAACTGATACTGTGCGCTTGCAGTAAATATTTCACATCAAGTTTTGGCATCATTGCCAGGGATCAATGGTGTTTTACTTTTTCTAACGTTTTACGGGTTAACAATATATGTTGAGTGTGTAGGGACCAGAAAGTATAGATACATAAAGATAAAAAGGATCAGAGGAGTTTTAGAGTTGCGTAGTAGAACCAGAGAAATAATCTCTCTAGTTCTGCCACTAATTGACGGTAAGAACCGCCAAATAGCAACAGCCCAATTGAATTCTGACCTCATATTTTCTCCAGTTCTGTGTTTTGGTTCTTTGGTTTTGTAAAAAAGTAAAAAAACATAGTAGAAATAGTAGGAGTCACATCTTTTCTTTGATCATATCTCTTCTACTATTTTATCTTCACCACACCTCACTTCTTACACACCTCACTTCTTACATTAGTTTAAGAAACTCACACATCCACGGTTGCTGGTTCATGCCATATTAGGCCCGTGATCAATTTAGTCAATTAGTGAGATCAGATTTGTTCATGGGGACAAGATAGACCAACCAATCCTGATCCTTCAAGATCGATGCTACCCATTGCGCACATCACTACCATCATGCATCAAACTTTCACATGCAGCGGTTAAGAACTTTGAACTGAAATCGCAGTACATCAGCATGCTTCATAAATTCACTGTTTTTGATTCTGACGATGCATATCTCTTTATCAGTGAATTTCAAGAAGTGTATGTGATGATAAAACTGCAACACTTATCGGAGGATACAATTAAGCTCTGCTTCATTTCATTCACTCTCAAAGATAATGCCTAGAAGTGATTGTACAGTATGCCTACTACTTCAATCACTACTTCAAATGAATTCGTTACAGTGTTTCTCAAGAAGTACTATCCCACGCACAAGATGGCAAAAATTCAAAATCAAATTAATCAATTCTGTCAAGTGTCGAAAAAGCCCTTCTAGAAATACTTGGACTAGTTCAAAGATTTGTTAGCTAAGTGCCCCCATCATGTGATAGAAAAGTGGTAGTTGTGTCAAATCACGTACAAAGGACTCGATTATACATCCAAAACTCTTCTTGCGTCCATGTGTCAGGGGAAATTCATAAGAAAGAATGAGGATGAAGCGTGGCACTTCCTTGAGGACCTATCGTAGAAAATTATGCAGTGGGAAAGTCCCGCTGAGAAACCCAATGCATCAACATCTACAAATAAGGGTGGGATTTATAGCACCGACAGCTCGATAGCTGACGAAGCTAAAATTGCAGCTTTTATGAGGAGAATTGAGGCGTTGTAGACTCCAAGTGCTCCACCAGTGGGTCAAGTAAATCAAATACAAGGTTCCACATACTTTAATTGCGGAACTCCAAATCACGTTATGGAAGAGTGTCCACTGTTAGTGAATTCCATGGGTCCGACACTTCAGCAGGAAAACGCCTTATATCTAAGACTCATGAATAATCCATATACAATCCTGGTTGGAAAAACCATCCAAATCTCTCTTGGGGTCAACAGCAATATCAAGGAGTCCTCAACTCTAACATGCAGCCTCCAGCCAATAGTTAGTTCCCAAGACTAAATGTGGGTGCTTATCAACACCCAAATGTTTCAAATCATGTGAACAAATAGATCTGACCACCTGCACACAACCAATCACATAAAGAAAAGCGACTCCAGTCACTTGAGAAGAGTGTTGAAAATCTCCTCAAGTCCTCGTCCAACCTTAACATATATATGCAAAATCTCATGAAAGTGTCTACTGATTTTATTCAAAGAACAGATCAGCACCTGCTCATGAACTCTCAAGCTATTAAGAACTTAGGCAGTAGGTTGGATAATTAGCGAGTCAAATGAATGAATGAGGCAGGAATACTTTCCCAAGTCAACCCTTAACAAACCCTAACGCCAGTTTCTCTAACTCCAACGAGTCGCATGTCAACCAAGTTAATGCCATTCACACGCTTCGCTCTGGTAAGCTGGTTAACAATCATGTAGCCATGCTACCTGATTCTATTCCTAATGCACGACAGGTTACACTCCCTGATTCCACGATTCCATCATCACCTCATAATTCTTCATCATCATCCCAATATCCACCCACTAGCACGACAGAGGAGTCTGGCCCTCTAAATCTGATCCTCCTATCGACCATACTTATAAACTGAAGGCTCCCTCTCCAAATCGATTGAAGAAAAATTCTCCTCAGGTTGAGCACATCCTTGAGTTATTCAAGCAAGTTAAGGTCAATGCTCCTCTTCTTGATGCAATCTAACAAGTATCTGCTTATGCAAAATTCTTTAAGGATTTATGCACAAAAAGAGAATAACAAATGTTCCAAAAAAAGTCTTCCGAACTGCTAACATCTCTAGCATTCTCTCTCAGTTTGTACCTGTGAAGTACAAACACTCTTAAAGTCCTACTGTCTCCCACATCATAAGAACTATAGTGATTGAAAGGGCTCTACTATATTTAGGAGCGAGTGTCAACTACCTTCTGTATTTAGTATACCAACAGTTAGAACTGGGAGAGTTGAGACCTACAAGGATTACATTACAGCTAGCAGATAGATCTGTGAAGAAGCCTATGGGAGAGATTAAGGACGTCTTGATTAAGATTGGAGAGTTTATTTTCCTAGTCGATTTCATAGTTCTCGAGACTCAACCAGTGGTGGATCCACAGCATTGTATCCCAGTTATTTTGGGATGTCCATTCCTAACTACTTCTAATGCTGTTATTAATTACCAGAGTAGATCGATGATACTTTCCTTTGGAAACATGACACTTGACTTGAATATATTCAATCTAGGGCGCCAACCGAGTGATCCACCTGACGAGCCCCTAGAAGTGAATATGATCCAAGGGTTGTCCAGTGAGCACCAAGAGGAGGAATTTTTTGTTAAGCTGGATGGTTTAGTTGATGAGAGCTTATTCTTAGATACACTCAATGAGCCAACTAGTTATGTGTCTTCCACTCGATCAGAACTTCCACCTGAGTTATTGATGACTAAACCACGAGTTCAATTACGACAATCCATTGAGCGTCCACCTGAGCTTGAGATGAAGACCCTTCCGAGTCATCTCAAGTATGCTTTTTTGGATGAACACGACACACTACTAGTCATTATCTTTGCAGATTTGACCGAAGCTCAGGAGGAAGCACTCATTTCAGTGTTAAAAGCACATAGGGAAGCCATAGGCTGGAGTATGGCTGATATAAAGGAGATAAGTCCATCCATAGTGCAGCATAGAATTCATTTACTTGATAATACACGACCTACAAGAGATCCTTAGTATAGGTTGAATCCAGTAATGAAAGAAGCAGTGATGAAGGATATTCTTAACTATTTTGATAATGGGATTATCTATCCTATCTCTGATAGTGCATGGGTGAGCCCAGTTCAAGTAGTGCCTTAGAAGTCCGGAATCACTGTAGTTACAATGAGCTTATCCCGATATATTTGCAGACGGGATAGCGAGTCTATATTGACTATAGAAAGCTGAATGCTGCAACTAGAAAGGACCATGTTTCCTTTCCTTTTATTGATCAGATGCTGAAACGGTTAGCCGAACATGAGTTCTATTGTTTCTTAGATGGATACTCTGGCTATAACTAAATTTCCATCGCCCTGGAGGATTAAGAAAAGACCACGATCACATTTCCATTTGGCACCTTTGCATACAAACGCATGCCCTTTGGATTATGCAATGCATCTGCCAAATTCCAAAGGTGCATGGTGATTATTTTCTCTGACATGGTTGAACGATTTCTTGAAATCATCATGGATAATTTCTCTATTTTTAGAGATTCATTCCAAGAGTGTCTGCATCATTAAGAATTAGTTCTCACGCATTATCATGAGAAATATTTTACACTTAATTGGGAAAAATGTCATTTCATAGTAAAAAATGGCATAATGTTAGGGCATGTCATCTCGAAGGATGGTATAAAGGTTGACAAAACCAAGGTGGATCTCATCATGAATCTTCCACCTCCGCGATCAGTGAAAGATATACGCTCCTTCCTTGGTCATGCTGGGTTCTATAAAAGAATTATTAAAAATTTTAGCAAAATTTCTAGGCCTTTGACTCATCTACTGGCCAAAGACATGCTATTTGATTTCACACCTAATTGTCTTAGAGCCTTTGAGCAGCTCAAGAAGGCGCTCATCACCACTCCTATCATTCATGCGCCTGACTGGAGTCTCTTTGAGCTTATGTGTGATGCATCTAAGCATGCAATCGGTACTGTCATTAGACAACGTATTAATAAGTAGTCACATGTGATTTACTATGTAAGTAGGACACTCAATGATGCCCAGTTGAACTACTCCACTATAGAGAAAGAGCTTCTGGCAATTATCTTTGCACCTGAAAAGTTTTGTTCCTACTTGATTAGATCACGGATTATAGTGTACACTGATCATATTGTTTTAAAATATCTGTTGACTAAGAAAGACGCAAAAGCAAGACTCGTTCGATGGATCCTCTTGCTGCAAGAGTTTGATCTTGAGATATTAGATAAGAAAGGTGTTGATAATTTAGTAGCTAATCACTTGTCTCGCCTGCCCAACACATCAACTAATTCTTTCTCCATAAATGAATCATTCTTTTGATGAGCAATTGCTTGCATTAACGCGTGAACCATGGTTTGCTGACATTGTGAACTATCTTGTGAATAAGGAGATTCCATTCCATTGGTCCAAGCAAGATCGATTAGATTCTTGACCTAATTTTTTTTTATTGGGATGAACCATATCTATTCAAATATTATCCAGACAGAATCATATGTCGATGCATACCTGACAATGAGATGTAAAATATCCTCTCCTTTTTTCATGATCTCACTTGTGGAGGACACTTTGGTCCCAGAAAAAAGGCTGAAAAGGTGTTGCAGAGTGGTTTTTATTGGCCAACTATTTTTAAAGATGCTATGGAATATTGCAAAATATGCACACGATGTCATTTCGTAAGCAAAATTTTACAGCGCAATATGATGCCTCTGCAGCCCATCATTGAGGTCGAAATATTCGATGCATGGGGTATAGATTTTATGGGACCGTTACCCAACTCATTTTAAAACCAATACATGTTGGTCGCTGTCAATTATGTTTCCAAATGGGTAGAGGCAATTGCCACAAAATCGAACGACAGAAAAGTTGTTGTCAAGTTCTTAAAAGAGAATAACTTTTCTTGATTTAGCATTCCTTGAGTTATCATTAACGATAACGGTACCCATTTTACTAACCGGTCATTTGAGGTGCTCATGCGGAAATATTCCATTATTCACAAGTTAACTACACCATATCATCCACAAACTAGTGGGAAAGTGGAAGCTTCTAATTGCCAAATCAAACTGATTTTGGAGAAGACAGTGCAACACAATAGAAAAAGTTGGTAATGAAAACTAGCGAATGCATTATGGGTTTACCGTACCGCTTACAAGACCAATCTAGGCATGTCAACCTATAGGTTGATATTTGGAAAAGCGTGTTATTTATTGGTAGAGCTTGAGCATATGGCTTTATGGGCTATTAAGTTCCTCAACTTTGAACTTGAAAAAGCTGACGAGTAACAGAGGCTTTAACTTAATGAGTTTGATGAGATTAGAAGGGATGCATATGAGAATGCTAAGATTTATAAAGAGAAAACTAAAGTGTTTCATGATAATGCGACTATTCGCAAGTCATTTACACCAGGGCAAAAAGTTCTCTTACATAATTTGAGGCTACATTTATTCGCTAGAAAATTGAGGTCAAGATTGAATAGATCGTACATAGTATGGGCAGTACACCATCACGGTGCAATCGATATTGAGAACCCTAAAAATGGTAATTTATTTAAAGTGAATGGTTAGAGATTAAAACCATTTTTAGAGACTCGAGCGAGCGATAATACAGAGGTCGTGATACTTCACGACCCAATTTATGCATAGAGGCATATATTCATTTGTATATTAGAATATATATTTTGTATATTGTGTATGACTAACATAATACAGGATATAATAGAAGTTGAGGGCTGTAGAGTAATATATGAGGGAAGGAAAAGGCTAGTTAAAATTTGTATCTTTATAAATATACAACCAGCCAACCAAGCCCCAAACCCAAACCCTAGCTGCCCTCTTCATTCCACATTGTTCTCTTTGTTCTCCTTTCAGGTCCGCAGGGATTTCTCCATTTTTGCTCAAACCAGAGGTGACCAGAGGGTAGATCTCACCTTTAGCTTCCTCCTCCAAGTGGCCGAGCCCCAGTTCATCCCATTATGTCACTAATTAGCGGCCAGAGTCGCCAAATAGCGGCATTCTTGTGGATTTTCCCCCGAAACTATAGGGGAGGTGAGATTTCAGAATGCTGTATTTACTGTTAAATTCAAATAATTTTTTGTGGTCCAATAACATGGTTTGCTTGTGAAAAATACTTTGGTGAGATTTTTGCTGCATTTTTGGTATATTTTTTATCCACCATAGAAACTTTGGGATTGAATTATTTAGTATACACGCCTAATTTATTCTACATTTCAGAGTTAGTAGAGGAGTTTTATGCAAGTTTTGTGAATCTGATATTTCGGAGAATCGCAAAACCATTAAACTCCACTGGCATAGTGAAAACCACAAAGTGCATGCAGTGGCCATCTCTGCATCCACTGGTATCCTTCTTCACCCTAGGAATCAAACCCTAGACGCGATTGAGGAATATCTTATATGAATGGGTCCTAATTGCAAAGTGACATATGATAGAGAGATCAATAGCAAGACACTTTAACGCAATGTATACGCGACTTGCCGCTGAATCAAAACTAATGTAATGGGGATTACACATATGCCATCATTTTACACACCCACATTACATATTGTTAATTGCATCATGCATCAGGACACTCATTTTTGTATGTGCACATAATTAGTCGACACCATTATAGATGCTAAGATGCGGTCGAGGATTAGTTTGCCTCTGCCGTGTCTGATTACACAATTGTGTCATGGATTTATGTCTGGTGCAGAGTTTGATGCATATGTACCCTCACGTGTGTCCATAGCCGTAGAGGACATATTAGTGACATATCACGTTGTTGTTTCAAAGAATTGGAACAGAAATACGGTTGATGAAAACATATATGCTACTGAGTTGACACAAAAGGAGGAGGATGACGCTTTCTTTAATAAAGACTTATCAGCAGATTTCATTGAGTAAATCAATGTTGTTTGACGTGGTCTTAGAAAAATTTAGCGTCGATTGAAACAAGTTGACTGTGAAGGGACTTCACTACATGTGCAGGTCATGCACTCAGAGAATCGAGTAAGAGGTAAAGAGGACGACACTAATGATTTGTGTATGAGGACATACACAAGTTTAGGTGTGCAGGAGTGGATTAGGAGATTTTATTTTATTTATTTTATTTTTTTGTGTTTTTCTACGATTTTTAGTTTTTATTTTAGGATTTTTATTTTATTTTTAGATTTTTTTTGGGTTTCTTTATTTTACACTTCGGGTAGTTTTTAGGGTAACTAATTAAGTAAAACAAAAGTAAAAAAAAGATTTTTCTTTCTTTCGTATAAATTTCTTTGATTTTTTTTGATTTTTGGTTATCTTTATTTTTCTTTTCTTATTTCCTTAATATAACATCTTCACGAATTTTGTGGATACATTCACTGTAAACCCTCACGAGACACCACTCGTCCATAAGGGTAACCTAGGAATTTAATGGTTTGTTGCACGTGCTAAGTACAACGCGATTCCTGCGAAAGTGAGTTAAGATTTTTCTATTTTTTTTCTTTTTTAGATCTTGGTTTTGCTCGAGGACCTGAAATATAGGTGTAGGGTATGATAAGTGCCATAAATTGCATATTTATAGCCTCCATATTATCTATTTTTATATTTAAATAATACTACTCGGGTATTTTTAGTGCGCTTTTCAGATAAACCTATTCCTACAAGGAGATGGCATAAACTCAGAGCCGAATTAGGAAACCAAGCCCAGAGAGGAGTTAAAAGTGAGCAAATCTATAAGACCATGATGTTGCAGAGAGTCAAACTTTAATACAGTCATTCAGATCAAAGGTAAAGGACTAGAAACTAATGCAAAAGAAAATTGGAGCCAAGATACCATATTTTTGCTGCTATTTGGCGGTATTTACCGCCAATTAGCAGCTCCATGCGGCCCAATCTGGGTGAATTTTCTACAGGAGATTCGATGTAATTTTTTTGTTTCTCACTTGTACTTAGATTAGGGTTTGATTCTCCGAAACTTCTATATTGGCCGTATCCTTGTAATCTAGGGTTTTTATGATGTAATTTTTTACTCGTAATTATAAAAAAAATTAGAATTTTGCCGAAGAGGTGACGACCGCCATACCGACTCCAAAGATACCATTTTCTGCTCATCATTGTTTCTTAGGTAATCTTCTTCTAATTGCTTTTTAGATAGATTTATCTTCCTTTCTAGTATAGATATTTTATTTCTTTCTATGAAAATAGGAACTTTTTAATTAGGAGAATGAGTAGCTAACTAGTTTAGTCATAGGGTGTAGATAAAATTAGAGATCAACCTCATATTAATCTATTTGTATTCTTTCTAAAATAAAAATAAAAAAGATAGGATTTTTCTATGAAACAATAAAAACAAGAACTCGTAGTTTGAACTTTGATAGGTTATACTTAATTTAAATATTTTGATAGTCTATGCTTACTTAGAGTTTGGATTTGTTGGTTTTTATTCATTTTGTTGAATTTATCTAACGATTTAGTTTATCTCTATAAAAAGTGATTTGTTTGATGGATTATACTTGCACACCACTTGATAGTCCATACTTAGGATACTTTAAGAAGAAATTAAACTAAAAATTAAAGAAGGAAGATGAATAGATAATATTTGGTTGTGAACTAGTGGATTCCAAATTCTAGGCTAATTAGAATTACAAATCTCATCAATCTAGACTCATAGTTAGTTAGTCAAGATACTAGAGTTAGCAACATTGCAAAATACTCTACATCCCTATGAGAACGACCTGTTAGCGCTAACTAATACTGTGCGCTTGTAGTAGATATTTCACATCAAGAACCATTTACGATTTTATGGCGTACATTATCTGAGCTATTGGCTAATTTATACTTATATATATATATATATATATATATATATATATATATATATATATATATATATATATATATATATATATATATATATATATATATATATATATATATATATGAAAAAATAGAAATGAGCTGACAGCTCACGCAAGTTACTTGAACTGCAGTTCATTTCCACTATTTTAATTAATCATTATTAAAAAAAAAAAATTGATTTGGTCTCAACCCCCTAGGGTTCACTCACCCAATTTCTTGGATTTTAGATTTGATTTGGTCCTCTATCAAGTTAACACAAAATTAATGGTTTTCAATGAATAAATTATTTTGTATCTACTTGATGAAAATGTAAATAAACTCCAAAATTTATTAAATTTGATCTGAAAGAAGTTAAGGATGTAGAGATACTAATTCTAGAAAAATTTGAAGAAAAATGATTGGATCACTGCATTTTTGCCGTTAGTTAACTTAATTTTTCCTAAGCTGGTGGCTCACCTACAGTAATCTTCTATATATATATATATATATATATATGAGAATAATGAAAATTAATTGAGAACTCACACAAGTTACCTGAGATATAGCCCATCTCCCCTGTCTTCGATATTTTTTGCAAAAGTCTTTTTTGCATTATGATCTCTACTATTTATGGTTCATTCATATCCAAAACTTGGGTTTGAATTTTGATTTGGCCTTCCATCAAGTAATTACTTTATGGAATGAAAAATAAACCCCAAAATCTATGACGTTTAATCCTATAAAAATATGGAGATTAAGATAATGACCTCAAGAAGTTTTATAAAAAAAATGGGAGTACTATTTTTTTAGTGCTACCTCACGTAACTTACCTGATTTGGTGGCACATTTACAGTAATATACATACAATACCCAATCTTATTATGAATTATGATTTATTATAATTGAATTTCTAATTCTATAGAAGGATTTTTATGAAAAGAAATTTAAAATAAAAAGAAAAAATTAAATTAATTGACTAAAATAAATAACAGAGATCTAGACTTTAACCCCATTATAATAAAACTTAACCACATATAAATCAACTAAGCAACTAAGCTACTCATCTAGCTATAATTAATAATATAATTAAATTTGACTTGATTGATCCTGGTCTGATTACTTGGATGTGATTTGGTTTGGTTTTCATATATATTAGAATTCTATCTTTAATTCAAAATGAGAGTTAAGTTAGAAACCTAACTCGTATAAAAAGAGAAAGAACCCCAGCCACAGCCTTTCCCTTCCCTAACACCAAAAAGAAAAGAATATAAGCAAGGAAAGAAAAGGAAGAAGAAGAAGAAACAAATTTAGCCCTATATTAAGAGTTTCAACATTTTTTAAAGTCAAAACCTATATCTACTATTTAGACCAAGCAAGGTAAGTTTATCTCACTCAAAAAATATACTATGTATTTAAGATTCTAATCTCTTTTATATTATAAATAGATTTAATGAAATCATGCCTAGAAAGATGTTTTCATGAAATATAATTAGGAAAAATATAATTCTCGTATAATTCATAAATAAAGATATGATTTTTACCATCAAAATGATATCGTGTTTTTAGAATTTTTTTTTTAAAAATAATTAGGAAAAAAAGAGTTTTCATATGATTCATAAATAAAAATATAATTTATACTATCAAAAGATTCTTGATTTTTTGTGTACATGTTAGGAGATATATTCTTACATTAGTTAGTTATAAATTCATATGAGTATTGCTTATTTTGTTCTTAAAAAAATGTGATTTTGTTGAAAAGAGATAGATAGATATTTCGCTTTGAATAGATTAATGCTAAAGATTTGATTTTTATCGATGTTAATGCATGAGTTCATATTTATATTGATGCCTATATTTTTAATGCTAAGTATATGGACAAATATCATTCTTGATAATTGAAGAAAACTTCATAAAGGGCAAGGAATAATCCTTACTGGACTGTCTATTTGAGCGACTGTCTACTTGAGCGACTGTCTACAACCTCTTATACAATAGTTTCAACCAGGCCTTTTTGCCCTAATTCCAACAACTACCACTGAGGAGTGTTACCGATAGCAGGGGCTAGCCTGTCGAGAGCGGACCCGTCTCACTGTTTTGCAAAGTGTTTTATTGATTCTTTTTTGTGAGGGGATTGATATTGGGTATCTTTATCAATATGTTAATTGCTATAATTATCATGTTATATTGGTTTAATAAATAATTTGTATATTTTATACAACAAGCAACTTATTGACATTAAATTGCAATAATCAAAATTATTATTATGACATATATTGATAAAGATTGACTAAAATGGTGGATGGATTGTTATATTATTGACATCGTAATGATTATTGATACTAAACCAGTGTACCATCCCTATTAGCACCTAAATTAAAATATTAGATCGATATAATTGAAATTGATTAAATATATGGGTTATCAGAGGAAAAAACCAATGATTCAAGACTTAGCGCTCTATTTGTCATTGACCTATTGAACTCTTATTTATTAATTGACTTTTCATTGAATTTGGACAGGATAGGCTTTGATGACATTGTTATTAAATAGCAAGATAGGCCCGACTGTCTATTGATTGATATGTTCTTTTGTGGTGAATGAGATGCACTCAAACACGATAACATTTATGCTTAATTGGTATTCCAAAATACCCTAATAAAAGTGATTAATGAATTTAATTAAAATAAGAAAGACATATGGACATAAAAAGAATTACAATATTATTATTGGTTATCACTGTATTCATTGCTATTCAACGATATAATTTATTTTCTTGGATTATTATAATTATATTACTTTACCATCATCCTAGTTATGCTTGACCAAATCCAAATATAGGTTTAGACTTAGGTACAAAATTTGATGCACCAGTTATAGAATAAGATTTAGAGTATTTCGAAATATTTGCAGGATTACAGGATTAGATAGTCTAGATATTATTTTATGAATTGGTGTAATTGATGTTAATTTGAAATTAGAAAAATATATTCTTCGTGAGGTTCGATTAGCTAGTTTTTATAAGTTTAGTTTTATAGGGATAATTTATGAGACTCTGTTAGATCTGAATTTTTATAGAGATAGTTCACTTCAGTAATTTTTAAATGTTTTGAAATTTACTATATTCTATTAATTTTGATTGTGCAATGAATGTATTAATTGTAAGGCTTGTTGTATTATCATGAGATGCCACATGACTAATCATCCGTTGATGTATAGTGGAACAGTACAATTGGTATCAGGCCTTAGGATCATTAAGTCGGTTCAAGTGATTTAATCTTATTTAAATATCATTATGGTTAATGGATCGGGATTGATTTAGTCTTGTTATACCATTTCAAGTTAAACATAGTTGTGTGTGTATGTGTGTGTGTGTGTGTATTATTGTATATGAATCGACAGCTCAAGCAAGTTATCTGACTCAGCAATAAAAAAATAATAGTCACATTATTTTTTTTAATTTTGTTAATATCATGATCTCTAACTCCTTAGATTCTTTGGATCAAAATTGATGGTTTTGAAGTTTATTTATTGTTTTATCAAGTAGATACGAAATGTTATATTCAGCAAAACTAATAATCTTTTGCCTATTGGATGGAATAACAAATCAAAACTAATACTTAAGAAATTGGATATAAGTGAACCCAATGGTAAAAATAAATTTAAAAAAAAAATAATTAGTGATAGTAGAAAAAGAGTGTAGCTAGGGTAATTTACATGATCAACTCATCATATATATATATATATATATATATATATATATATATATATATATATATATATATATATATATATATATATATATATATATATATATATATATATATATATATATATATATATATATGATTACTATAGGTGAGCCTTCAGCTCAGGAAAAGTTACGTGAGCTAGTGGCAAAACTATAATAATCCAATGATTTTTCTTTATTTTTTTAACAATTACTATCTCTATCTCCTTAACTTCTTTCGGGTTAAATTTCATAAATTTTGGAGTTCATTTACCCTTTCATTGTGCATACAAAATGTTTTATTCATTGAAAACCATTAATTTTGTGTTAACTTGATGGATGAACAAATTAAAACTAAAACCCAAGAAATTGGGTATGAGTGAATCATAGAGGATCGAGATCATAATCCAAAAGAAATTTTTGAAAAAAAATATTGAAGATAGTGGAAATGAACTGCAGCTCAGGTAACTTGCATAAGCTGTCAACTCATTTCCATTTCTCTCTCTCTCGCTCTCTCTCTCTATATATATATATAACTTGCTATGTATATATAATATCTTCATTAATATTATCCTATTTATATTTATTCTACTCTCTCCTTAAAGTATTAATGGCTCTTCATCGTCATGCTAATGGGATTGGATCTCAAATGGACTACTATGGGATCAAAACTAATGAGATGTTTGTGTGCCTCGTGGCATGATTAAGACTTAGCAACTACAAGCTGAGGCCTTGAGAGGTAGCGTGATGGCAGTGTTGGAGCATACACCTAGGGATCATCAACTTGTGAGTATCTCATATTTCAGGCATCTAGATTTGGCTACATCTTTAGAGATGGTAGATGCATTTAAAGCCTAATAGTGGCTTCCTGGGGTGGAGAATTTGTTGGGAGATTGACTAGCACATAAACTAAATTAGGGTTAGGGATTTCAAAATTAGGGGTTTATAAAATTGGGGAAGAAGAAAGGGGGTTCAGGTCTCGGCAGTTAAACGAATCCACGTCCACTCTCAACAAATCCACTAAGAAAGATTTTAATACGCGATTCTCATGCAATGAGTAATTTTATATTATTTTATTAATTTTCAATTCATGCATACAAAGGCTTATTTATAGGAAATCCTAGCAATAATGATAAGAATAAAATTCTATCTTAAAAAAAAATCTACATCCCTAACAATATAAATCTAATCAAAACCCTATTAAAACTCATGCTCAAACCCATTTAAAATTCCTATATATATTCAAAAACTTTATCTTATTAAATTTTCATCAATTTTTTCTGATTTAAGAATGAGAAAATTTGGGGAATGACAAAAGTCATATTCATCAAGCAAAACTGGGTCAAACTATTAAACCTTTTCGATGTGCAATCAAGTATAATTAAATCTGGTTGTGTAGGCCAATGTACCAAATAATGCTGATATCCACTATCAGTAGTCAAAACAATTTGCTCATCCAAAATATCTTCAATTTCATCAAGACAATACTTTCGTGGTGTGGGTGGTGATAGTGTACAAATGGAAAAAGGCTGATATCTCAGAGAAGTCGTTGAATGTAGATATAGAATCATAGCTGGATAAACAAAAAGAGCATGATCGGAGTTAGATCCTCGATGTTGAAGAATAGATTGATTTCGATATTGTGGGGATCGTAAACTCATAAGTCATAAGCATTAGAGCCAATCCTCTTTAAAACTCTGTATGGACTGATATGTCGAGTATGAAGAAGGTTCCTAGAGGGAACCTCTCTGGACATACTCTAATCATCACATCATTATCAACTACAAATTCCTGTAATTGCTTGTACAAATCTACTGCAGAATTCTAGTTATCATTACCAATTTGACACACTGAGATTCGATATATATTTGGAGGGCAAATATGCATATCTGTTACATTACGATGCATTCTTCATACTAGGAACATATGAATCATTTATTATTCCCTTCAAAGCAACATCTCAGAAAGTAGCAAAATCAGCTTTTCAAGTGATTGAAACAGTTAATTATGAAGATATAGATACATATGCATATTCATACCCAAGACAAAAGCCAAATTAGGATTTATTGGTTAGGAAATTAGGGAGTTTGGGAAAATAAAAGAAATTAGTTTTTTTCAAAAATTTGGGAGAAATTTAGAATAAAAAATAAAAAATATTAATTTGGCTCCTGACATCTAGGTGATATTTTTCCCACTCTCAATGAATTTATGAGGAGAGATTTAAAGATTGATTTAGGAATCCACCTAGATGATCTCAGCCACTCTCAATGAATATATGGTAAAAGATTTCATATTGACTAGCAAGTCAATATACTAAATTAAATAGAATTTTAATTCTCAACATTTTCATTCCCTTTCTTCAAGAGTCATATATGATTATTTATAAATGAAACTACTACACCACATGTGAAAATAAACCAAAATCTAATAATAACAATAAAACTGTAATCAAATCTAATATGATCTAAACAAATCTCATTAGATCCTAAATCTAAATAGATTGAATTAAATCTCATAGTATTCTAATTAACCTAGATCTCTATTGTTACCATCAATTCTTCTCCGCTTCAAAGTATTCATCTCTGATAAATACTACGATTAGAAATGTCATATATATCCCAATTAAAGTGATCAATATTCTTGCACAAAACATTTCTATGGTGCTATGATAGTGAAAGAGGAACTAGAGTTTATTGGGGGTCGAGAGGACCTCATGGTGGCTGGAGAAGAGAAGCGACATTAGTGACGAGGTCGGACTTATGAATTAGGGCGATTGACAAGATGTTGGAGATGTTGCGATTGGGAGACTAGAGCTGTGGCTAGTTGATGCTGATTATTTTGGAAATTCTTTAGAAACAATTTCTCTCTGTTTTGCTTCTCTTTTTCCTCTTTGATTTTTTTATTTAATTTCTTTCTATTTTCTTCTTGATCTGCCCATTTTTTTGTTTTCTTCTCACTTTTTCCTGAATTTTTTCTCAAAATATAATAACTAAAATTAAAATTAGAAAGCAAATGATGGAGAAGATCGATCTTGAGCTCCAATACCAATTTGATACAACATAGAAACTAAATTAGGGTTAAGAGTTTGGAAATTAGGCATTTATAGAATTGGGAAAAAAGAAAGGTGGTTCGAACATCGACATGCAAGTGAATCCATACCTAGTCTCAACAAATCCACAAAGAAAGATTTCAATATGCCATTCTCATGTAAGGAGCAATTTCACAAATTTTCATTAATTTTTAATTCATGCGTACAAGACTTATTTATAGGAAATTCAAACAATAACTAATCCACAATCAAAACTAAATCTCTAACAATAAAAATCAAATCAAAATTTATTTTAATTCAAACTCAAATCCTATTTAAAATTTCTATCTAAATCCAAACTCCCTATCTTATCTGATTTCCACTCTGATTGCACGTGTTCCAGCAGCAAATCAGGTCGATACTGTCAAGATCCAATGGTTAGATATTGGTAGGATATGATGACACTCAAAGGAGGACAGGCTACCCCAACCGATTTTTGGGAGACCAAGACAACTAATTTCCTAGCAAGAATCTTTTTGAGGGAAGCTCAAAGGTAAATGGAACAATAATTCATTAATCTGAGTAAGGTGCCAGGTCACTGGATGACTATGAAGCGGAGTTTGTACGATTGAGCAAATATACACCGTATAAGGTGGAGGACCATGTAGATTGAGCTCGTCATTTCCGTTAAGGTTTGAGACTGATATTCAAAAGCATATGGCGGCTTTCATGTTAGAGAGATTATATATTGAATTATTAATGTAGCACAGAATGTTGAGCAAGTTATTAACATGGTAAAGAGGGTGCAAACTTCAGTGCATAAGAGATTAGTTGGCCAGAGTTTAGGAGGGACTATAAATAGGAATGAGGGGAAGCGCCCAGTTGTGGATCACTAGCAAAAGCCAGTGTGTGATTACTGTCTGAAGACAGAGCATACTACAAAGGAGTATAGGTTTAAAATTAGTTTGTTATAATTGTTGATCGAGCAAACATATGGTGAGGGATTGTACTCAAGAGAAACGAGTGGGAATAACACCGTTTCCTCAGTAGCAGCAATAGAGAAACCAAAGTAGTAATCAAGGCAAAAAAACCATTAGCACCTAATAGAAGTTATTGAGCAAGCACAGAAGAGCAAGACAACAAACTATGGCCATGAACACACATATAATTTGACAGTAGAGTAGTGATAGAATAAGTGAGAAATAAGATGGATGAGCTAGAAGCTTGGATAGACCAAGTACTTCACCTTGGGGAACACCAATGCATTTAATAGGGAAGAAGGAAGGTGAAAAGAGAGCGTACATTGATTATAGAGGATCAAATCAAGCCATAATCAAGAATTGCTATCTATTGCCGAGAATCGATGACCTATTTGATCATCTTGGTGGAGCTAGAGTATTCTCAAAGTTGGATTTATTGTTGGGATATCATCAAGTGAAAGTGATGAAATCATTTATACCTAAGATCACTTTCAGGTGTGGACATTACGAATTCTTAGAGATGTCATTCAGAGTGACAAATTCACTAGCTATCTTCATGAACTAAATGAATAAAGTTTCTCCCTCATTCTTGAATATGTTTGTGTTAGTCTTTATTAATGATACTTAAGAATAGTCTTGGAGATCTTGTGAAGGAATAAGATTTATGGGAAGCTTAAAAAGTGTGAGTTTTGGTTAGAGAGTGTTTTCTTACTTGGACACATTGACTCCAGATATACAATTTCTATAGCTCCTAGTAACGTTGCAGAGTGAGAGATTAGCCCATTCTATAGTTAGTGACAGAAGTGAGGAGTTTGCTTGGTTTAACTACCAAAGATTTGTGCCTGATTTTTATAAGATTGCATGACCTTTGACCAACTAATGAAGAAATGAGAAAAGTATGAAAGGACGGAAGATTGCAATGCAGTTTTTGAAGAATTGAAGGAAAGGCTTGCTTTAGAATTAGTTTTGGCAACACAGGTGGACCCAGAGGGAAGGTTGAGTATAGTGATGCATATGGCAGAGGATTAGATTGCAATGCAGCCTTCCTCATTGATGTTCCCTTTACTTTATTATGTGGGTTTTCATGCAACATAGTTGGATGATAAATTATATGTTATGACATTTTAGACTTCATGAGATGAACTACAACAACCATGATTTGGAGCTTACAACAATGATCTCAGCATTGAACATTTGGTGAAACCACTTGTTGGGCAATAGAGTGGAGATATGTTTGAATCGTAAGGGCTTTAAGCATGTCTTCATCCAGAAGGAGCTTAACATAAGGTAGAGGTGATGGTTGGAGTTGATGGCTAATTATGATATTGATCTACAATATTATCATAGGAAGATCAATGTGGTTCTTGATGCTTTGACTGGAAGACTATGGTGATCTTTTCGACGCAGCTAATGGAATTACTAGAGGAGATCAAACAACTAGGTTAGAGATTATTTTACCTGGTTCGAAGGCATGGATGATAGCTTTTCTACATTAATGCTTTTTAGTCGAGAGGACTAAGGAAGCTCTAATGGACGATACTACTCGGAGATGGATAGAGGCTGAATAGATAACATATTTGAATATTCACGCGGATGGATCCCTTATAATTTGGCAATTGACTTTGTGTCTCCAAAGGAAAAGTTTGACATAAAGTACTTTTAGAGGCTCATATGTCATCTTATTCCATTTATCTAGGTGGAATAAATATGTATCAAGCCTTGAAGCACCACTTTTGGTGGCATAGGATGAAGTGGAAGATTGTTAGATTCGTATATGTTCTCCACAAAAATCTTACTTTTTTCCATTGAATATTATGATTACAACGAAAGAGTAACAATAGAAAAATAAGTGAGAGCATTTATATTTGTATCGCTCTCTTTTACAATAAAAGTGGGTTCTAATGTGAGGACGGGATCTAACTAGTAGAACTTATTTATAATCCGACGTGAAGATCTCTCTTTGAAGAAGATTATGGCTGGCCGTAGCTTCTCTCTCTCTACTAATCTTACTGAATTTAAGGCTCTCGCGCATAACTTGAATTGCCAAAGACCAAAAAGAAAGATCTCCAAGGTTTCAATACTCTCTTGCGTAATTTGAATTACCAAAATATCAAAAGGATCCTCAAGTCTTGCTCAAAGAGGCTATTTATAGACTTTAGTTAGTTATGAGAGTTTTCATAGGGATAGGAATAGAAAGTCTTTGTATTCATCAAGGATTCTAATAAAATATTTGACTTTGACTTAAATCTCTTGTTATTCTATTCTGATTGGACTCAATTCGGGTATTTGATAAATGTAAATCTCAATCACAATTAATTTAGGATTCTTAGATCTACCCATGCGGAGTTAAATACTCTGGACGCGGAGCTAAGACTTTAACTTCGCGTTTTACTTATCCACGCGAAGTTAAGTTTCTACCGCGCGAAGCTAATTAATAGCTTCGTATTTGCGAGCTATTTGCCATCTTTTCTTTTTTTAAAATTTTTTACCTCCAACAAGACCCTCTCCAAAGTTTTTAAAATGGCTATGATCAACAAATTTTGAAATATTTTGGATCTTTAATTTAGTGATCAGGTTAAAATTAAGAAATTTGGCAGAGGTGCCTAATTGCACATGCTTGGAATTTTGGTGAAAGCAATTTAAGGCTCTCATGCGTAATTTGAATTTGCATACGCCAAGATGGTCGGGTCAGGATCATCGAGTTTTGACAGAGACATCTAACTGCACATGCCTGGAATTTTGGTGGAAATGGTTCAAGTGCTCTCACGCGTATCTTGAACTTACTATCAGAGGTAAGAGTTTAACATGACAGAGTTTATTACATTGAAATAACATGGGTGGTGATAGTCCAAATTTTTCTGTAAGATGTAAGAGTTTAACATGACAGGTTAACGGGATTTTTAGTAAGCCCCCAGCTATAAATGGATTTGGCATGCCTTTACCAATCACCGTTTGCATTGGGCTAATCATACTATTCCCGTCAGCATGATGAGTAGTTGAGGGCTTTGTTTGGGCTTAAATGCTAAATGATTTCTCTTCCCTTTGTCTTTTTGATATTAGGTTATTTCTACCCTAGTGAGAAATTTGATCTCCTCTTCCCGTCATTTTGATAGTATTGGATAATTCATACTTTATCCCCTAGCATGATGGATTGTCGAGTCGTTTGTTTGGGCTTAGATGCCAAATGTTTACTCTTCCTGTAACTTCTTGAGTTTTGGGCTGTTGATTTCATACTCTTACTCCCAATATGATAGAGTTGGTGAGAGTTTTACTCTCTTCCCATTGCTTTTGAAGTATTGGGTGGTTTATACTTTTTACCATAGCATGATGGGTTATCGAGGCTTTAAATTCCTCTTCCCTTTACTTTTGAGGCATTGGGTTATTTATCTCATACTTTTACCTCCAGTATGATAGGGTTGGCGAGGA
This sequence comes from Dracaena cambodiana, assembly GCA_036321105.1. Taxonomy (NCBI): domain Eukaryota; kingdom Viridiplantae; phylum Streptophyta; class Magnoliopsida; order Asparagales; family Asparagaceae; genus Dracaena; species Dracaena cambodiana. The sequence goes on from JAYEPQ010000001.1 coordinate 26,353,960, forward strand.
ACTTAATTTCCTCTTTCCTCCGCTTTAACATCATTGGGTGGTTCATGCTTTTTACTTTAGCATGATGGGTTATCAAGAAACTTGTTCTCTTCCATTTGCTTTAACAGCATTGGGTAGCAAAATTATATTCGTATGTGTGTGTGTATATATATATATACACACACAATTATTTTGTTTTTCTTCTTTTTCTTTCTCTTTTTTCTTTTCTTTTTTTTTTAAATTTATGGCAATCATTTTGCCATCAAATTCCTAGTCATCACACAAAATTTTTCAATAGCTAACAAGAGCAGCAAAAGAAACATGATGCTTATCACCGTTAATGTCTTCGGCACCCCCGACCCAATCCGGCTGCTAGCCAATGAAGGTGACTCGGTTGCAATTGCACAGAGCATACCCAAGGGGCAAGCTTATAAGTGTGGGCTTCCCGTGCTTGGTGTCGATCAAGTATTTTCCTTGATTTTTATGGAATTAGCAAAGCAAGTCAATTGTTCGTTTTGCAGCAAGTCTGAGTGTACCCCATGATTTCTCCCTTTTTGGAAGAAACCAGAAAAAGTCCCTTCTACTTTATTCTATGGGGATCATGATTGATTAATATTAGCTTTCTTGCTAATATAGAGGTCGCTCCGACAGGGAACTCATTGGTTCCTATGACCAGAGTTGCTATATTTACGAAAACCTTCATCTGTTCTTCTTTAAGCTGGAGACACCGACTTCTATGAATGCTTGGATTCAATTCTTGAGAGGGTAGAAATTCTTGGTTGGATGCCTAATGTTTTCATAGAACAAATAATAATTAGGATCATTGGTCTTTCCTGCATCTTCTCGCTTACGATTTTCTGGAAACTTTAACATTCCTTTTTTATTGAGAAAGTGAAACAGAGTGTCAATTTGCTCTGTTTTAAACGAGTACGTCCCATCAGGTCGGGGCTTGTTTGGGCCTGTGTCTCTTGGATTTTGAGATCTCAGATTCAGATTTGCCTCTGACACTATCACAGCCTTCTCTTTGTTTTTGGGATTCTGTAGATATAGCCTATTATTTGTAGAGTTTCTTCAATCCGGCTAATTATTTCTTCTGCCTGCTCTCCTTACTTCAGCAGGTTCTTTCAAGTCTTGGACTCTACAGTTCTCATTCTTATCAGCACACTGGTCTTGAAATTATATTTACAAGTTTCTACTAGCGTTTCCTGGGTCATACCGTGTTGACATTGCAAGGATCTTTCTCAAAAATGTTCAATGAAATTTTTGATTGTCTCTTCTTCTCCTTGTTTCGTTGCAATGATGGAATGAACTGATATCTTGGTGTCATTCTCAAAGAAACGTGCCAAGAACCACTTTTCCACATCATACCAAGTATATTATGTTCCCGGGCGCAACTGCATGAACCATGTAAAAGCAGGCCCTCGCAGGATACTCATGAATACTTTGGCCATTATAGGATCATTTCCCATTACATGACCTACCATGTAAAAGCCAGTATATATGCTGGCTCGGGACCCCTTCTTATCATATGATTCTAATTTAAGGGATTTATATTTTTTGGGATAAGGGATGAAGTCCCACTCAAATGGGTATGATCTTGAAACCTGATTCCTTCAGCTCCTTTTTCTGCAGCAATACATCAAGTTGTCTCTGCAGTTTCTCTATCTTCTCTTCATGAGAGTTATGGAAGGAAAACTTATCGTCTTCTTTATACATTAAGTAAGCTTTTTCTTCTTTATTTTCTTTTTCTTCATTTGTCTTAGGTGGCGGTTCCAGGGAGGAGGTGTTAGCCTTATCTTCGACTACCTTCTAAGTATTCTCGACCACATTCAATAGTATTGCTCTGAAGTCATCGATAGTTTTTTGTTGGTTTCGAATCATTTTCTCCTGGGCTTCAAACCTTTTCATCAGACCTGTCCACCACGTGTAATACCAATTTTCTTGGTCGGGAAGAAGTATATGACAGCGGGGAAGTTAAGGCCGAAATGTTGCTATCATCATCGTAAGAACTTTTTGCAAGTTTCTTATAATTTTGAGGAGCAGGACCACCTGATTTGAGCTGGGTAAAATGGTGAGATTGTTCATCATCTGCATCCGACTCATGTTCTTTCTCTACGATCCTTTTGCCTTTACCTGTCATATTTGAGGTCACCACTTTCAATTCTTTATCCTTGAGTCTATACCTCAGATTACTCTCTCTCTCTCTCTCTTTTGAAGTATTTTGATGAGACAAAGTCATTCTATCAAATGCAAATACTCTTTTCTTGCCACAACAGTAATTATTTAATACAGCTGATATTAATTGCTCACAATTGCATATTGAGTGTAGATGAGTTTGAGTCGCGTTCCTTTTATTTATCAAGTACTCTCTAAGGTCGAGAACTTTAGAAGGTGAAGAATTTTTAGTTATGTTTTGGGTGTAGGGCCCACTTGGCTGTCGTAGAAGTCCGTATGCCTGCTGAAAATTTTTAGTGCTAATAGTGTTGAACTGCTAATCTATCAGATTTTCAATATTTTGTTTATCAGCCTTGATTCGTTATACTAGCTGTTTTGCACAGAGCTAAGGATTAGCTTCACATTTTAGAGCATTCATGCGAGGCTAGGCTGTTGCTTTGCGTTTTATGCTAGCCTTGCATTTTATGCTGATTTGGCATTTATGTAGATATTTAACTTATGTTGGCTGTTTACCCTCGCGTGAGAGAGTATCCTCGCACGTTGGCATAACCTCATAATTTACGCAAGAATCCTTGGGTTTGCATTTAACACTCAGCTCAAGTTTTTGTTTAAGTTTGATAGTCTCGCATGGAGAATTTTCATCGCATGCTAACTTATCTTTAGAATTAACTTCGCATTTTACGTGAGTTCTGGCACTTCTGCGAGTTCATAGTCAAGTTCAACAGCCTCGTGTAGAGAGACTTCTTCACATGCTGTCTTGCTTTCGAGATTTATGCAAGAATTCTTGGTTTCGCATTTAACACTAAGCTCAAGTTTTTTGACAGCCTCGCGTGAAGAATTTTTATCACACGCTGGCTTATTTTTAATTACTTCACGATTTATGTATGTAAACTTTGGCACTCTTGCCAGTTTCATTCTCAAGCTTAGTAGCCTCGCGTGGAGAAATTTCATCACATGCTGGCTTGTATCTGAATTTAGCCTCGCATTTTACGCTAATTTTGTCAATTTTCCTGGTTTCATGTCCAAGATATGTAGCCTCACGTGGAGAGATTTCTTCACATGCTGGCTTGAAGACAGCTTCGCATTTTATGAGATTTTCATTGATATTGCGATTAACGCAAGGCAGTTCGCGAGGTAAAGTCATAGCCTCGCGTTCTGTTTCTACCTCAGCTTCACGTATAACACGGGCTTTGAGAGCTCTTCGTCTTACTCGACGATTTCGATTTCGGAGTTGAGTTCTGGTAAAGCCAGTCTCTTGATCCTGTTCGGCAGTAGGAACAATATCCCCCTTTAGTGTTTTCTGCTTGAACGATGGCTCTATAGCCGCGGACTCAAAGGATCCCTGATTAACGGAGAATTCCTTATTACCCAATTTACGGATTTTAGAGATCATACGATGATAGCGCCACGTTTTAGTCAGATCACCCGATTCAGAGGAGAGATATTCTTCATACCTTTACTGGTCAATCTCAACAACGAGCACGTCCACGATAGATCCAATTTTGTTTACATCAGATTGCGCCACGATCTCTTGTTCAGTAAAAGAGATGTCTCTCACTGTGGTCGCCAGTTTGTTCTCTGCAAAAATCTTGCTTTTTACATTGATTACTATGATTACAATGAAAGAGGAACAATAGTAAAATAAACGAGAGGATTTATATTTTTATCGCTCTCTTTTACAATAAAAATGGGTTCTAATGTGGCAATGGGATATAACTAGTAGAACATGTTGACAATCTGACGTGAAGATCTCTCTTTGAAGAAGATGATGGCCAACCATAACTTCTTTCTTTCCACTGATCTTAATGAATTCAAGGCTCTTGTGCATAACTTGAATTGCCAAAGACCAAAAAAGGAAAGATCTCCAAGACTTCAAGGTTCTCTCGCGTAACTTGAATTATTAAAAGATCAAAAAGGATCCTAAAGTCTCCCTCAAATAGGCTATTTATAGATTTTAGTTGGTTATGAGAGTTTCCATAGGATAGGAGTAGAAAATCTTTGTATTCATCAAGAATTCTAATCAAATATTTGATTTTGATTTAAATCACTTGAATTTGAATTCTGATTGGACTCAACTTGGGTATTTGATAAGTCCAAATCTCAACCATAGTCAATTTAGGATTCTGAGAATATTCTCATGCAGAGTTAAGCTTCTAGACGCAGAGCGAAGGATTTAGCTTCACGTTTTACTCATCCACATTAAGTTAAACTTCTGGCCTGATGCGGAGTTACTGAGTTAGCTCCGCGCTCTGCGAGCTATTTGCCATCTTTTCTTTATTTGGAAATTTTTACCACCAACAGTATCCAAATGTTTGGTACGTTAGTAAGTCAAGGCTAAGCATTAGAGAGCACCTACGCTACTTCAAACATTATCCATACCTGAGAGAAATTTACTATAGATTTTGTCATAGCATTGCCACGAAGTCCTAGAGGCAACAATTCAGTATGGGCAATTATGGATCATCTCACAAAGTGGTATATTTTATTCCAATTCATGTGGGATATTCTGTAGAGGTTTCAGCAGAAAAGTGTATTCATGAAAAGTATATGTACCTACTGCTCAAATAATATACTATGTTAAGTTGATATGAGATATCATGATATATGAATATGTTCACTTCATGATATTTGAATATGTTCACTTGGAACTGTATACATGAGGATGCACAATAACCATGGACACTTGATTGGGCACAGTACTTGGTACACAATACTAGCACATGATACATAATCAGTACATTTGACATATGCTTGCACTTGAAACATGAATAATACATTGCATTACTTATGGCGAAAATATGTTACAGATTTGACTTGGACAAGGTACCATATACATGCTACAACATCACAAGATTCATGATATATTCACTATTATTTCATTTAATATATATGAGCTCGAGGACAAAGATATACTCATATTATTTGTGGACCTGTGACTATTGATATCTCATATTGTTTGGTAATACATAATGCATAATAAATTAAATATGGAGGTAAAGTGAAAACTAATTAGTGGAAGTAGTGATGTATTTTCAAGGGTTAGGATTTAGAAAATTATACAACTAAACTAGGGACCCAACCATGGAGTATCAGGTGTAGTACTGAATCCATTGACTATGTTATCGAGCCCATATACTTTAAATATTATTTGTACACCTATGTGTCTCATGGGATTTAGAGTGTCCCCATAAAACTTTGACTATGCAATCAATCCCACATTGGTCACCTCCAGAATCCATCAAGATAAACTATTACTAGTTACTATTTACAGTTATTATTACTCAAGGAATTAAATATCATGTGGGACAACATGTCACGTCATGACTAGATATATTATAATTGATTACCTAGCAGTACGTCTTGTTTAGTATGGAGACTGTGGTCATAGTCTCGATATACCCGAGACTTCTAGAGCACTTGATTTATACTACAGTTTCAATCCCAAATAACTTAAGAAGAACGAAAATAACTTAATGTCATGAAGGAATTGTATACTGAGTAAGAACTATGGAGACCACTAAGAGTTAAATATTACACTAAATAGGGGAAGTTGACCTTATTGATTCGTAGGAGTCACTAGAATTTTCAATATGCTATGTAGTATGGCATATAATAGGGCTTGTCTCTAGTTCTTTTCTAGTATTTCTAGTATATATATAGTACATGTGGTGATAGGGATTCTTATATTTATTCTATCAACTATGATTACTGAATATTTGATCCATATTGGTCAAGTTTATATGAATGTTACACTAAATTGATTAACACTATTCACATTATATCTATGGACACTGTATTAACACATCATGGCTACTTAGTCGCAATGCATATAATTTTCCATTAATACATAGCTTCTCCTGGACTTTGGATGATTCGGCCAAACATGATTTATGTACTTTTATACTCCACCTTCATGATATACTTGTCGGGTTTAATTCCCTTAGCTATCATATCCTAAGTATCGAGAGTAAGAAGATCACATCACCGTTAGCAGATCATCCTTGTTTCTTGGAGTAGGTGGAGTCCCAGTGATAGATTGGTAGATAGACAATTTTTAATTTTTTTTGTGTACTTTTGATTTTCCTTGTGCATTCCAGTGTGCTATGTTTTGTTAATTGGATAATGTACTTTATTTATATCACACTTATATTTTCTCTATATCAATGAAAATGCACTTCTCTTTTATTCCTATGTTATTAGTAGATTTATTATATTTATTATTTACTCTGATAATTGCATGCATTATAGATATAATTATGACCTTGTGCATATTGTTATTTTTCCTTAGTGCATTCACACTTACTAGCACACTCTATTTTGAATGCAGTTGAAAATAGGGTGTTACAAAGTGGTATCAAATGTTTAGCTTCCTCAGATTAGTCTATGTGATGTACATGATCAGGTACATACTTATATGCATTCTATATTAATTATCCTTTAATTTCATCCCTTATGTCTAATCTATATCTACCTTGTTTCCCGAAAATCCTGCACGTCTTTCCAATTGACCATTTTATTCCACAATTTCCACTGTTTATTCCATTCATGTTAGCTTCTATATCTATATATATCTTGTCATTTAACTGAATGTGAGTTTTGCATGTTCTTTTTATTCATAACAACCCCAATTAGGTTAATAAGGTAATTGTAGATATTCAACTTCTAGTGCCAGCAATTATAATCACTCACTAGGAATTTATGTAGATCTTGATTTTATTTATGTTCTAGTATTTCCACTATTTTGAGTTCTATTATATTAGCATAACAATAGTATAAACTAATCCTCTACTAGTATCTAGGCAATGTACTACCACCTTTATAAGTGGATCAAATAAGATATATGTATTTTTAATCGTATGAGCTTGTTAATCAGTACAACCTCCTATTTTTCACTTACTTTTCAAACGGAGAACAATATCAGAGGCATGCACAAAATCAAAACAACGTACACAAGGTTAAAATTATATCCCCAATATGATATATATCAGAGTAAATAATAAATGATTGAGTTCGGTACATAAGACAGGATTTATAAATAACTACTTCTTTGTAAAGAAGAGTACAACTAGAGTATGTACAAGATACAAGGTCTAGTAAACTAAAATACTTGATTAAGACCCAAGTAACTCAAAATATACAAAAGCTCTCTCGACTTCACTTTTGAGTCTCCAATTATGCTTTCATCTACATTAGGAAAGATAAATTTATCCACTGGTGATGGTGTACTTTCTTCAAACTCCACACCTAGGGTATAAGAACCTAGAAAATTAAACTCGACAAGTAGAGAATAAAAGACTAGAACAGGATTCTAGTATATGACTAAGCAAGAATCAATATGAACAAGAAGATCATATGTAAGTATAATTATTATGTTCCCCGTGTCCAAGTAAACATGTTATATAAGTCAAGTATAATATGAGTATATGCATAGACAATATGTTTTAATAATCTATTCCAAGCCAAAATGGAGTTACATGAATTTTATCATCAAATGTACAACATATACTTGAAAAAGAACTAGAGAGGAACCCTGTTACAAATCTCATACTATGTAATGTATCAAAATTCTAGAGGTGACTCTCACAAATGTAAGAGACTACTTTTCTTTGGACCATGTAGTACATAGCTCCAAATGGTCTCTCTAATTCTCGCTCGGTATACAATACCATAGTGGATTACATATTCGAGGATTCTCATGTATTCACTATCAGTAATAGTAATTTAATCTCAATAGAGTTTAGAGCATTGGAATGGTCGCATAAACTCATAATTTTATTGGGGCCCTTTAATTCCTTAGTTGCATTAGTTCCATGAGTTTCAATAAATATTATTTATGGTTGAATTCTAGAGTTGGTATCCATGGTATAAAGAGGAGGCCCCATTGTAGCTTGGCACCTAAGTGAAGAGCAAACTTAGGTATATGAGTAATAGTAGTAATAATCGGTAATAACAGTATTTACAATATTCTATATTCTAACCCGAAAAATTCGTTCCTACTATTATTGCTTAGTTTTTCCTATTTTAAGCACATGTTTAATTTATTGCTCAATCAAGTGTGTCATATTCCTGTATTCGCATAATATGTAGTCACTAATATAACTGTGCATATGTTCCCATTAATATACATTAAGTAACATGTATTCAAGATTAAATACTATGTCTGAGAACTACTCTAATGAGGTATGGTACTCTATTTTCCTTTAGAGGCTTTCCTTGCTAGTGGACTTCGGCTCTTCCTTCCACTCCTTGCTTTAGCCGCTGGTCATCAATTGGAGAGAGAACAATTTTGAGTGTCTGTAAAAGAAAAATAAAGTGAAAGGGGGAAATGGAATGAGGTATTATGAAAATAATTTCTCTCCATCTCCCTTATGATAACTTACGGCTCAAGCTTCACCAAACAAAATAATAAACTCATTTCTTAGGTTGTCCCTAATTTTGTGTGGTGGCCAAATGGAAACAAAGGAACCAAACAATAATGTTGGTGATAATAAATAAATTAATAAAATTATTATAATTGTAAGTGTTGGAGTAAATTTCAACAATATTAGAAATTTTCTAAATTAATGAATGAGGTAAATATGAGTAAAAGAAGCATAAAAACTACAAAATAATATTTAAATACGTAGTCAGTAAGAAATACCAAAAAACCATTATCAATTTGTACATGGTATTTTTTTAGCTAGTTTTTAGATTTTCTAAAAAAAAATATAAGAAAATCACAATAAATCAAATAAACTAGAAAAAATGGTGATATTGAAGTTGGAATCTCATTTTTTGTAGTAAAATATGATTTTGATTTATTGAAAGTTAATTCAATATCAATCGACCCCTGGTAGCCCTATTTCAGGGTGATTGTTATGAAGAAACAAATATAGAAATATCAAATAGATTAATACATCTATATTAGACCAATACTAGTACCCATGATCCTTGAGCTAATACTAACATTATAAAATATACTAACTCAGATAACTAGCTAATTAGGAGTGTTATAATCGGGATGGTTTAGTAAACTGATTATATAATAGTTATTTCGATTAAGGTCTTATCTTGGTAATTTATATGTTATATCTTTTTGCCTTGAATTAAACTTCAAAGAGGAAGTTATTTATTATGTGGGTAGAATGTAGCTTCTAACCAGCCATGTTTCTATATCATATGCATTAATTATATTGACTTAGAGCCTGGGCACCTATATTGATCCGATACATGATAAATTAACTCTATTTTACAATTTGGATCTCAAATTTGAATTCTAACATCATGGTCATTATTTTTCTAATTTATTTGATTTGAATATTCTTGACAATTTTTTGAGATAGGTCACCGGCTACCGATTGCTAATGATATTTCCTTCAAACATTTCTATCTTGCAGTCTAAACATTAGATTTTGATTCAACTTAATATATAAGGATTGCTTCTCTCCAATATTTATATGGAATTTTTCTAGAATCATCAAAATTTAATCGAATACCAATAATGAATTTCTTTCAATCATTTCATTTTATCCTAAATAAAATCAATTTGATTTTTGCCTTTTTTTTTGGCAATCTCTAAACATGGAGGCAACCTAGGTATTTTAGGAGCTTGGAAGTTGAGTTTGTTCCGTCAATTAAAATCATGGTGATAAACTTAAATAAAAATCAAATATTATAAAAGCTTAGCCCCTCTCACCTTACCTCATTTTAATCTCAACTTTTCTCCAAAACAAAATTCTATCTCATCAAGCAGAGAAGCAGCAAGGGAGAGAAGGATTAGGAATAGAGCTCTCTACTATTAATATTCTGTTTTAGATTACACATTTTCCAACATAACATTTCATATTCTAAATTATCTTAAAAAATAGAAAACTAACTCAATTTATTCAAGAAATCTTTTGTAGGTACACAATTTAATTATCTATTTAGTATAGAAAACGTTTTCTATTTATTACTAAAAATATAGTTTTTGGCTTCATTACTTTATTGTCACTGTCATATTGATTACTTTAAAATAGAAAATAAATATAATTAATTCCAAAATTTTCCATGTAGCTGGATAATTCAATTATTTATTAATTTCTTTTTGATATCTTCCCATGTTTCCAAGTTGTTTGGGAAACTTACTAGATCTATTATTCCAAAAATATTACCCTACAAAGAAGTTGGGTTTCGCTAGGTAATTTAAAGATGAATTTTTTTTTTATGTTAAACTATTTCTTAATGAAATTTTACTATGAGAAGGTATCTGAATTGGAAAGCTATGATATCGAAAAAATTGAGCTACCTGTATTACTCTCATAAGACCAGTCGTGCTGAATAAGTCCACCGAAGTCAATATTGGACACCGAAATAACTTTCGGTCAACATAACTTTAAATACACAAACCCAAATGACATTCGGTCTTAGCGATTATAAGTTTGTAATATTTAGAATTTTTGGAGATTTTTCTTATGAGGCCGAAAAATACTTCCAAAATTGCTAATTTAATAATATTAAAATTATCCTTCTAATTACTTCAGAATTTCGGTTCAATTATTCCTGACATCGAAATAACAAACGGATAATTTTGCGGTGTTCCCCTCGTCAAGCACTACGCCCTACATAAATTTGATAGTATTTGAAAAATATTACACGAAACCAAAATTATTAAATTATTAAATAAATAAATAAATAAATAAATTAAAATAAAATAAACACTGCGTAGTGTTGTGCTGTCGTGACCAAGAGGAGAGTGGCAAAAAAAGTTTTGAGGTGTCACATGGGAAACAATTGATGGGGGAGGTGTCACCGGGAAGTGAGAAAAGAAAAATGTATATAAGAGAAAAAAAGAAGATAATTGAACTCTCTCTCACTCACTTCCCTCTCTTCTCCTCTCGGCCAAAGTCAATAGCAAAGGAAAAAAAAAAAAAAAAAGGAAAAATCAAACCGAACCGAGAATTCGAACCGAATATTCGAGATCAAATCAAGGTAAGTAATACTGCTATTTTCGTTCATTTCGTTATTTCATTTATATCCATTTTCATTCGTTTCTTTATTTAATTTAAATTTGTGTACGTTAATTATCTTGTAAAAATGCTTGGTTCATATTTTGTACCATTAACTAATATTGAGAACTGAACCAGATTATTTGGTGAAAATTGATATATAGAAATATTATGATAATTGCTTATTATTATTTTTTTATTTAAAAGAAAAAAATTTACGTATAAGAAAACCTATTTGTACCCATGCAAATATTTGAATCCATGCAAAAATAGGAAAAGAAAAAAAAATAGAGAGAAAGAGATCATGGGCCGAAGAGATAGGAAAAGAGAAAAAAGAAAATAAAGAAAAAAAATATATAGAGAGCGAGAATGTGATCATGGGCCTGGCCCAGCCCAGAAGGAAAAGGAAAAGAGAAAAGAAAAGAAAAAGAAAAGAGAAAAAAAGGGTAACTGGGTCTGGCCCAGCCTAGAAGAAAAAGAAAAGGAAAAAAAAAGAAAAGAGAAAAAAAAGGGTAACTAGGCTTGACCCAGTTCATAAGAAATTAAAAGGAAAAGAAAAAGGAAGATGGACTTAGATTTAACCTGGGCCGAAGAAAAATAATAATAATAATAATAGACTGGGCCGGCCAGCCCAGCCCAATAAAAGAAAAAGAAAAAGAAAAATGAAATGACATTGGGCCTGGTGTGGGCCTGACAGAAAAGAAAAGAAAAATAAAATAGAAATAAGTTGGAATTTAGTAGGCTTAGGCCTGGGCTGGACAGAAAAGAAAGGGAAAAATAAAATTAAAATAAAAATATGAAAAAGTGGGAATTTAGTAGGCTTGGACTTGATAGATTAAATGATGAGGGAATTGAGTAGGACTTGGGTTGGATTAATTGGACATAATTGATAAATTAATAATAGTAATAAATTAGATTTTAATTAAAAGAGAAATGCATATTAATATATATAATTGAGTCTAGAAATGTAATAAATACATACATTGGGTTTAAAAATAATGCAGTATTATTATATGATTCACTTGATTTCCAAATTGAGTTATTTATTGACATTAAGAATTTAACCATATTATTGAAATAATTTTAATGATATGAATTGTGGTACAACTGTGCACTAACATCTATCATGCTACATGTCATGTGTTTTGATATTACAAGTCAGGTGTTTTACATGTCATGTGCTTTGATATTACAAGTCATGTGTTTTAATATTACAGATCATGTGTTATGATACTATATGTCATGTACAGTCATGGAAATGCAAGAATGATATCATGATTTGAAAAATAATTAAAGAAGGATTATAAAATTTTTATGTGCATAATTCATTATGAACACGGGGATGGAAGAAACTACATGATGGATAAGAACTGTATTATACAAGGATTTTGTTGGCCAACTTCTTGATTGAGATGCTGAGGACTTTTATTACAGCAGCACTAGGTGGTACTGGGCCACCGTCTGATACATGAGTCACTATAAGAGTGATCTCCGTTACTATTTCACAGTACGGGGTTTGACTTGAACACCTAGCGGTGTGTCATGGTTTAGTGCTATGGGTTTGAGGCCGGTTCCCGAGAATGCACGGGCACTTGTACAATACGGAAACTGCGCGCTATTATATCCATTATTTAGTTTCAATTGCTAACAAACATTTGACTTAGACTTGACATCTTTACAAGATATGATCTTTACATGATATTTACATATTATTTGCAAATGACATATATAATCTTGCTATTATAATTTTCATTATTCACGTGACTGTTCAACATTATCACGATTTAATTGCATTTTTTCTGTTTATTAAGAGATATTCCTAATGAAAGTATTTTATTCATTTGCATACTTTTATGTTTAGTACTGTAATAGTACACATATATTTTCCTTGTGTTACTTGCTGGGTTTAATCCCCTAGGTTTCGAACTTAGGTTTAGAGGACCAAGAAGGAGAGCCAACCTCGACTAAGGATCCGTACTTTATCAATCAGACCGAGCAATATTAAGTAGTGAAGTACGTTTCGAAGAATCTTGTATATCTTTGTCTAGACACTGCTTTTCTCATTTGCTTCTTTTATGTTCATATTTAGAGCAGTGTGCCATTTTACGTAATAAACTTTTTGTATAAATGAAATCTTTTCAGTTTCAGGCATGTTATTTACTTATCTGATTGTGGCAATAGTTACGGTTATTCTAAGATCTTTTGACTGTTGGGCTGTCTAGCGCAAGTAATAAGTAATGTCCTCTGTTTTGAGGAGCAGCTGAAAAACGGGGGCGTTACATGGTAGTATCAGAGTTAGATTTAGGTGGAAGACCATATGACTACTGCGACATACAAACATGTTTGTGACTTATTCGTAATAATTATTTCTTATTTTTTGATACCTATCAAATCTAGTATTGTGCCCTCCTATTATGTCCTATTTGTTTGAGATATCTATCTTGAATTTCTTTTATTGATTCCTATATGGACTATCACAGAATGATATCCATCCAATTTTCAATCAATATATCTTTTAATGATTAATGATGAAGAATTTTATGTCAACTTGCTAACTATTAATGGAAATAGATATGATGTCATTCAAGATGTGAAAAAGTTAAATACCTTCCACGCGGTAATAGAGCGCAGTAGAAGAAGAGTAATATTTAGATTCCTGATCGGTCAGATTTTGAGTTTATTGGTAAAAACCAATATTCAGAACTAGCAAAATCTAAGATATTTCTAAGAGGAAGTGTTTTGGAGGAAATGAAAGCAAGAGAAGAAATAATTTTAGTATTATAAATTTTAAACATATTTTCTGAAAAGATACTTGAACTATTACCAGTAAGGACAGTAGAATTTATTATTGCTGTTCTCACTGGAGCTGAACCAGTTTGTAGATCACCTTATGGAGTGAGAGTTGCAGAACTAGAATAAGTTAAGAAATAAGTAGATGGACTATTGAGGTTGGGTTTTGTGAGATCTAATATTTTATTGAGTTCCAGTGTTATTAATAGGAAAGAAGGATGAGAGTAAAAAGTTGTGTGTGGACTATAGAGATTTAAATATAGTAACAATCCAAAAAATAAATATCAACTACTTATGATAACTAATCTATTTGATCAATTAGGAGGAGGAAGAGTATTCTCGCAGATAGATCTTCATTTGGGATTCTGTGAAGTAAATATCTGAATAGAAAATATTTCAAAAACTACATTAGAACAAAACATAGTCACTATGAATAATTGTGATACTGTTTTCAATAACTAATGCTCCAACAATATTTTGCTCAGCATCTAGATTAATTTGTGGTGGTATTTATTGATAATATATTAATGTATTCAAAGAATAGAGAAAAACATACTGAGCATTTGAAGATAGTTTTATAGATTTCAAGAGAACATAGTTATATGGAAAATTAAACAAATGAGAGTTTTGGTTGGATGAAGCTGCCTTATTAGATTATATAGTTTATGGGATAATATATCAACCGATCTTAAGAAGATAGGAGCTATGAAAAATTGGCATGCGATCAAAATCGGTGTCTAAGATTTAAAATTTTCTGGGATGGCTGGGTATTATTGAACATTTGTATAAAACCTTACAAGATCTTATCACTTTAAATAAACAGATCAGAAAAGGAGTTAGAATATGTCTGAACAAATGAATGTAATAAATCAGTTGAGGAATTAAAACGGAGTCTAACAACAAGTACCAGTACTAGCAATTCTAGATACTTCTAGAGAAATGAAAGTATATAGTTATGGTTCAAGACCGAGAATATGATGTGTGTTGACATAGAATGGAAGAGTAGTTGAATTTAGAAATTGCCCTTAAGCTTCCTAAGAAAAAGAAAATTTATGTTATACTTGTATTTTTCTTAAAGATTGAGGAGACATAAATGTTGATAAATTACAATAATCAATATTTGTAGACTTGATAGAGTAAGTATAGTTTGCGAGATTAACTAGTCAAATGAATTATAAAAAAAGAAAAAGAAAAAGAAAACAACCTATGGAAGAAAAGTGTAAAAAAAAAATAAAAATAAAAGATCTTAGAAGGCTGATAATTTTGTAGAATTAGTCAAGTGGAAGGTAGAGGATAAGAAATTGATAATGAACTATAAAAAATAATAAAAAATAAAAAACTTTTTTTATCAAAACAGAATATAATATGACATTATATCTTGTTACTCAAATTGAGTTTATCTTTCCAAATGATTGTCATATTCCATTACTTTTTGTTAATCATTCTCATTTGACATTTTGTATCTTATATCTGAATATTATCATAATACGATTCATGTCTTAAGCATTTATACATCATAAGTTTTATTGAGTCGGCAAGGCAATTGTAGGGAGATATTCTCTGGCGCCAGCAATTGCAATCGCTTAATAAGATCGTTGTATGTAATTGAATTTTGTAACCAGTCATGAATTCATTTCTTATCTTGTATCCCTACTATTTATAGTCTTGTTACATCGATATTATAATAATTCAGATTTATTTTCATTTCTAGAGTCGATTACAACATGTATAGGACCATGGGAATAAACTCTACAAAAATATTTATCGCCTGTAACTTACACATTACTTAATCAAGATAGCATGACACTCTAAATTAGTAGCAGCTATTCCTGATTAATATCTTGTTTTTATGTTACTTCACCCAAATAAATCTTCAAGAATAAATTGGAGATCCTAACTATCCATTATCATTCCTATAAAAAACGGAAGTGGTTGATGATGTATTCTATATATCATAATTGAGAAAGCGCTTAGCAAGAAGTACAAAATAGTGAATCTATCAAAAGTAGACTTGAGATCAGACTTAACATATGAGAAGCGATATGTAAAGATTATTAACCGATGGGAGAAGTCTTGAAGGATAAAATAACATTATTAGGTCTTATTTTATGGGATATACAATTACCAAGAGATTCAGTTTGGGAGTTTGAAAAGGACATCAGGATAAAATACCTATAATCTTTCTCATGATCAAATACATCAATAAAATTTCGAGAACAAATTTTTTTTATTAGGTGGATAGGATGTAATACCCCAAAATTCGAGCTACCTGTATTACTCTCTAAAGACCAGTGTGCTGAATAAGTCCACCGAAGTCAATTTTGGACACCGAAATAACTTTCGGTTAATATAACTTTAAATCCATAAGCCTAAATGATATTCAGTCTTAGCGATTATTAGTTTTGTAATATTTAGGATTTTTAGAGATTTTTTTTACGAGGCCAAAAAATACTTCTAAAATTGCTAATTTAATAATATTAAAATTATCTTTCTAATAACATCAGAATTTCGGTTCAATTATTCCGGACATCAAAATAATAAACGGATAATTTTGTAGTGTTCCTCTCGTTGAGCACTACGTCCTACATAAATTTGATAGTATTTAAAAAATATTACAAGAAACCAAAATTATTAAATTATTAAATAAATAAATAAATAAATTAATTAATTAAAATAAAATAAACGCTGCGGAGTGCTGTGCTGTCGTGACCAAGAGGAGAGTGGCAAAAAAAGTTTTGAGGTGTCACATGGGGAACAATTGATGGGGGAGGTGTCACCACAAAGTGAGAAAAGAAAAATGTATATAAGAGAGAGAAAGAAGATAATTGAATTCTCTCTCACTCACTTCCCTCTCTTCTCCTCTCGGCCAAAATCAACAGCAAAGGAAAAAAGAAGAAGAAAAAGAAGAAAAGGAAAAATCAAAGCGAACCGAGGATTCGAATCAAACTAAGGCAAGTAATACTGCTATTTTTGTTAATTTCGTTATTTTATTTATATCTATTTTCGTTCGTTTCTTTATTTAATTTAAATTTGTATACGTAAATTATCTTGTAAAAATACTTGGTTCATAATTTGCACCATTAACTAATATTGAGAACTGAACCAGATTAGTGGATGAAAATTGATATATAGAAATATTATGATATTTGCTTATTATTATTTTTTTTTATTTAAAAGAAAAAAAAATTTACGTATAAGAAAACTTATTTGCACCCATGCAAATATTTGAACCCATGCAAAAATAGGAAAAGAAAAAAAATAGAGAGAAAGAGATCACGGGCCGAAGAGATAGGAAAAGAGAAAAAAGAATATAAAGAAAAAATATATATAGAGAGAGAGAGAGATCATGGGCCTGGCCCAGCCCAGAAGAAAAAATATAAGAGAAAAGAAAAGAAAAAGAAAAGAGAATAAAAGGATAACTGGGCCTGGCCCAGCCCAGAAGAAAAAAAAAGGAAAAGAAAAAGAAAAAAGAAAAAAAAGGGTAACTAGGCCTGGTCTAGTCCATGAGAAATTAAAAGGAAAAGAAAAAGGAAGATGGGCTTGGAATTAACTTGGGCCAAAGAAAAATAATAATAATAATAATAGACTAAGCCGACCAGTCCAGCCCAGTTAAAGAAAAAGAAAAAGAAAAATGAAATGACATTGGGCCTGGTCTGGGTCTGACAGAAAAGAAAAGAAAAATAAAATAAAAATATGTTGAAATTTAGTGGGCTTAGGTCTGGGCTGGACAGAAAAGAAAGTGAAAAATAAAATTAAAATAAAAATTTGAAAAAGTGAAAATTTAGTACGCTTGGACTTGATGAATTAAATGATTGAGGAAATTGAATTGGACTTGACTTGGATTAATTGGACATAATTGATAAATTAATAATAGTAATAAATTAGATTTTAATTAAAAGAGAAATGCATATTAATATATATGATTGAGCCTAGAAATGTAATAAATACATACATTGAGTTTAAAAATAATGCAGTATTATTACATGATTAACTTGATTCCCAAATTGGGTTATTGATTGGCATTAAGAATCTAACCATATTATTAAAATAATTTTAATGATATGAAATGTGGTACAACTGTACACTAATATCTATCATGCTACATGTCATGTGTTTTGATATTACAATTCAGGTATTTTACATGTCATGTGCTTTGATATTACAAGTCATGTATTTTAATATTACAGATCATGTGTTATGATACTACATGTCATGTACAGTCATGGAAATCCAAGAATGTTATCATGAATTGAAAAAAAAATTAAAGAATGATAATAAAATGTGCATAATTCATTATGAACACGGGGATGGGAGAAACTACATGATGGATAAGAACTGTATTGTACAACGATTTTGTTGGCCAACTTTTTGATTGAGGTGCTGAGGACTTTTACTGCAGCAGCACTAGGTGGTACTGGACCACCGTCTGATACATAAGTCACTATAAGAGTGATGTCAGTTACTGTTTTACAGTACGGGATTTGACTTGAACACCTAGCGGTGTATCATGGTTCAGCACCATGGGTTTGAGGCCGGGTCCCGGGTATGCACGGGCACTTTTACAATACGGAAACTACGCGCTATCATATCCATTATTTAGTTTTAAATGCTAACAAAGATTTGACTTGGACTTGACATCTTTACCAGATATGATCTTTACATGTTGCTGTTTTAATTTTCATTATTCACGTGACTGTTCAACATTATCACGATTTAATTGCATTTTTTTTGTTTGTTAAGAGATATTCCCAATGAAAACATTTTATTTATTTGCATACTTTTATCTTTAGTATTGTAATAGTACACATATATTTTCCTTGTGTTACTTGCTGGGTCTAATCCCCTAGGTTTCGAACCTAGGTTTAGAGGACCAAGAAGGAGAACCAGTCTCGACTAAAGATCCGTACTTCATCGATCAGACTGAGCAATATTAAGTAGTGAAGTACATTTCGAAGAATCTTGTATATCTTTGTCTAGACACTGCTTTTCTCATTTGCTTCTTTTATGTTCATTATTAGAGCAGTGTGCCATTTTATATAATAAACTTTTTGTATAAATGAAATCTTTTCAGTTTCAGGCATGTTATTTACTTATCTGATTGTGACAGTAGTTACGGTTATTCCAAGATCCTGTGACTGCTGGGCTGTCTAGTGCAAATAATAAGTAACGTCCTCCGTTTTGGGAAGCAGCTGAAAAACGGGGGTGTTACAAAAGCTATGTATCAAACTTCGTGGTTCATGGAATTAAATTGTAATTTGAAATAATTTGTTAATATAGCTTATACATGCTACTCAAGTAATGGACTATGTTAAGTTGATATGGGATACCATGACATATGAACTTGTTCACTTGGAGCTGTATACATGGGTCAGGCTCATTAACCTGGACACTTAATTGAACATGGCACTTTGTAAAAGATACTAGGACATGATACATAATCAATACGCCTGATACATGCTTATAAGATCATGAATGATTGATTAGATAACTTATGACATAAATATGCTATAGAGTTGATATGGACATGGTACCATATACATGCTACGGACTTGCACATGATTCATGATAAATAACTATTATTTTTATTTAATACATATGGGCTTGAGGCTGCAAATATGCTCATAGCGTTTGTGGACCTACCGCCAATGATATATGGTATTGTCTAGTATTAATGATGCATAAGTGCTACAAGGATTTCTACTTTCTTAGGAGGCATTTGGGGCTGAGCATTATATGAACTAAGAGGGATGGGAGCCACCTTTAGAATTTTCAATATGTTATGCAGTATCAGATGTGTAACCGAGTTTAACTCTAGTTCTTTTCCGATTATAAATGGTACATGTGGTTATAAGGATTCTTTGTTTTATCGACTGTGCTCATGAATATTTGACATATATTGATCATTTTTAGATCCACGTTACGCTTGACCGATGCATATTGTTAACATTAGATTCATATGCACTTGATTGACACATCATGGCTTCTTAGTCACCAAGCATATCATTTTCCATTTATACATAACTTCACTTGGACCTTGGATATCTCCGACTATCTTGATTTATATTTTCATATACCACGTTCTTGTTTCTTTCCTTTGTGCTTTACTTGTCAGATTTAGTCACTTGAATTCTCATACCTTGGTGTCGAGATTGAGAAGAGCACACCACACCCAGTAGATGATCTTTAGTTCTTGACAAGATGGAGTCCAATGGTAGGTCAATGGATAAATCATCTTGGATTTCTTTTATGTACTTTTGAGTTTTCTCGTGTATTCATATGAGAATTATATTTGGCTAACTAGACAAACTACTTTGTGTTCGTGTGAGTTATCATTGGAGAGATTTTAGGAGCAGATTTGATCCCTTCAATCAAGGAGCAACTTCTTTTCTAGCCATGCATATTTGAATCCCTTCAATCAACAGTCAACTTTTATCCCCTCAATCAAGGGTCAATCTTTATGTAGCCATGCAAATTTGGATTCCTTCAATTAAGGGTCAACCTTTGTTCTATGCATGAAATCTGCATTGCCAAAATTTGTAGAAATTTGTGTGATATAAATATGTTTTCCATCACTATAAAGAAGATGAATGAAAATATACATTTATCAAAAGTTGTTATAGTATCAGAGCTTGGCTCTACCCTTGTACTGTCTGCCACCAATAACTTTTGAATTACTATTTTTTCTCTTCCACCATAAGTCATGGCAGATGATGGTGACTCTGTGGATTCCATACCGAATTCATTCCACATTCCGACTATATTCTTACCAATTTGACCACTTAAATAGGTGATGTTTTGATCAAAAATTCAACCCCGACCCTTACAATTGAAACTTCCGCTGCTCTAACTGGATAAAGTTGAAAAGCATCAACTATGCTCCTTGGTCCCAAGTTGTTGAGATGTACATCTCTAGAAAAGACAAGTTGGAATATATTAATGACAAATTTCTCCAGCCATATCTATTTCTTACACCACCTATTGAGACTTTCCAGAGTGAAGTTTGTCATTTTTGGTTATTGATAACCATGGTAATGCTCTCTTTAGTTCCCACTATGATGCAAATAGAAGTTCTTTGATACTCGATTCTGGAGCCACTGACCACATGACATTTGATATCATGGACTTTTCACAGATGTCCCCACCATGGTACACTAGTATTACAAATGCCAATGGGGTTATACCTTCGGTCATAGGGGCTGGCACTATGATGTTATCACCAGCTATACCATTATCTAATATCCTACTTGTTCTCTCTCTTTCCCATAAATTGCTCTCTGTTAGCCAAGTTACTAAAAAATTAAGCTGTATTGTACTCACTTATTATACCTTTTGTCTCCTTCAGGATATTCTTACCAAGAAGATCATTGGGCGTGGAGGAGAGGGGGCTATATTACATGGATGATTTTTATGTGGGCCGAGCACATCACATGCATGATCCAAGTGGCATAAAAGAGCAACAGATTTGACTTTGACATTAGAAGTTAGGACATCCATCATTTGGTTATATGAAGCATTTGTTATCTGATTTATTTTCACATGTGCTGAATTTTGACTTTAAGTGTAATACTTGCGTTTTGGCTAAAAGTCATAGAGTTCACTACCCTTTTGTTCACCATGGAAAATCGCGAATGTCATTTTATTAAATTTTTCAATAAGAGATTACAACTTAATAGTTTTCCGTTCATAGTAGATGAGGAAGATTGAGTTCCTCTTTGTTTAAGGCTAGATTCTAGGGTAGCTATGGAGAACGATTGATCTCCGTTGACACTCCACATAAATTCTTTGGTTGGCAAAGGTTTTGAACTCTGAACAACAATAGCAAGAGAGCTCACTATCTCGTAGTAATCTCCCTGATCTCTAGTTTTAATCTCCTTTTTTCCATCCTTTTTTTTCTGCCTCAGTTTGGGCTCTTTATCAACATTTCGAAACTCTTGAGCTGATGCAATCATTAAGCCATTGGCCTCCATGATCTGAGTAGTGCTGATGTAGCCATTGAGCGGTTGGCCCCCACGATCTAAGTAGTGCAGTCGTAACCGTTCAACGGTTAGCCTCCACGATCTGAGTAATAACTTTCCGCCCTGCGGTCTGGTGAATTTGTGTTAAATCTTCCAGAAGTCGTAACTGGCTTCTTCAATTCTCTAGATCGTAATTGAAATGCAGAGCACGAATCTCAAATCTTAGATTCATGGCTCTTTGGACTATGACTAGGACATAGACTTTGAGCCTTGGTTTTGCAGTTGTTCTGTTTATAGCCCGAGTTTGAACTTTAGATTCGCAGATTTATTTGGTGTTACCGGACTGCGGATCTCAAATCTTAACTTCACGGATCTTTTCTAGAATAAAACTTGGACACAGATCTTGAGCTTTTTAGACTTGAAACTCCTTCCGATTAAACACCCATGTTTTGGTTACTTTAAAAGATAAAATATGACTTTATAAGTGTCACGTTCTATTCTTTTCTTTGCTTAGAGACACGGATCTTTCTCTTTGCAACAGATGATCTTGTTATCAGAAAATTTCACCAACAAAATCCCCTCCAAAGTTTTCAAAAATCTATGGTCTTGGAGGTGTTTTTGAACGCTTTGGATAGTTTGGCAAAAACATCCTCTTTGTAGACTTCATTTTTTGATAAGAAGTAGGACTCTGTATTAGGATCTTAGACTTCTATGCCTTTGAAAAGGATAGTACTTTGCATCAGAGTTGCGGATTTCATACTTTTGAAGAAGGTACGATTCTGTATTAGAATTGCAACCTTCCTTTTTGAAGAGAGCACGACTCTGTATTAGGATCACGAATTTCATTTTTGAAGAAAACACGGCTCTGTATTAGAGTCATGAGCTTCCATTTTAGAAGAAAACACAACTCTGTATTAGAATCATGAGATTCCATTTTTGAAGAGAGCATGACTCTGTATCAGGGTCGCGAACTCTGTTTTTGATGAAAACATGACTCTGTATTAGAATCGTGAACTTCCTTTTTTGAAGAAAATGCGACTCTTTTTTTGAATTGCAGGTTTCCCTTTTGGAGAGAACACGACTCTGTATTAGAATCATGAATTTCTTTTTGCAAAAAATCCGGAAAGTTATCACTTTTTAAGGCGTAGAGATCGAGACGTTCTCTAACCGTATTAAATGAGAAGATACTCACGAGATTCGAGCTAGAGATCACGTCCATTCGAAAATCTCATCCATCAAATCATCTTCTATAAAGCCTTAACTTCATGAGGAAAAGTATTTTCAACTTTTCTCTGAGGATTTTGAACTCTAGGCTTCTCTTCAGAAGTTTTCAAGACTCTTCGCCTTCAAGTTTTTTTTTGTAATCTTCAACTTTTCTCGAATCAATGATTTTCTTGAAAGTAATCTGAAGAAGATGACGAGAAAATCTTATAATGCTTCTGCGAGCGGCTCCAAAAACCCTCCAGCAACTTCCAGCTCTATTATGGTTCGGCAAGAACCCTCTACCGTGGGTCGACAAGAACCCTTAATTGGAAGTAGTGTTCTGACCTTACCTTGGAAAGTATCTCTTTCTTTACGACTTTGTTTTGATTAATCTTTCTTTTCATACAGTCGACTATGCCTTAAACCCTTGGCCAAATGACCATTATTTTGGTTACCTGGGAGGCTACGATGGAAAGAGAGATTTTAGATTCACCCAAGTTTTTCCGGCTTGCACAGCATCCTGTGGTCGAGAAACA
The DNA here is from genome assembly GCA_036321105.1 of Dracaena cambodiana. Taxonomy (NCBI): domain Eukaryota; kingdom Viridiplantae; phylum Streptophyta; class Magnoliopsida; order Asparagales; family Asparagaceae; genus Dracaena; species Dracaena cambodiana. The sequence goes on from JAYEPQ010000001.1 coordinate 26,377,564, forward strand.
AAAAGTAAGGTTGTGAATCCTACTCGCCCTACATTGTGAGAATTGATGACCCTTGCTCACTTTGAAGAAAAGTATAGGACTTTGTTAAACAAGCCTGCTTTTCTGTTTGGCGATCGTATCTCAATCCCTGATAATTGCTTGGATGATGGAGAATATAAATGACTCCATCAAGTTAATGGTCAAAACTTATTTCTACCTGACATGGAGAGGTCTTACCCATTCCTATATCTCCAATCTCTTTCCATCCTTGGAACAATGGAATGACATTTAAATAAGCCGTAAGACGGTGTTTTGTTGGGCGCATTCAATGCACAAGGTGCTTTTCCCCGCGCTACTTGAAAACACTTTTGTGGGTTGTTTTTAGGATCTTTCAAGCAAAATATTCCACTGGGTGAAACACCCATAGTTGCTCAGACCTTTCGACAATGCTTTGTTGGCATGCAAGGGGAATTTCCAGTTCAAGACTTTCATCCTGCTGGATGGGTTCATTGCTCTTCCAAAGGGGAATGGAAAATCTTGACTGATTTTTTTGAAGACTTTTAGAGATCAGCTTCAACATGCGAATCTCTACCATACTATTAGGGCAGTTCAGCATGGTATCCCTACTAGCGGATTCAATTTCTTTTCCTTACTGGAACTGTATAATCCTGATATCTGTATAGTTTTTACTCCTCGTAGCGAATTGGGGTTTGCTTTGCACGAGATGTACGAAGTCTCAGGACTGCCTATGGAAGATAGTCCGTATGAAGAATATGTCCCTATGGGGGAAGAGTTTCATTCGCTGAAAACTTAGCACCCCATGATCTATGGCACTTACTGAGAATTACTTTGCCATTATCATATCTGTGCTCAGACGTCTAGCACTCATCATGTGAAGCAGAAAAAGTGGCTGCAATATCTTCTTCCCAAATTTTCAAAAACTAGCTGTAATTTCACCCATCTCCCTTCTGAAAGGGAGGTCGAAAGAAGAATTACTGATTTCAGGACAGATGCATATGTCGCCGAATCTGACGAGGATGTCTTCAAGGCTGGGACATCTTTTGAAAGTTTTCACTATCAATCTCTTCAACCTTTATCTGATCCCTCTTTTATGGCAGGCTATTTGATGCTCTGGTTGAAGAAATGTGTGATTCCATCGCAGTAAACCATACTTGTTAGAGTAGTGTATCTTGCTGTTTTGCTTGCATTCAGCCGAAGGCTCAACTTACTACTCGCGATGGTATGTGGCATCCAAAGTGGGCTAAGAAAATTAATTGACAAATTCTGTAATGTCAAGAAGGAGCATAACAACAAAGGAGAATTAATCATCAAGACTCCTAATCCACGCATAGAACTTCCTTACACCTATTTAACAACTTGGTTAGTTCTACACTATCCTTCTTTGATGAGCTCAGTTGATTCGCAGATAGATTTATGTTCTCCCAAAGTGCAGCACTACGAGAAGTAGCAGTGGAAGGGGGTATATGACCGCAATTCACAAAACACTTCGTTTCCATGCGAATTACGAACTGTTTAAGTGTTTCTCAGATTTTCCAAATGCTGGATATGGGAATGAATTCGTGGACACTGCCGGTACTGACAAATTCACCACTTTGTCCCCTGGGTGTTTTTGGTGGTTAATAAAAATTCACCGAGGGCATTTGGTTCTCCGCTTAGGGAACCATTGTTACATAGAGCCTTACTATCCGAGTTGCTTTGCTTGACAATTTGTGTACGATCAACTATATGCTGGAAATCCAAACAAAGAAATAAGCTTTGTTGGGAATTTAATTGAAGGAGCTCGAGCTTGGTTCCACTTCATTTCTGGTGGTACGCAAACCAGATTCGACATTCCAATTAAAACTCCAAACTCATACGTAAGTTTTAGTTTTTGCAAATTGTATATTGCTACAAACTCCTTGCTTCAGAGTTTCAATGCAAACCTTACTTGTCTCAAAGACATTAGAGCATGATATGCTCAAAAGAAGGAGGCTGGCAGTAAGAAGGTTACTGGGATGGAGGACTTTGGAGAAGAGTACCTTTTCGAAGATTCAGAGTTAAAGGTACAATAGCAAGAGGAAGATAATACTGCTATGATTCCATCGAATCAGTCTATCTCTCTTGATATCACTCCTCTTCCTGAGGTGAAAGAGACTTCTCGTCAACCAAAATCTCCCCCCATGAAGCTTTTGTATAAGCAGAAAAGATTGAGGCGTCTCGTGACTTGCATATCATTCCGCAGGACCTATCGTCTAAAGCGGTGCAGCAGAACCCAGTTTGGCTTTTAAGACTATTGAAGAAGATCTAGAGGCAGATGAAGATAATTCAACTTTAAATCTTCATTCTTCTAAGAAACGTGTAAGTTAGGGACCTGTTTTCCCTAGTGATCTTGTTATAGTAGCTAATCCTTCTTCTACTATTCTTCCTGCACAAAAGGATTCTGTGATCCTCACTCATCCAACGTCTCAAACTGCTATTGATGATGAAGTGCAAATAATTGGAGAAGTCCGTGCATCAGGTTCTTCTTTAAATGCAATTCCTTCTTGGGGTAATAATGATGATGATGATGATGATGATGATGTTCGTTCTTCAACTCCTCCATCAGATCATGGTAAATATGTTTTCTTGATGAAAGAAAAAAGAGCTGAAGTATATGGGTCTGAAGAATCCAGTGCTCAACCTTAAGATTTACTCTTAAACTTTACTTATGTCAAGGTTTTCATCATACTTTTCATCATCTAACTGTATCACTTTTATTATTATTCTCTTTTTAGCAATTCCTTCTTTGACTCCACCTTTAGAGCATATGGGTGCAGAGAACACTCCGCCGGATGACACTATCGTGGAGGTTACTTCTGAAAAAAGCCCATGGGGTAACAGAGGTCACTGCTTCTGTTGTTGACACTCTGGAAGTAGTGGCTCCTTCGATAGAGACCGCCATACCTGTTGTCCCAACTACAGCTGTTATAACTACTAATTCTATTGAGAATGATGAAGTTGTTGTCCCTGTTGAAACTACTAGGAGCTCTGCCCTTTTTGATACTAGTACTAGTTCTTCTTTGCAGCAAAGTACAGTTCAGACTACACTCACTCCAGCTGTTGCTGATTCTTCTCACGCGGAGATTAATGCATTTGAAATTGTCTTGCTGAGAGATACAGTAGAAACCTTCCTTCATTTTCTAGATCACTGCATTGACAATGTCTTGAAAATGGTCTCTTTCTCTTCTATCGCCAATGTTCTTAACATTTACTGGACCGGCATAGTTAGCATTGGTGGAGAAGATAAAGCTGCTCTTTACAGACTTATGATAGCTCAACTTCATACTCATGTTGAATCTTTGTCAAGCTCACATAGTACGGATAAATCTGAAATAGATAAAGCTACTTTTCAGAAACTGATGGAGGAACAGTTTAAGTTACATAAGGAAATTAATGTGAAAGCTTATGCTTGCAATGCTTGTTTTGAAAAGAGCCAATTGAACAGTTAGTCTCTAGTTCTTCAGGTGGAGAATGCTGCTTTGATTGTCAAGCACCATGATCAAGCCATTGCCAGAACTCAGGAATCCATCACTAAAACCCAAGCTTTCTTAGCTAAAATCACTAAGGAACATGAAGGATCAATGAAGAATCTCATGAGCTTATCTAGACAGTGTGACAATGCAGCTAAAGATCTTCAGGCTATCCAAGCTAAATTAGAAGGACTAGAGGCTGCTTCCGCAAGAAGTACAATTTCCAGTGAAGAAGAATTGCATTGGCAAGCTGCTGTTCAAGCTTGTGAGATTATTCAACACGAAATGAGTGATGCTGAGAAAAAGATAAAATCTCTTCTGAATTACTGAACTGTAAAAAAAAAATTCAAGGAACTCATGTAATCTTTTTTCACTTTCTGATTAATGAAAATATTGAAAGAATTCCTTCGACTTTAATGTATGTAGATTTTAGCACCTCTTAGTCTCTATATATCAGATATAACTTTGTGCTTTAAACATGCAACTTTGTACTTGTCTTCACAAATTTGTGTAATACTTGCGACCTTATATCTAGAAATCTGCAAATTTGCATTAGACTTGCAACTTTACATATGGAAGTCCTCGAATTTGTATTTGAATTACAACTTAACATTTGTAAGTCCGCAAATTTATACCAAACCATTCTGCTTAAGAATCCGTAGCAGCTTCTCATAAAATTCGCAAGTTATGGAATGACTTTCCATTCATTTAATTTGACCTTTTTGGTGCAAAGATTTAAACGTTGCATTCCTTCATTAATGATAGGACTTTAATAAAAAGATCTCATTTCCTCTAGCACTGATATCTAAGCACCCCATGCAACAATAATAAATTTTGTTATGATCCGGGTCAAGAATCTCAACCGAAGATTTCGCCCATATCTTCTCCTAACCGAAGATTTTGCTCATGGAATCCTTCATATAAGACGCTGGATTCTTCCCACAGAGAGTCATTCTGACTTGAGAAAAGTTTTCATCTCTCTATCTTTTTGAAACTCTTTCAGAGTCGATTTTCTCTTGCAGCTCTATTTTTCTTCCTCCTCCTCAGTTGAGGTAATAGATTTGGATTGGCATATTACAAGACCTCCAGATAGCATCAACCTGAAGGGGTACTCTATTGGAAAGATCTTTATGAACGTACTCATTTTCCTTAATTAAGGTAAATTTCTCTTGTTATAAACATAAAATCATGTTTTTTCTTTTAGTTCCCTAACAAGATCTTGGATTCATTGCAGGAGATAACCGTAGTCATTCTCCTTAACAACGGCACAAACCCGATTGGCTTGTAATTGCTTCCAATATCTTTTTGGAAAACCAAGCAGTCTCATGTATTTTACATGAGAAAACATTTTGGGTCTATGTCATTGTTCTATTTCCTGCCTAGCATCCTTCAAGACAAGGATGCTAGATGGTTATGGGTGGCACTCAATTTCAACAATTCGTCACGTTGTACATTGAGCAATATGCATTTGGTACACCCAGTTTTGCACTAATCAAGTCACTGATGATGTTGATCATGACTGAGCGACCAACTTGAAGGTCCTTAACCATCGGCATGAGGAGGTTACAGAAGCAAACTTTTTACCTTTAAGCCATCCTTTAGATGTTGACGAAAAATTTAATGTTCTCTTGACTCAATGATTTGTACTCATTCTCATTGGTTGTATGATGCCAAGGAACTATTTGTAATTTTAATTTGATAATGAATAAAGAGATATATTTTTATCATTCAACCAGAGGTAGCCATTAACGTGATGAATGATTTTGGTATTGATCATCAGAGGTAACTGTTAACTTGATGAATAAATTTTGCTGCGAATGAGTGAATTTTTTGAATCAGGATAGAAAGTAACTGTTAACTTTCCTGATCAAGTTAAAATTCATGCTATTTAGTGACTTATAGTATAACAGTTTTTGAATTCCCAGCGGTATTTTTAACTTGGCAAACTTGGAAAAAAGAAAATTTAATTCGCCAGAGGTATTTTTAACTTAACAAATTTGGAAGAAAAGAGAATTTGATTCGGGAGAGGTATTTTTAACTTAGCAAATTTGGAGAAAAGGAAATTTTGATTTGCCAGATTCAAAATCTTTAGTCCAGAATCGTGAATCTTCATAAATGAACCCTCGGTTACAAATAAACCTGATTCATCATTTGCGTTGAACTGCCCATGCTATATTACAGCTGGTACTTCGCAATTTTTACTAAGAATAATATTTCTTCAGAAATTTATCATTAATTGGCATCATGATTTTATCACCATTTGGTTTTATCAACCGATATGCGCCATTAGAATAGACCGCGTCAATCACAAAAGGTCTTTCCCATTTTGGCTGGAACTTTCGTCTAGACTTTCGATTAAATATGATCGCTCCCCTCACCGAAAGTACCAGTTCACCTTTTTTGAAAGTTCTCTACTTGACTTTTCAGTTAAAAGTTCTGGAGATTCGTGCTTGGTATACTTCAATACTTTGTTGAGCTACCAGTCGTTTATCATCCAGAGCTTTTAGCTCTTGAAGTCTCTATTGATGTCGTTCTTCTTGTGTCATTTTGGTTGTCAGTGCAACTCGTAATAATGAAATTTGGATCTCCAGTGGCAAGACTGCTTCTGATCCATACACCAAAAAAAATGGTGTAGCATTAGGAGCTTCACAATAGTTTTGTTGAAGACTTCTGCCAAAGCATTGGCTGCAGGATAATATTGCGAAGAAGCCATATTTTCAATTCTGTAATTATTACAAAATGTGGAAAATGACTGACTCACGAACTGAGGTCTATTGTCATGAATAATTTTTTTGGACACCCCAAAGAGATATAGCACATGATGTTTAATGAATTTGATTACATCTGATGACTTCACTTCAGTTAGAGAAACAACTTCAGTCCACTTCGAGAAGTAATCTATTATAGCTATAATGAACCGACGTCCTTTTGGTGATGGTGGAGAAATTGATCTAATAATGTCCATTCCCCAGTTCTCAAATAGCCATGATGTAGCCGTCGAATGGAGATATTCTGGAGCTTGATGTATAAAATCCACATGTACTTGGCAAGCTCTACATTCTTGGCATAGATGACCACATCTGTCATCATCTTGGACCAATAATAACCCATTCTTCAGAGCCTATCCCAAAGTTTTGGTCCGGATTGGTGTGCTCCACAGATACCATCATGAGCTTCTTCAAGTGCTTCCTGAGCTTCTCAATTGGAAAGACAATGAAGTAAAATTCCATTATTAGATTTTATGTATAATGTCTAGAGTTCAGCATTATAATATAATCGAATAGCCTTTCTTTGAATTGCTCTGGCTTCTTTAGGATTTTCAGCTAATATTCCTTAAAGAACATAATCTATGTAAGCAAACCACCAATCTCTTGGTTCAAGATTTGACTCAAAAACACATGCTTCACTTTCTTTTTGCTTCTTCAATTCATCCTCAAGTTCATTCCTTTGACAGAATAATTCTTTACTTCCCACTGTAATTTGCTTCTTAACATGTTTGGGTAATGCTAACGTCGAAGCTAAGGAAGACAATGATTTTGTGTAGCTATTCTGCGGGTGCCTTATATGACTGATATAGAAACCATCGAAGCTATCAGCTATTTTGATTATTGCTTGATAGTATGGCAGAAGGTCTTCATTTTTAACCTCGTATTCTCCTTTGACTTGATTTATAATAAGTTGGGAATCCCCATATGCTTCTAAATACTTTACCCCAATTTGTTTAGCTATTTTCAAACCAATTATGAGGGCATTATATTCCGCAATATTATTGGAACATGAATCTATCAATGAATACGCTCGAGGAATGATGTGGTTATAATGAGAAACAAAAACAACTCCTATTCATGCTACCATCTTCCCTTTGGATCCCATTCTTGAAGCACCATTGAAGAAAAGCTGCCATACATCCTCTGTAATAGCATTTACTTTAGTATTTCTCGCGAAATGTCTTTCTTCAAAACTGAATTTCCTTCGCCTAATTCATCAGGAATTTCTTCATACAACTTTGAAGATGCTGGAATTGGGTGTTCAATTAGGAAATCAGACATACCCTGTCCTTTATTTGATTTTTGCGGGACAAAATGCATATCATATTGTGATAACAAAATAGCCCAATTAGACAGTCTTGAATTTAATAACCCCTAATTTAGTCATTAATATTTTTAAAGGATTAACTCTCGATATAACGTAAATAGTTTGTCCAGCTAAATAGTGTCGCATTTTCTGGATCGCAAACACTAAAACTAAACACTCTTTTTCCACTGGATTATATCGATGTTTGGCCCTAATGATCATTCTGTTGAGGTAATAAATAGCTTGTTCATAACCCAATTCATTTTTTTGTGCCAATAAAGTTCCTAAGGAATGATCCATAGCTCTCACATATAATAGGAAAGGAACCCCTGAGACTGGAGCTACAAGTATAGGCGGTTTAGTGAGATATTCCTTGATTTCTTCAAAAGCCTTTTGACATGCGTCATCCTAAACTGCTTAAACTCCTTTCTTTATTAATCTTGTGAAAGGCTGATATCTACCAAATAAATTTGATATAAATCTGCGGATGTATGCCAATCTGCCTTGTAGACCTCTTAATTCTGTGAAACTCTTAGGAGGTGGCATATCTTGGATTGCCTTAATTTTATCTAAATCAAGATGAATTTTTTTGGAAGTTACCACAAAACTAAGGAATTTTTTACTAGAAACTCGCAGAAAAGATTTAATAGGATTCATCTTAAATTGGTGTTTCCGCATAAGATCAAACATTGTCTTCAAGTCACGAAGATGATCATTCTTGTTCTTACTTTTAATTGCCAGATCATCTACATAGCATTCTACTATCTTTCTAGTTGTTCTTGGAATATTGTATTCATAGCATGTTGATACGTGGCACCAGAATTCTTTAAATCAAATGGCATGACCATATAACAATACACTCCAAGTGGTGTTCTGATGGATATATGTTTTTCATCATCGGAGTACATCTTGATTTGATTATATCCTAAAAATCTATCCATGAATGACATGCGTTCATAGCCACAAGTATTGTCTATCATGACTTCTGTAATGGTAATAGAAATTCATCTTTCGGGCATGCTTCATTCAAATCTCTGAAATCATTGCAAACCCGGATCTTTCCATTCTTTTTAGTCACAGGAACTATATTCGCAACCCAATCAGGATGTTGTTTTTCACGGATAAAACCCATTTCAATCAACTTTTTAATTTCAATCTCAATCGCCTCCATAATTTCTGGACGGAATCTTCGTTGTTGTTGTTTTACCGGCTTTATATCTGATTGAATGTTTAGCTTATAAACTGCAACTTTTGGATTTAATCCTGGCATTTCTTCACAATTCCAAGCAAAGATATCAATATATTCGCAAGCGAGGGATATCAGTCCTTCTTTTTCTTCTATAGATAAATTCATGCTTATAAATATGAGTTTAGAATTCATTTCATTGCCCCTATTTACTTGAATTACTTTATCTTCAGTCAGAGGTTCCCGCTATTCAAACTGAATTTTCCACTTCATATTAAGATGCTTGATTCAAGAGTCATCCTTCATGGCGGAGTTTCATCAATTCTTCATTTTCTTGGGTCGCGGAGACCATGTTAACAGAAACTTTGCGGAAAATTATACCGACACTAATATCTGAATTCCAGCAGGATGATTCTGACGAGTGATCTAGTTGTATTTCTTCAGATTTTTCATCTGAAAGATTTTCGAAAGTGGTAACATATCCTAACCCCCTGCTAGTTTTTTGGTAATAATCCGGCATTTTTCCTTTTGAAATGAAGGGTTGGAGGATTACTTTCCTTCCTTTTCCGAAGTTCAACCCCCTGACATCGCTAGGTTGTATCCAATTTTTCTCATTAATTTATGAGAATTTTCATCATAATGGAAGAACTTGGGATTTTCCTGTTATTCTTCAGAACATAAATATTTTATCTTATTCTTATCATTTGCTTTTCCAAATATTATAGGTTTATGAATTTTATCTTTAGGAGAAATTTCAAAAATGGCTTCATTCGCATCTTCATCGTCATCACTTTGTTCATAAAAAGATGATCGGATGGATGCTTGAAAAGAAGCTAAAGAATATATTTTATCTAAATGATTACTGACCACATCGGTACTGGTACTTGAGCGTTCAGAATCAACACCAGAAGAACAAGCAAATTTTACGTCTTCATTTATTATCCATTCACCATCAAAGTGAACAATGTCATTTACATCAAGGCCGTCAAGGCTTATTACAGTAGGCTCACCATCCCAATTTACATCATCAGATTCTGAATCTTCGGATCCTGATTCTGTGTCAGCTTTGTCACAACTATCAAGTGCATCTGGAGCAGGTTGATATGAGGCATCAAGTGTATCTTGATATAGTAACACATTAGTAAAGTAATTTTCAACTCCTTTAAAGGGTTGCTTCTCTGCCACCAAATTCTTCACATTCCCATTTTTATCCACATATTTCATGCACTGATGAAGTGTAGATGGAACAATGAGATTATTATGCATCCAGGGCCTTGCAATTAGAAGATTATAAGACGTGTCAGTATTTACCACATAGCATGTGATTTCTGTCTTTAAATCGCCAATTTGGAATTTTAGCTTTATCTTGCCCAATGGTCTACTACCATTGGCATTAAATCCAAAGATAGTTTTCGTTGTTGCTAATCTGCTTATTGGGACCCCAAGATACAGTAACATTCTTCGCGGCATTATATTCAAAGCAAATCCCGGATCAACTTGAATGCGGTCAATCTCTGATGAACCTATAATCCTTTGTAATATAAAGGGCGATGATATTTGTTGTTTTTAACTTACATATCCTTCGGAGAGAAAGTTATGCAAGGGATCCTTTCTCTTGAAATCTGATGACATACTGCACAAACATCTTCTTATTTTTCAATTGTTTCTGAAACTTGTACCATAAATACTTCAGAGTCTTGCAGAGCTTCTCTTAAAACTTCTCTAGTTGGTTTAGAGAGTTTTAGGAGCTCGTATAAGGTTATCCTCACAAAGATATTGACTAACTGTGCCAATATATCAAACTAGAATGACTTCTTGGAACCTTCTGTAACCACTTTACCTTTGCTTTCGAAAGCTTTGTCAAATTTAAGCTCCTTTTGCTTGTTCTTCTCTAGAGGGGGTTGAGCTTCTACTACCTGCTCATAATTCTTCAAGTAATATCTCCCTGAACAGTTCCAGAGATAAGTTGATCTGCGTTAATTGCAAGAGAATCTCTAACCTCCTCTTCTGAGTCTATTAGACTAGGAATATGCACATCGTCTTCTGTGATTATAGTGACAACATTAAAAGTAAGAACATTTACTTTTTGCTTCCTCTTGGATGAGCTTGAAGTCCATTGCTTATCGTCGAGAAGATTTGGATGCACCCACATTATTTTCCCTTTATCAGTTTTGAAAGGACATAATCCTTTCTTTTGCTACTGATGCAGATCATAATTTATAATCTTCATCATGCTTTTGGGAATAGGTTGCACTCCATTTTAAACTGTTGACTCTATCCAATCTAGCGCTTTACCGAATCTGAAAGACACCATGTTCGCAATTACCTTTTTTTGGTTCTCTTGAAGCTTAATGACTTTAGCATCCACTAAAGCCTGAATCTTGTCTTTGAGAATATAACAACTCTATGTAGGATAATTAATAATTCTATGATACACACAGTAATTAGGATCATTAACCTTTTATGTTTCTTCAGGGTGCTTAGACTCTAGTAGCTTTAGCATATTCTTTGTCATGATCAAATTGAAGATGGTTTTGGTATGCTCATCTTTAAAAGCATATTGCTTTTGAGGAAACCACGACTGAAGAGTAGATTTTGGAGATGGCTTTATTGACTGCAGAGTATCAGTCACCATTGTTTCTTTCTCTTTATGTCCCTTGTATCGAGACCTATGATTGGTACTTTGTCTTTGTTTTTATCCTCCTCTTTCTTCCTCTTCGAGTCTTTGTGTTATCTTTTCAGCTTCTTCAGCTTGTAATGCGAGATCTTTTTAGGTTGAGTATTTTACAGCTCCCATCCTGGCTAAAACTTTAGTCGATTGTTTCTTTCTCTTTATGTCCCTTGTATCGAGACCTATGATTGTTACTTTGTCTTTGTTTTTCTCCTCCTCTTTCTTCCTCTTTGAGTCTTTGTGTTATCTTTTTAGCTTCCTCAGTTTGTAATGCGAGATCTTTTCAGGTTGAGGATTTTACAGCTCCCATCCTGGCTAAAACTTTAGTCGAGAGATTATGTCAAGAGGTTTCTACCAAGGTTTTTTCTGGCATTCCATGCGGACATCTGAGAGAATCATTTTTTAATCTTCTTACAAAGTCCCAAGCTGACTCTCATTTTTTCTGCTTGGTAGCCAAAAGTGTTGGCATTGAAACCTCCATATCATCCTCATAAAATCTTGTCAAAAAGGATTTCTCCATATCATTCCACGAGTTGATGGTTCCTGGTTCTAATCTTCGGAACCATTCAAATGCTAGCCCTGTTAAGGTGCTAAAAAATAATCGCTTAATAATCGAGTCATTTCCAGTCAAATGCCCAATCTGAGACTTAAAGTAGTAAAGGTGTTGGTTCGGTGACCCTTTACCATAGAATGACTTGAGATTCAATGGTTTGTAATTTTCTGGGAATGTCACACTTTTCCATTCCACCAGATATAGCCTTACAACGCCTAACTCCTGCAAATCATTCATGTGCATGAGAGTATTCAATTGATTTTGAAAGCTCTCCATCCAAATGGTATTTGAATTCCCTTCTTGATTTTGGGTTCTTTCTTGATGATGAGAGTGCGTAGTAGAGCGATTGTCCTCATCTTCATGATAACCCTCATTATCTTCATCTTCATTTGTATGGGGAATGCAACCCTCTCATTCTACATTCTTCCCTTTGTCGGTCTTTAGGCTGTAAGGCGGAGGTCCTGAAGAGGATTCTCCTATATTCTTCATTCTTGTCTTCTTCGATTCTAGCAAAACATGTAGCATGTCTTTGATCTCGCTAAAGGTATTTTATTGTTGTTGAATGCTTCTATCATGTTCATCCATCCTCTGCATGAATTCCTCCGGAGTACTATTCTGTGCCATGTACGCGAAGGTGGAGTCTTCAAGAAATAAATCAGACGTCTACGATTCAGCCATGATTGATTTGGCTGTGTCTTCTTCGTCAGAAAAGACTTCTGCTATTTGTCTGTAGTCCATTGGGATTGCAACTCCCCTTCTAAGTTGAGTATTTTGAAAAACACCTCGTTCATCACTGAACAAACTCTTCAAGCCTGAAGAGTGTTCAGAATCAGAAGTATCCTTTTTAGAAACCTTCTTTGTCTTCTTTTTCTTCTTCCTCTCCCCGAGATTTATCATGTTAGATGATATTTTAGGATAGTCAGGTTCAGAGAACTCTTGCTTATTACGCCTCCTTCTCTTCAAAGGTTAAGATGAAGATAGTCGATTAAAAATCGACAGTCTAGCAGGAGCAGCAGTCACACAGTGACAGTGCGATAACACTGCATTGATTAGTTGTTCACAATGATAATAAGATGCCTGGGATTCTTCTCTTTTTTCATTAAGAAGTTCCCTAAGATCTCTTGTATTAGAATCCTTTTGATCGATGGCGGTGGCGTTACCCCCAAAAGATATTTTCGGAATAAGAGTCTCTATCTCCTTGAAGATCTCTGGAGCAAACTTTACCTTAACTAGAACAGAAGGTCCTTCTGACTTAGAAGTATATTCTTCTTTAGAAACAAGCTTCTTTAGATCGCGTCTTCCAGTTGTTACGCAAATTTGAGATTTGCGCCCACTTTTAAGAACATGATCATTGTTCGCCATAAAAATTGCAAACGACGCTCTATTGAAGTTTTTTCAATAAAGGTTTACAATCCAACGGTTTTCCGTTTACAGAAGATGAGGAAGAGAGATTTCCTCTTTGTTTAAAGCTGGGTTTTGATGTAGCTATGGAGGACGATCCTGCTCTCTGTTGACACTCCGTACAATCTCTCTCAGTTGGCTAAAAGAAAAGGAAAGGCTCTTGACTCTTGATCACAAGGGTTAATTTTTTTAGGAGAAAATGTCCCTCTCCTTCTCTTTCGTTCTGCTGCCTTTTATAGGGGTTCTAGAGTAACGTCTCGTCTCATTTGCTTGACCGTTAGCTCCCACTACTCAAGAAGTGTCGTCATATTAGATAGGTGGTTGCTCCCATGACTGGAGTAATACCGCTGCATTCGTTTGGCAGTTATCTCTACGATCCAAGGTGGCAACTCTCTTGTTCGGGTCGGATGACTTTGTATTAAACCCTTACCCGGATGCTATGGGCAGTATCGCAAATCTCAGTTTTAGATTCGCGAATATGTTCTGTCGTCTGGGTTGCGAACCTCAGTCTCTTAGGTTCTCGGATCCGTTGAGTTGCGGACTTTCGACTCTGAATTCGTGGATCAGCTTTGTTTTCCAGAATTTTTCGCCGACAAAAACCCCCTCCAAAGTTTTCAAAACTCTCGTGATTTTTGAGAAGTTTTGGATTACTTTGAACATATCATTCTGTATTTGAATCTCCATTTTTCATATCTCTGAGAGTACAATCTGTATTAGAATTCTTCTTCGATTGTCGACAGCATGACTCTGTCGCCATAACTCGAACTCTCATCTTGAAAGGAACACGACCCTGTATTAGCGTCGTGAATTTGCTGCTTTTGAAAGAAAATGCGACTCTGTATTAGCATCACCCAATCTTCAATTCTTGAAATATACCACTCTGTGTTGGGTCGCATATTTGCATTTTGGAGAAAAAGACGACTCTGTGTTAGGGCCGCAAACTTTTTCTTGGGAAGGAATATGACTCTGTATTAGGATCGCAAACTTTCATTTTGGAGAAGAAAACGACTCTGTGTTAGGGTCGCAAACTGTCTTTTCGGAAGGAACGCGACTCTGCATTAGGGGCGCGAACTTTCATTTGGTAGCAGAAAACGACTCTGTGTTAGGGTCGCAAACTGTAATTTTTGGAGGATCGCGACTCTGTATTAGGGACACGAGCTTTCGCTTTGGAGAAGAAAGCGACTCTGTGTTAGGGTCGCAAACTGAAATTTCTGAAGGATCGCGACTCTGTATTAGGGACACGAGCTTTCACTTTTTGGTTGCGGAAAGGCCGGAAGGCGGTTGCTTTTTACAGCGTAAGAATTGAGACATTCTCTGAGCCGCATTAAATACAGTGGTACCCATGAGATTCGGGCCTGATATCACGTCTATCCAGAGATCTCGGTCGTCAAATTATCTGCTATATAATCTACACTTTATGAGAGAGGCTACTCTTATCTCAAGAAATTTGAAATCCAAGTTCTTCTTTAGAGTTCCTTAGACTTCTCGTCTTCAACCTCTTATAGCTTTCGATTCTCTGTGCGAAGGATTCTCTAATCTGCAAAAGATGCCGAAAAAACTTCTTCCTCTAATGCAGCTGCCAGTGGTCATCAGGATCTTCAAGCAACCTCTAGTTCAATAGTGGTTCGGCAGGAGCCCTTAATTGGAGGTAATAACAAAATAACTTTCGAAAGGCAGTCCCTTTTTTAGAGATTTCTTATCTTGAATCTGAATGTCTTTTGCAGTTGATTATGCCTTGAATCCTTAGCCTAAGGATCATTATTTCGGATACTCGGATGGCTATGATATGAAGAAAGAGTTCAGATTTGGTCATGTCTTTCGACATTATACAGCATCGATAACCAAGAGAGAGAAGGCAAAATTCTCCATCCTTCTCGTTCAACATTACGAGAACTGATAACTAATGCACTTTTCGAAGGAGATGATCGGTCTCTGCTACGCAAACTTGCCTTTTTGTTTGGGGACCATGTTTCAGTGCCCGATAGCAGTTTGGAAGATGGAGATTACAAGTAGCTTCGTCAAGTTGAAGGCCGCTACTTGTTTCTCCCTAATATGGAGAGGTCTTATCCGTTCTTATTCTTTCAATCCCTTTATATGCCCAGACGAATGGACTGGCACATAAACAGGCCACAAGACAGGATCTTATTAAGGGGTTTCAATACTCAAGGTACTTTTCCTTATAGTACTGCAAAATACTTTTATGGATTGCTTCCGGGACTGCTTAAACATGACCTCCCTAGAGGCGAGATTCTCATAACCGCACAAACTTTCCTGTACCGATTTACCAATGCACAAGGGGAGTTTCCTGTTCAGGACTTTCGTCCCCCTAGATGGGTTCACTGTTCTTCGAAAGGAGAGTGGGCAGTTTTGACTGACTTCTTTCTGCGATCATTTAGAGATCAGCTTCATCATGTGGGGCTGTATCGTGCCATAAGGGCGGTTCAGCACGGCATTCCTGCTAGCAGATTCTATTTTTTTGCTTTATTGGAACTGTACACTCCTGATACTTGTACAATCTTTTGCCCTCGATGTGAACTAGGTTTCGCCCTTCACGAGATGTATGAAGTTTCGAGCTTGCCTATGGGAGACATCCCATAAGAAGAGTACGTCCCTACTGGGGAAGAACTCCACCTGTTGAAGACCCGGGATCCTTTGATCTATAGTACTTACTAGGAGTTGCTCTGTCATTATCATATTTGCACCCATACATCCGGCACCTGCAGTTTGAAGCCAAAGAAGTGGCTACAATATCTTCTGTCCAACATTTCTAAGAGCAATCCGAACTTTACTCGCCTTCCTCTAGTTTCTAAAAAGGAAGTTGAGAAAAGTATCGCCAGCTTCGGGACGGAGTTTATGTCGCTGAATCTGACGAGGACGTCTTCAAGGCTGGAAAATCCTTTGAAAGTTTCCATTATCAGGCTTTCCAGCCTTTGTCTGATCCTGTCTTCTTGGCGGGCTATTTGATGGTATGGCTGAAGAAGTGTGTTATTCTTTCGCAGGAAAACATACCCATTAGGGCCGTATACCCAGCCGTCCTACAAGTATTTGGTAGGCGGCTCAATTTGTTGCCCGCAATGGTTTGCAGCATGCAAAGCGGACTAAGGAGGTTATCTGATAAATTCTGCAACGTGAAGAAGGAGCAGAGGAAGAGGGGATATCCAGTCATAAAAACTCCTAATCCGCGTGTAGAACTCCCTTACACTTATTTGATGGCTTGGTTAGTTCTATATTGCCCCACTTTGATGAGTCCTGCTGATTCGCAGATAAACTTAAGTGCTCCCAAAGTGTAGCACTATGAGAGGTCACAATGGAGAGGGGGCTATATGGCCGCGATCCGCAAGACCCTCCGTCATTGTTCGTCGCAAAAGTTCCTTCGCTTCCTTCCATGGAATACATCCTAGATTACAACGGAAGTGAACAAGATATATAAAGAGAACAAACGAGAGGATTTTATACTTCAATCTCTCTCTTTTACAATAGTTTGTTTGTGGGATCTGTGGCGATGGGATCTGTCAAGCAGCTCCTTTGGACGATCGGTACGTTGAAATCTTCTCTTTTAAAGATATCGGCCGAATATAGACGATCTTCTCTGGTTTTGATTTGTTCAAGTCTCTCTCGCGTAACTCGAACTTCTCAAGAACTCCAGAAAGAAGATGGTGGCTTTCTCTGATCTTCACGAACTCAAGGCTCTGTGCGTAACTTGAATTCTCCAAGATTTCAGAAGATGATCAGCAAAGGCTTTAAGGCTCTCTCGCGTACTTGAATTGCCAAAGGATCGATAGGAGACTTCCGATGCCAAAAAAGAAGACCCCTAGGGTTTCACCAGGAAGGCATTTATAGCCCCAGGTTAATGCAAGAGTTTCTATCTAAATAGAACTCGTCATTATCAGGGATTCCAATCAAATATCTTAGTTTTGATGGAATTCTGATTAGACTTGATTCGGGTATTTGGATAAGCCCAGAATCATAATCTCAATCAATTTGAGATTCTGGTTATCTGCTTACGCGGAGCTTTAGTCGCATCAAAACGTGGCGCTAAATAACCAAAACGCGGAGCTAACGCGGAGCTATTGATCATCTCCGCGTTTTACTCAAACGCGAGGCTAATACAAGCCAGACTGCGGAATCAATGCGGAGCTATTAAACATCTTCGCGTTTTATTCAAACGCAGGGTTAATGTAACCAAACGCGGGGCTATTGAATTGGCTCCGCGTTCTGTTGTGGAAAATCCTCTTTAACTTAGAAATTTTCACTGCCAACAGAACCCCCTCCAAAGTTTTCAAAATGGCTTAGACTTCAGCTGATTTTGAAATACTTTGGATATTTAAACTGAAACGCGGAGTTAGAATACCAAGTCTATCTCGCGTTATGCTCATTTACGCGGAGCTAATCAGCTTCACTTCATCTTCAGTAAAATGAGTAATTATGTCATTAATTACCCTGAATTTCCACGCCGAATACCAAGTGACGAAAATTCTGTTTAAATAGAGCTCCCGGCTCATCTTCTTCTTCATCTCATCCGAAGAATTTCTGAGAACTCGAGTGACTCACGAATGATCTTCAACTGATCTTCGTTCAACTCTCCATAGATTTCCATCATTAGGATGTCTCTCCAGAGGAGTTTGGCTTTTCGCAAGTTGGCCGGCGTTGATGGCAGCAGCCGTGAAGGTAGACGCGACGGTGAACCAGTCTATGCAGCGTCTTCCGAAGGTAAAAACCTCATCTCTTGGTTTTCTAAGAACCATTCTGAGATATTTTGGCTTGGTTTATTCTGGACGATTGCTTATCTTGTCGGCGAGATCACCGTTTTATTGTGTCGTCCCTGCGCTTGAAATGCGGGGCTTTACTAGTAGTCCCAATGAATCCGCGAGGCCATCTTTGATTAGCAGTCACGATGAATTGCGAGGCTATCCTTGATTAGCAGTCGCAATGAATTGCGAGGCTATCTTTGATTAGCAGTCGCTATGAATTGCGAGGCTATCCTTGATTAGCAGTCGCTATGAATTGAGAGGCTATCTTTGATTAGCAGTCGCTATGAATTGCGAGGCTATCCTTGATTAGCAGTCGCTATGAATTGCGAGGCTATCCTTGATTAGCAGTCGCTATGAATTGCGAGGCTATCTTTGATTAGCAGTCGCTATGAATTGCGAGGCTATCCTTGATTAGAAGTCGCTATGAATTGCGAGGCTATCTTTGATTAGCAGTCGCTTTGAATTGCGAGGCTATCCTTGATTAGCAGTCGCTATGAATTGCGAGGCTATCCTTGATTAGCAGTCGCGATGAATTGTGAGGCTATCTTTGATTAGCAGTCGCGATGAATTTGAAAGAGAAGGAAAGAGCAGAAAGAAATCTTGTCCCCCTTTACGCGAAGTTATCGCATCATCCTCTGCGTTTAAAGCGCGAGGCTATTTCTTCAACTGTGCGCGGAGTTTGCTTAGCTCCGCGTTTTCACTCTTTTGGAAACTCTGTTCCTTTTTCAGTAAGTTCAATCCTTTCTGAAGAGGAATGTATACGGGTCCATCGATCTTCCTCAGCAAAAGTAACTCTAAGGAAGTTAGAAGCATATGCTTTACAACATAGTTGCAGGTTTCAAGCTCTGGCTCCGAGAGATAAACTCCTGAAGGGGCTGTAAATAAGGAGTTGCAGCACTTGCAGTGCAGAATTGCAGCACTTGCAGTTCAGAATTGCGCTTCAGTGCAGCACTTTCCTTTCCTCTCGTGCTTCATTTCGGATGACAGATACTAGTTGACATTTGCAGAGGAGATCTTTTGCATGTGAACCAGGGAACTGAGCTTCAACACCCTGTAGAGAAATCTTGAATTTCTTTTGCATGTGAACCAGGGAACTGAGCTTCAACACCCCGTAGAGAAATCTCACTGTTTGGTTATTGGTTATTTGATGAGTTGATCATGTAAAAGCTTTCGGGAGAGCTATAACTCCTTCTTTGTAATCTCTTGCTTCATGAATAAAGATAAATTATTTTCCTCTCTATCTGTTGGCTTCAATAAACTTGCTTGCACAACAAACAGATGGTCAATAATTCTGGTAAAATAATCTAAGGCTCTTCTGCGTGACTTAGATTGATAATACCCAAATGATCGGATAAGGATCGCTTTAACTTAGATGAAAGCGCCTAATTGCACTCGTCAAAAATCTAAGTTTTTCCATGAAAACGCGAAGCTAAGGCACAGGCTATCCTCGCGTTTTGTATAGTTGCGCGGAGTTAAACAACTTCGCATTTCCATAATCGCGCGAGGCTAATAGCTTCGAGTGTTGGAGAGTAACTGACCAGTCACTTCCTCCGAAATTCGCGCCGAATTCCAAGAGGCGGTTCCTTTTATTTAAAAGAAATCTCTATTTCTTATCATTCTCACTCTATTTGAGAATTTTCCAGAAACTTAAAGATTCAGGCGATCAGAGTTCAGACGACCCGATCTTCTTCCGACCGAGTTTCTCCAGATTTTCAGTCGATTTTCCTCAGCAATGGCACCCAAAACTCATGCTACTTCTCGAGCGGCTCCATCATCGGCGACTGGCGCAAGCAGTGGTGGCGGCGGCCAAGGCAGCGATGCGCCAGCCCACATTTCGCCTATCGGAGGTAAGAATCTTTCCATCGAGACTCTTTAGAACATTTCTAGAGTGATTTGGCTTAAATTTAACTGATCGATCAACTCTTTTACCGGCGAGATTGCCGTACTCCTGCCGTAAGGCTTGGAGAAGAAGAAAAGTTTCTGACTGCCTTCTTACGCGAAGTTATCGCGTCATCCTCGTGTTTAAAGCGCGAGGCTATTTTAAGTAGCAGTCGCGCTGAAAATGCGAGGCTATTTTAAGTAGCAGTCGCGCTGAAACGCGAGGCTATTTTGAGTAGCAGTCGCGCTGAAACACGAGGCTATTTTGAGTAGCAGTAGCGCTGAAACGCGAGGCTATTTTGAGTAGCAGTCGCGCTGAAACGCGAGGCTATTTTGAGTAGCAGTCGCGCTGAAACGCGAGGCTCTTTTGACTTCTGCGCGGTCTAATTTTTAGCTTCGCGCGGCGCTATTCTTAGCTTCGCGCGTTCTAATCTTTAGCTTCGCGCGTTCATACTTAGAGAAATTTTCTGCCCTAGAGAAACTTCTCTTACTCTGGTGTTTCTTTGTGCAGTAGGGTATTCGATAGAATCTCTTCCCCACAAGAATTACTTCGGCTTTGCTGGGGGTTCTGATCCCTCAGGCCAATTTCGTTTCACTACTATCCTGCCCTCGTACAAACCAGACCCGAAGGATCGCAAGGAGAAGTTGATCAAATATCATCCCACCACTGCGCGAGAAATCATAACTGACGCAGCCTTCGAAACTGTGAATAGAGAGGCGATGGAAAAACCCGCCTTCCTCTTCGGAGACCAGATGGATCAATCAGATGAGATCCTTTCTGAAGGGGAACGTGTTTGGGTATATAACTCAGGCGAAATGTTGATGTTTTTGCCTAGAATGGATCGTAACTATCCTCTGGTCTATCTTCAGAGGCTGGCAATGCCTCGAGAATTAAAGTGGTGACTGACTCAAGAGCAAGATGGCGTCCCAATAGGCAAATTTGGTGCAAAAGGGGTTTATCAAGATGGTTCCCCCAGATGCATTACTGGCTTGCTACCAGGCCGATTTGGCAAGGAGCTTCCAGTGGGAGAAGTCCCATCTCGTGCCCGAACTTTCTTAAGTGAGTTCTTGGCGAAGGATGGTCAGTACCCGGCTAGCGACTTCAGGATGCCTTGCTGGGTTCATTCTTCTAACAATATGTGGTGGGCACGCCTTGCTCAGTACATGCTGGACTCCCACGAGTCCATTTTAAAGGATATTGGCTTGTATAAAGCCATCAGGAATGTCCAATTCGGGTTTCCCCAGAGTACTTATCACTTTTACTGCCTCTTGGAGATGTATAACCCTGAGACCTGTACTTTCTTTACACCAGTGGGTGAGCTAGGGTTCGCTCTCCACGAGATGTTTGAGGTTTCTGGGCTCTCGATGGGCGAAGTCCCTTACGAGGAGTATATCCCCACCACCGAAGAGCTGAACATGCTACTGGCGAGGGATGAGCGCATCCATGCCACATATTGGGAGATGATGTGCCATTATCATATCTGCGCTGACTTGACGGGTGCGTGTAATCACGGTATTAGCCACAAGAAGTGGGCCGAATATCTCTTTGCCAACTTAAATTCTAAGGATAGCTCGGCCATTATCCATGGTCATCCACCCATCTATGGCTCAGAGATTGATCACCGTATTGCTAAAGGCCGCCATCTATTATATTATACCACTGAATCCAATGAGAATAGATACGGTCCTGGCACTTCATTCAAAAGCTATCACTATCAAGCCCAGTTTTTGATTTCCAACAGAGGTCTCATTGCCGAGTTTCTGATGCTGTGGCTATAGAGATGCGTCGTGCCGTCATTGCCCAAGGAAGCGATTGCAATGACCGTGGTATATCCAGCGGTTCTTCTTGCATACGGCCGACCCCTTGGACTCCTTCCCGCCATGGTATGCAATTTGCAATATGGACTGAGGGTGCTCTGTCGTTATTTCCTCCCTACTATTAAAGTCAAGGGGAAAGGAAAGGGCAAGTCGAAGGAGACTACCCAGCCGAAAACTCCAAACCCTAGGGTGGAGATGCCCTACACCTATTTGATGGCGTGGCTTGTCTTGCACTGTCCCTCCTTAATGAGTGCACCAGAGCGTCGTTCGGGCGAAAAGTGCTTCCTTGTAGAACTGTATGAACGTTCTTCATGGAGGCAGAATTATATGTCCCAGATTCGGAAGACTCTTCGTAGCTTTCAGAATTACGAGATCTTCCGGTGTTTTCTGGACTTTCCCGGCGGAGGATATGGGACGAGGCTGAAAGATGCCGTGGGAGCAGATAAATTCACTACTTTATCTGCAGGAGCATTCTGGTGGCTTCTCAACATCCGTCCCGGACACTTGGTGTATCGTCAAGATCTCAGGTGTCAGATCGAGCCATATACTCCGAGTCGCTTTGCTCGCCAGTTTGGATATTCTCAACTTTATGTGGGCAATCCAAATAAAGATCTCGCTCACGAGGGGAATTTATACGAAGGCGCTCGTGGCTGGTTCCATTTTGCAGCGGGCGGGACCGAGGCTGAATTCTCCTTGCCTCAGAAGGTGCCAGAATTGGCCATGACCCTCAGCTCCTGCAATTGGTTCAACATTGTGAATGCTGACGTGCCCGGCTTCTCTCTCAATCGTAGTTGTTGCAAAGAGATTGAAGCCCTCTATATTAGCCGCCAGGGTGCTTCTAGGGTAAGGATAAAAGGAATGGAAGAATTTCTTGGCGCTGCGGCTGAGCCTTCGGATGTCAGCGAATCAGACAATGATGCCGATGATGATGACGACAATACTTGTGCTGGTGGAGTTCCTCAGCCTGTTGTCAGTCGTTCCCTGAGTCCAACTCTCAAACGCCGCGGCGCTTTAAAGAAAAGGCCGGATAAGAAGCAAAAACTGGCACAGGAAACTTTGATAGCCCCCCAAGAAGTGGCTATCAAACTTGCTTCCGACTTGTTGGCTTCAGCTGTACCCCCAGCGTTGGCAAGGGAGGATGAACCTGCTAAAGCTCCAAGTGTTGCTGAGGTTTCGGCTCCTTCGGCCGTAGAGCCTGTGGCAGAACCCGGGGCGCAACTAACGGGTAGCGAGATGGGTACATTGCTGGAAACGATAATGGCTCCCCCTTCAAGTCCGACAACTGGACTTGTATCGCCTGGTATGGCCTTTAGCATTTTATCTTTTGCCCGTTACTTATTTTAACGTAACACTGCTTTTCTGGTCTTCTGAAATGCAGGTGATCAACTTCTCTCGCCAATGCACTCGACTACCCAAGTAGAGTCTGACGATAGAATGGACCATTTCGGCTCCGTTGGTGGTGTGGGTAGCTCTGCTGGTGAGTTTGTGGCTGACTATTCCACACCGGCTCCTGCCTCTGTTTCCTCTTCAATTCCCCCAATTGACGAACTGGGGAGCGATGAGAGAACAGAAGTCATTATCGCAGCTGCTGCTAATGAGGCTACACCTTCTCCTAGCATGCCGTCTCCAATGCCCGTTTGCTCCACTGAGACATTTCCCACGGTCATTGGCGTGCCTTCTCAGTCAGCAATTTTAACGTCGTCCGTTGTCGTGGCTGCTGAGATACCTGCAACTCTTCCGACTCTAAGCCTTCCAGCAGGGGAGGAGAATAATTTGAAATTCTCATTCGAAGATACTTCTCCCACCGGAGGAGCTTCAGGCGAAGTGATCCCATCTTCTCTTCCTATTGGTGGGGGTACCCAAGTGATTTGTACTGACGGTACTTCGTCTGGGGTCTCCAACTCTTCCAGATCTGCACTGGCTCTATTGGTCCCTCAGATTATGAATTTAATGCAGGGACGGGCTTCTTCTTCTCCAATTCCAGCCACTACAGCTCCCTTGCTCACGACACCTCTTTTGGCATTACCTACTTTGCCTACCGACACTGCAAATCCTATTGAAAGACTTTTCGACTTCACTGCCGAGGATTTTATGCATTTGTTAAGAAGATGTGTTGAGATGGTTCTTGCTGGCCACGTTTTCTTCAACTTCGCGCATCCACTATTACTCCGCTATTTAGGAAATATTGAAGAATTCGGTGGACAAGATCGAGCAGCTCCATACCGGGCCCGCCTTGCAGCCTTAGAAGAGCAGGTGACCACTCTACACACACTCCGTCAGGCGGATGTGGAGGCGATTATTGATATAGAGCTGGCGCGGCTTCGGGCAGAATCCTTATCTCAAAGAAATATTTTAAGGCAGCAGGAGGAGAGATGGTCTCAGGAGCTGACAGAGCTCCAGGCCAGTCGGGAATCCGTTCTTGGCGACCTGCAAAGGGTAAACTTTGGAATTGAGGAAGGTCAGGCGGCCATCTCTAAAGCCCAGGAGACGATTGCCAGAGCTCGGGCCACTTTGATAGAAAATGAACTCCGATTAGGAGAGTCTGTCAAGAAGCGGGAGATGTTGCTTGTCTAGCAGGAGCAGATTCAACAGGATGAGATGGCCAGGAATCGTGCCATAGAAGAATCTCGTCGTAACAACTTACAATAAGTGATGATGAGTTGCGTAGGCAAGCTCAGCAAACCGTGGAGGCTTCTCATCGTAGAAATTTGGACGAGACAATAAACCAATTGAGACTTCTGGGAGGCCAATAGTTTCATCTCTCTTTACGCTTTTATCTTTCTTGTAATAAGAACTTCGTAAATAGGAGAGAGATAACCTTACGATGTTTCTTTGAATTTCTTTTTATATCTTCACCTTTTTAATAAAGATGATTCTTTGGACTCTTTTATTTGCCGGCTTCAAAACAGATTTGCTTGCCCAACAAATAACCTGTCGTCAAAACGATTTATCTTGGTATCGTTTATGCTCAATTTCTTGAGCCGAAATAACAATTAAAGTTTAATATGGGATTTTTAGCAAACCCCCAGCTATTACCGGATTTGATTAGCCTTTACCAATTACCGTTTGAGTTGGGCTAGCCATGTTATTCCCCTCAACATGGTGAGTTATCGAGGAGTACGTTTGGCCTTAAATGCCAAACTTTTTCTCTTCCCTTTACTTTATCGGTATTGGGCGATTCATACTTTTACCCCAGTATGATGGGTTGGCGAGATACTCGTTCTCTTCCCATTGCCTGGTTAGCGTTGGGCAATTCATACTTTTACCCCAGCATGATAGGTTGGCGAGAAACTAGTTCTCTTCCCATTGCATAGTTGGCGTTGGGCAATTCATACTTTTATCCCAGCATGATGGGTTGGCGAGAAACTAGTTCTCTTCCCATTGCCTAGTTGGCGTTGGGCAATTCATACTTTTACCCCAGCATGATGGGTTGGCGAGAAACTAGTTCTCTTCCCATTGCCTAGTTGGCGTTGGGCAATTCATACTTTTACACCAGTATGATGGGTTGGCGAGAAACTCGTTCTCTTCCCATTGCTTAGTTGGCGGTGGGCAATTCATACTTTTACCCCAGCATGATGGGTTGGCTAGAAACTCGTTCTCTTCCCATTGCCTAGTTGGCGTTGGGCAATTCATACTTTTACTCTAGTATGATGGGTTGGCGAGAAACTAGTTCTCTTCCCATTGCCTAGTTGGCGTTGGGCAATTCATACTTTTAGCCCAGTATGATGCATTGGCGAGAAACTAGTTCTCTTCCCATTGCCTAGTTGGCGTTGGGCAATTCATACTTTTACCTCAGTATGATGGGTTGGCGAGAAACTAGTTCTCTTCCCATTGCCTAGTTGGCGTTGGGCAATTCATACTTTAACCCCAGTATGATGGGTTGGCAAGAAACTAGTTCTCTTCCCATTGCCTAGTTGCCGTTGGGCAATTCATACTTTTACCCCATTATGATGGGTTGGCGAGAAACTAGTTCTCTTCCCATTGCCTAGTTGGCGTTGGGCAATTCGAACTTTTACCCCAGTATGATGGGTTGGCGAGAAACTAGTTCTCTTCCCATTGCCTAGTTGGCGTTGGGCAATTCATACTTTTACCCCAGAATGATGGGTTGGCGAGAAACTAGTTCTCTTCCCATTACCTAGTTGGCGTTGGGCAATTCATACTTTTACCCCAGTATGATGGGTTGGCGAGAAACTAGTTCTCTTCCCATTGCCTAGTTGGCGTTGGGCAATTCATACTTTTACCCCAGTATGATGGGTTGGCGAGAAACTAGTTCTCTTCCCATTGCCTAGTTGGCGTTGGGCAATTCATACTTTTTAGGTCAGAGGCGCTTAATTATACATGCCTAAAAGAAGATTGGGGGCTGTTCAAACTTGAGAACTAAGCACACCAGGTTTGGGTCAGAGGCGCCAAATTGCGCATGCCCAAGAAAAGACTGATGGTGGTTCAAACTTGAGAATCAAACTGGAGGCGGTTCAAGGCTCTCTCGCGTAACTTGAACTGGGTACTCCAAACACACCAGGGTTTAGGTCAGAGGCGCCAAACTGCGCATGCCTAATAAAAAGACTGGAGGTGGTTCAAACTTGAGAACCAAACTCACCAGGTTTAGGTCAGAGGCGCTCAATGCGCATGCCTAAGAAAAAGAGAAGACGCGTATCTCCAGGGGTACTAAGAATAGTATTTCTTTAGAAATTTGCCATTAATTGGCATCATCATCCTGTCGCCGTCTTGATTCATTAAGCGATAGGCTCCACTGGAGTTTACTGTCTCCACAATAAACGGTCCTTCCCACTTGGGTTCAAATTTACCCTTAGTCTTGTGGGTTAGCACCATTGGCCTCTTAACAGCCAGAACCAAGTCTCCTTGTTTAAAGGTCCTTGGTTTAACATTCTTATTGAACGTTGAGATATTCGGGCTTGATACAACTCAATTTGTTGTTGAGCCCTGAGACGTTTTTCATCTAACACCTCTAGTTCTTGCAATCTTTGCTGATGGCGTTCTTCTGTCGTCATCTTTGTGGCTAAAGCCACTCTTAATGATGATATCTGGATTTCAAGAGGCAGAACAGCCTCACTTCCATAAACCAAAGAGAACGGGGTAGCTTTAGTCGGGGTGCGAACGGTGGTGCGATAAGCCCACATGCATTCTCCTAGCTTTTCATCCCAATCTCGTTTATTGGAAGAGACGAACTTCTGAAGGAGTTTGATGATCGTCTTGTTAAAGGCTTCAACTAACCCATTAGCCACAGGGTTATATGGTGTAGAAGCGATATCTTTGATTCTGAACTTGTTGCAGAATCTGGAGAATCCCTGACTGATGAATTGCGGACCATTATCATGAATGATCCGTCGAGGGACGCCAAATCGGTAAATGACATGATGCTTGATAAACTTGATCACATCTGCCGTTTTCACCTCTTTCATGGGCACGGCTTCGGCCTATTTTGAAAAATAATCGGTTATTGCAAGAATAAATCGATGTCCTCTGGATGACGGGGGAGTTATTGGCCCCACAATGTCCATTTCCCAGGCTTCAAATGGCCAGCTTGCGACGGTATTGTGCAAGTATTCTTGGGGTTGATGAATAAAATTGGCATGTATTTGGCATGCATGACATCGTTTAGCGTATGCCTCTGCTTCCGTAACCATGCTCGGCTAGTAGTACCCCAGCCTTCTTATACGGTCTCCAAGTTTGGGACCGGGCTGATGAGCTCCACATATTCCATCATGTGTTTCTTTTAGCACTTGTTCTGCTTCTGCTTTCGATATGCAGCGTAGCAATAGACCACCTCTTAACTTTCTATACAAAGTCTGAATTTTCTGGTCGTAATGAAATCTTTGGGCCTTCCTCTTTATTGAGGTGGCTTCCTTAGGATCTTCTGGTAATATCCCATGCAAGGCATAATCCACAAACGGAAATCGCCAATCGCGGGGTTCTAACTTTAAGCCAATCTGGCATACCTCTTCGGCTTGAGATACCACATCTGGGTGGAGGAGTTCTCTACTACCAATGGTGATGCTTTTAGCTTCACCTGGCAGGATTGCTAGCGTTGCGGCTAATGCGGCAAGAGCATCTGCATAAATGTTCTCGTTTCGAGATACGTGATATATGTAGAATTGTTCAAAATATCCTGCTTGCTCAATAGCTAGCGATGATAGGGGATGAGAGCTTCATGTCTGACTTCATACTCACCTGTCATCTGATTGACAATGAGCTTAGAATCTCCATATGCCTCTAGATGATTCACCCCCAGTTGCAGAGCTATTTTTAAGCCGATAATAAGCGCATTGTACTCCGCTACATTATTAGTGCACGGTTCTGTTAATGAGTAACCGTTAGGCAATATATGTTTATGTGGGGATATTAGCACAACCCCCACTCCAGCAGCAAATCGTCTTGCTGCACCATCAAAGAACATTTGCCAAGGCTATTCTCCGCTAACTGTGTTGACCTCTGATATCTGCTTTAATTTGGACCAAATTGGATGGTCTGCAAGGAAATCAGCGATTGCCTGCCCCTTCATGGCCTTTTGAGGGACAAAATGTATGTCATAGGGCGATAGTAAGAGCGCCCATTTTGCCAATCGGACATTTAAGGATCCCGATTTGGTCATTAGAATCTTCAAGGGGTTAACCCGTGATATAACATGAATTGTTTGCCCTGAAAGGTAGTGTCGCATTTTCTAAACAGCAAACACTAGGGCTAAACATTCCTTTTCAATCGGGATATACTGCTGTTCGGCCCCAATAATTGTTCTACTTAAATAGTAGAGGGCATGTTCATGGCCGTGCTCATTATATTGAGCAAGTAATGCTCCTAAAGCTTATCCATGGCCCTTACATATATAAGGAAGGGCTGCCCAGGGGCTGGTGCCATTAGTACAGGAGGCTTAGTAAGGTACTCCTTGAGGTCATCAAATGCCTGCTGACATGCCTCATCCCATATAAAAGACACTCCTTTTTTCATAAGTTTTGAGAATGGTTGGCATCGTCCAGATAAGTTGGATATGAAGCGCCGAATATAAGCGAGCTTTCCTTATAATCCCCTTAATTCCTTAAGATTGCGGGGAGGCGGCATTTCGCTGATCGCTTTTACCTTTTCAGGGTCGAGGAAAATTCCTTTTGAAGTTATTACGAACCCTAGAAACTTCCCGCTGGATACCCCCATGAATGACTTGGTAGGATTCATCTTCAAGTGATGTTTCCGCATAAGATCGAAGACCACTCTTAAATCGTGAAGATGATCTTCTTTGTCTTTGCTTTTAACTGCTAAGTCATCCACATAGCACTCCATTGTTCTGCGTAGGTGTTCTTTGAATATAGCGCACATTGCGCGTTGGTAGGTGGCACCTGCATTCTTTAATCCGAATGGCATCACCGTATAACAGTATACCCCTGTGGCGTTCTGAAAGCTGTATGCTTTTCATCATCTGGGTGCATCTTGATTTGGTTATAACCTGAGAAGCCATCCATAAAGGACATCCTCTCATAACCGCAAGTATTATCGATCATCACGTCGGTGATGGGGAGTGAAAATTCATCCTTGGGACATGCAGCGTTCAGATCTCGAAAGTCAATGCATATCCGGATTTTGCCATTCTTTTTGCGAACTGGCACTATGTTTGCCACCCAGTCTGGGTGTTGTTCTTCACGGATGAACCCGGATTGTATAAGCTTGTTGACCTCAGCAACTATTGCCTCCATCAATTCCGGTCGAAAACGCCTCTGTTGCTGTTTAACAGGTTTGACATCTTCTTTTATATTTAACCGGTGTGTGGCAATTTGAGGGTCAAGCCCAGGCATATCTTCATAACTCCATGCGAACACATCTATATACTCTTTGATAAGAGATATAAGTTCCTCCTTTTCTAAAGGAGTTAGTGTGTCGCTTATGAAAATAGGTTTCGGATTTTCTTCCGTTCCCATGTTAACTTGTATTAATTTGTCTTCTGTGGGTGGGTCACGCTGTTCAAAGCGGACATCCCAGAGAGTATCCATATGCCTAGCTTAAGCATCATCTTGAACGTCGATTGGTTCCTCGTCGCTTTCTGGCGCAGCTGAAACCATATTGGCTGTCAAAGACTGAAACCAAGCACCGGTGCTTATATCCGAGTCATGGTCGGGCGAAGATGTTTCTTCTTTATCTGAAGAACTCTCTTCAACCTTGGATGGTGATGAGGGTGGAGTAGACACATAGCCCAACCCCCTGCGGGTCTTCTGATAATAATCAGGACTCTTTCCTCTCGGTCTAAACGAAGGTATGAGATTCCGCCGCCCTTTTCCAAAGTTTAATCCCGGCTTCTGGGTAAAATTATATCCCATTTTCTCCATCATCTGTCGGGACCTTTGCTCATATAAGTGAAATTGAGGTGATGTTTGTTCATCACTTTCACTACTTTGTCTCTGTCGAGGTGACGTGGCCACTTTGCCGAACATGATCGGCCTTTGGGACTTCTGTCGGGGAGGCACTTCAAAGAAGTGCCCTTGATCCTCGGTTATTTTTAATTGAGAGAGGAGGGAAGACCTGAGGGGCAAATGGTATGCCGCCAGAACTTCAAGTTCGGTCAGGCCATCCACTTCGGTGGAGGTACAAGAGGGCTAAGACTCAGTAGCTACAGCATGCTCGTAGACTAACTTTACATTTTCATTAATAACCCATTCACTTTCTGTTACATCCACAATATTATTAAGACCTAAGCTAAGATCTAGGTGAGGGTTGATTTCGTAATCACCCCCATCATCTTCTCCAAGGAGCTCGTACTCAGTGTCGGCTTCATTGCCACTGTTGTCGGGCTTTGGAGACTTGCTAAGACTGTCATTGGAGGCTTCATGTGCTGGCTTGTAGAGTGCAGCGTCTGTGAAGTAATTTTCCAACCCTTTGAATGGCTGCTTGTCAGCAATTAGTGTCCGGACCTCTTCTTCCTCATCGCAATATTTCATGCACTGGTGAAGAGTCGACGGAACTATCATATGAGAGTGGATCCAAGGTCGCCCCAATAAAATATTGTAGGAGGTATCAGCATCAATTACGTAGCATGTAACCTCCGTATTCAAGTCTCCAATTTGACACCGTAATCGGATCTTTCCAAGAGGATGGCTATTATTAGCGTTGAATCCATAGATGGTAGTGTGTGTAGGTGTCAAGCGATGAAGGGAAATCCCCAACAGCTGCATCAATCTACTAGGCACGACGCTGAGTGCAGAACCTGGATCAATCTGAATTCGGTCCACTTTTGTGGACCCGACATATCCAGTGAAATATAAAGGCCTATTATGCTTTATATTCCTCACCTGCATGTCTTCTGGAGAGAAGATGATTTGTGGGACTTGCCTCCTCACTTGATGACAGTGGGAGCAAGAGTCCCGCTCTTCGATGGCCGGCTCGACAATCTGAGCTAGGAACGACTTAGAGTCTGCCAAGGCCTCTCTTAGAGCTTCACTTGTTGATTTTGATAATCTCAACAATTCGTAAAGCGTTACTCGCGCTGGGATGTTAGCCAACTGCGCAATTATGTCAAATTCGAAGGGAGTTTCTTTGGGTCCTTCATCTCTGGTAGGATTCTTCTGGAAACGAAGTCCTTTCTGCTTCGCAGGCTTTGCCAGTTCTGCATAGATATCTTTTGGATCCACTCTAGTGTAGTCCTTAAGATATGTCTTTCCAGATCGAGTACTGGAAGGGCCTGCCCCATCTTGATGGGTGGCCATAGTTTCGGGTTCTTCTTCAGAATCTGTGAAGGCCCCCGAAGCTATATATTCTCCCTTTATATCCGCAGAAATGGCATTAACAGCCCGTTTCTTCCCTTGACTTCTTGAAGTAGTCCATTGTTCATCTTCTAGCAAGTCGGGGTGAACCCACATAACTTCCCCCTTTTGGGTTGTTACGGGGACAAGTCCCTCTTGGGCTTTATTGTGCGGATCGAGATTCTTCGTGACCATCTTACCCTTAGGGATTGGGGTCACTCCTGCGGGAAACTCGTGGGTTCCAACCATCATGGTTGCCATATTGGCAGTGACTTTCTTCTGCTCTTCCTTAAGCGTCACAACTCCAGCCTCTATTAGTGCTTGGATTCTGTTCTTAAGGGGAAAACAATCCCTGGTAGGGTGCCCAACATTCCGGTGATAAAGACAGTAATTGGGATCTTTAGTCTTACGCGCATCTTCTGGCTTCTTATTCTCCGGAAGTTTTAGCATTCCCTTCTTCTGGAGCAGGTGAAAGAGGATATGCGTTTGTTCCGCCTTGAAAGTGTAATTCCTTTCTTGTTGCGGTCTGATTTGCCTTGATCCTCGCTGACTTTGAGGCTTTGGCTCTGGCGGAGGACCGGTTTTCTGAGGAGCAGCTTCTGACGATGTGACTGCTTTCCCTTTATTCTTATTGTTGTTGTTTTGGGTATATAGCTTACTACCCCCAGCGCTTCTTGATCCGCGGGATTCCTCGACTCGGCGAATCAAGTCTTCAGCTTGCTCTCCTTGTTTGAGCAGGTCCCTCCACGTCTTAGACTCTACAGCCCCCATTTTGAGGAGCACATTGGTCTTAAGATTGTGTCGACAGGTCTCGACTAGAGTTTCCTGGATCATTCATGTTTACAATGTACGGATTTCTCCCGGAACCTTTCTATGAAATCTTTAACCGTTTCTTGTTCTCCTTGCCTAGTTGCAAGAAGGGAATGAACCGTAATCTCGGTGTCATCCTCGAAGAAACGTGAGAGAAATAATTTCTCAACATCTACCTGGGGGCAACTGCATGAACCAAGTAAAGGCAGGCCCTCGCAGAGTACATGTAAATACTTTGGTCATAATTGGGTCATTACCCAACAGATGTCCTGCTTGGGACAAGAAATAATAGATGTGCTGGCTGGGCGATCCCTTCCCATCGTATGGCTCTAACTTAAGCGGCTTATACTTTGGTGGGTAAGGTATCATATCCCATTCAGGAGGATACGGTCTAGAAACCCCAGCTTCTTTCAACTCCTTTTTACGCATTAAAGCTTCGAGTTGACTCTGCAGCTTTTCTATCTTTTCGCCATGCGGATCATGGAAAGAAAATCTATCCTCTTCCTCATGTATCGAGTGGGCTTTCTCTTCCTGTTCTTCTTCATTCAGAGTTTCTTTACCCTTTTTGGCATTATCTTCAACAAACCTCGATAGCATGACTTTGAGTCCTTCAATCATCTTTTGCTGCTCTCGAATCATCTTTTCTTGAGTTTCAAATCTCTGATTGATATCGTCAAACTTATCTGCCATATGCGATGCTGACTTCTGTAGCCGAGACGATATAGAGGATGGGGGCGAGACTATAGCGGAATTATCGCTGTCCTCGTCGTAAGAACCCCCTGCGAGCTTCTTATAATTTCGGGGCGGGACTTCTCCTAATCTTAGTCGAGTAATACGATGAGGTTCTTCATCACTCGATTCTGAATCATCATCCGTCTCTGCAGTTTTCTTCCCTTTTCCTACCATGTTAGAAGTTACAGCTCTCCTTTGCTTCAGGGAAGCGGTTCTTGTCTTCTTAGCAGGATTCTGGTTTGACTCGTTTGATTGGTCGAACACAGACATCTTGTTCTTGCTGCAGCCACAGTTGTCCATCACGGCCGATACTGCTGTCACAAGTTACTTGCAATGGCAAATATGTTCAACTTGAAGTTGGTCTATGCCTCTCTTCTTAGAGAGATGCTCCCTGAGGTCAGTGCCTCTAGCCATGGAATCAAGAGGTCCATTCAACTCTTGAGAGTGTTTAGGAATCCACTGAAGCTTCTTTGATTGATCAACCCTGACTCTGGGGTCGGACCGATCCTCGCGTGGCTTAGGAATAGCCTCGCGTTTCATATTGCGGGCCTGAAGAATAGCTCCGCGCTTATCCACACTAGCCTCGCGTTTCTCGCTGGCTTGGTGTGTCCTTGGAAGTTTAACTTCTGGAATAATAGCCCCGGGTGAAGGGAAGTTCTTGCACGCTGGCTTATCTTTGCGATTAACGCAGATCATAGCTTCGCGCTTAGCGCGGTGTTTACGACTGACAACTATCTGCCAATCATCCTCACGTTCTTTGTGGGTGTCAGAAGTCTTGCGTTTATTGCAAGTATCACTGGCTTCGAGTCTCTCGCTAGGCACAGTAATAGCCTCGCGTGGAGAATCACACGCTGGCTTTGAATAATTTTTATACTCGCGTAACTCGCGAGTGTTGGGTATTCTGCGACTAGCGCAACCCTTACTGGCTTCGCATCTCTCGCTAGGCATAGTAATAGCCTCGCGTGAAGAATCACACGCTGGCTTTGAATAATTTTTATACTCGCGTTTCTCGTGAGTGTCAGGAATCTTGCGTAACTCGCCAGTATTACCAGCCTCGCGTAGAAAATCACACGCTGGCTTTTCCTTGCTTTTAAGGCAAGTTGTATCTTCGCGTTTAACGCGGTAGAGATTGGTCTTGCGGGTAGCGCGAGCCAATTTGCGAGGGACCATAGCCTCGCGTCCTCTAGGGTTAGCTCCGCGTCCAAGGCGGTCCTTGAGGGCTCTACGCCTCGCCCTCTGGTTCCTGTTCCGGAGTTGGGTCCTGGTCAATCCAGTTCCCATGTCTTCTTCGGCAATCGGAAGCTCTTCCTCGGCTAGGATTTCTTGTGTGAACTCCGGCTCTATAGCTGCAGTCTCCAAGGATCCCCGTCTCTCGGTGGATACCTTTCTACCCGTCACTCGGGCATTGGAGTACATGCGACGATAGTGTCGTGTCTCACCCAAGTCACCTGATCCGGAGGATAGGAACTCGTCGTACTTCTGCTGGTCGATTTCAACGACCAGCGTGTCTACTTCGGATCCGATCAAGTCAACGTCCGATTGCGCCACAATCTCTTCATCAGCGAAAGAGACGGCTCCCACTGTGGTCGCCAGTTTGTTCGTCGCAAAAGTTCCTTCGCTTCCTTCCATGGAATACATCTTAGATTACAACGGAAGTGAACAAGATATATAAAGAGAACAAACGAGAGGATTTTATACTTCAATCTCTCTCTTTTACAATAGTTTGTTTGTGGGATCTGTGGCGATGGGATCTGTCAAGCAGCTCCTTTGGACGATTGGTACGTTGAAATCTTCTCTTTAAAAGATATCAGCCGAATATAGATGATCTTCTCTGGTTTTGATTTGTTCAAGGCTCTCTCGCGTAACTCGAACTTCTCAAGAACTCCAGAAAGAAGATGGTGGCTTTCTCTGATCTTCACGAACTCAAGGCTCTGTGCGTAACTTGAATTCTCCAAGATTTCAGAAGATGATCAGCAAAGGCTTCAAGGCTCTCTCGCGTACTTGAATTGCCAAAGGATCGATAGGAGACTTCCGATGCCAAAAAAGAAGACCCCTAGGGTTTCACCAGGAAGGTATTTATAGCCCCAGGTTAATGCAAGAGTTTCTATCTAAATAGAACTCGTCATTATCAGGGATTCCAATCAAATATCTTAGTTTTGATGGAATTCTGATTAGACTTGATTCGGGTATTTGGATAAGCCCAGAATCATAATCTCAATTAATTTGAGATTCTGGTTATCTGCTTACGTGGAGCTTTAGTCGCATCAAAACGCGGCGCTAAATAACCAAAACGCGGAGCTAACGCGAAGCTATTGATCATCTCCGCGTTTTACTCAAACGCGAGGCTAATACAAGCGAGACTGCAGAATCAACGCGGAGCTATTAAACATCTCCGCGTTTTATTCAAACGCAGGGTTAATGTAACCAAACGCGGGGCTATTGAATTGGCTCCGCGTTCTGTTGTGGAAAATCCTTTTTAACTTAGAAATTTTCACTGCCAACAGTCATTTCTCGACTTTTGAGTTATTCAGATGTTTTCCGTACTTTCCAAATGCTGGGTACGGGGAGGAATTCGTGGATACTGCAGTTGCCTCATCAGTGATTTGTATCCACTCTTGTTGACTGTACAATACTAGAGAATTCTCTATAATTTTGTTCTGATGATGAGTAAAGAAATTCTTTTCTTTTTATGTAACTAAGAGTATCTGAAGGATGATTCTGATATTGATTACTAGAGGTAACTGTTAACTTGATAATCTCCAAATGAATCAAAATTTTCGAAGTACCCGAAATTACTGTGAATGAAAGAACTTCTTGTTGACAAATTTGATTTGCCATAGGTGTTTTGACTCGGCAAATTTGATAGAAAGAAAGTTTGGTTCACCAGAGGTATTATTTAACTTGGCAAATTTGATAAAAAGAAAGTGTGGTTCGCCAGAGGTATTATTTAACTTGGCAAATTTGGTAAAAAGAAAATCTGGTTCACCAGAGGTATTATTTAACTTGGCAAATTTGGTAAAAAGAAAATCTGGTTTGCCAGAGGTATTATTTAACTTGGCAAATTTGGTAAAAAGAAAATCTGG
Organism: Dracaena cambodiana; assembly: GCA_036321105.1. Lineage (NCBI taxonomy): Eukaryota > Viridiplantae > Streptophyta > Magnoliopsida > Asparagales > Asparagaceae > Dracaena > Dracaena cambodiana. Next base: position 26,413,746 of record JAYEPQ010000001.1, read on the forward strand.
TTCGCCAGAGATATTATTTAACTTGGCAAATTTGGTAGAAAAAAATCTGGTTCACCAGAGTTATTATTTAACTTAGCAAATTTGGTAAAAAGAAAATTTGGTTCACCAGAACTATTATTTAACTTGGCAAATTTGGTAAAAAGAAAATCAGGTTCGCCAGAGGTAATATTTAACTTGGCAAATTTGATAGAAAGAAAATTTGGTTCGCGGCTTTAAAGATTTTTAGTCCGAAACTATAAATCTTTATTAATGAACTTTTGATTACAGACAAACTTTGGTTCATGGTTTGTGTCGAACTACCCAGGTCAAATTACAACTGGTGTTTCGCAATTTTGCTAAGAATAATATTTCTTCAGTAACTTGTCGTTGATCGGCATCATGATCTTGTCACAGTTCGGCTTTGTCAACCGATACGCGCCGTTGGAGTAGACTGTATTAATGACAAAGGATCTCTCCCACTTTGGCTGGAACTTCCCTCTAGGCTTCTGGCTCGTTATAATCGGCCTTCTGACTGACAGGACTAGATCGCCTTTTTTGAAAGTTCTTCGCTAAGCTTTTTTGTTAAAAGTTCTGCAGATCCGTGCCTGATATAGTTCAATACTCTGTTGAGTTTCTAAGCGCTTATCGTCCAAAACTTCTAATTCTTGGAGTCTTTGTTGATGTCTTTCTTCCTGCATCATTCTAGTTATTAATGTAACTCGTAATGACGGGATTTGGATTTTCAAAGACAAAACTGCTTCTGACCCATATACTAAAGAGAAGGGCATGTCATCGGTGGGAGTTCGGACTGTGGTGCGATACGCCCACAGGCATTCTCCGAGCTTCTCGGCCCAGTCCCTTTGATTGGATGACACAAATTTTTTATGAAGTTTTACAATGGTCTTATTGAAAGCTTCTATTAGACCATTAGCTGCAGGGTAATGTGGCGATGAAACTACGTCCTCGATCCTATACTTGTTGCAGAATTTAGAATATACATGGCTTACAAACTGAGGCCCATTATCATGAATGATCTTTCTTGGCACTCTGAAGCGATAAAGCACTTGGTGCTTGATGAATCTGATAACATCCAATGACTTTACTTCAACCAGGAAAATGGCTTTAGTCTATTTTGAAAAGTAATCTATTATAGCTAAAATGAACCGATGTCCTCTCGTTGATAGCGGAAAAATTGGCCCGACAATGTCCATACCCCATTGTTGAAACGATCATGACGTAGCCATTGGGTGAAGATACTCTGGAGCTTGATAAATAAAGTCTACATGTATTTGGCAGGCCCTACACTTCTTGGCGTAGTCAACCGCTTCTGTCATCATCTTAGACCAGTAATAACCCATCCTTCGGATTCTATCCTAGAGTTTTGGCCCTGGCTGGTGTGCTCCGCAGATACCAGCATGAGCTTCTTCGAGTACCTTTTGAGCTTCGCGGTTAGAGAGACAGCGAAGTAAAATTTCGTCGTAAGATTTCCTATACAATGTCTGGAGTTCTGCATTGTAGTAGAACCGGACAGCCCTTCTCTGAATTGCCCCGACTTCTTTTGGACCTTTGGATAATATACCGTAAAGGACATAGTCTATATAAGAAAAACGCCAATCTCTCGGGCTTGATTCGAAAGCGTCAGTTTCGTCTTCCTGTGGTTTCTTCATTTCTTCTTTGAGCTCGTCCTTTGGACAAAATAATTCTTTGCTTCCTACCATAATTTGCCTTCTAGCATGCTTGGGCACGGCTAATGTAGCAGCCAAGGAAGCTAGCGAATCTACATAACTATTTCAGTGGCGCTTTATATGGTTGATATAGAAACCATCGGCGATCTTGATCACCGCACGATAATACGGCAGGAGGTTTTCATGTTTGACCTCATACTCCCCTTTTACTTGATTCACAACAAGTTGAGAGTCCCCATATGCCTCCAAATATTTGACCCCAAGTTGTTTGGCTATTTTTAAGCCAATTAAGAGGGCATTATATTCCGTGACATTGTTGGAGCACGAGCTTGTTAATGAGTAAGCTTGAGGAATAATGTGGTTGCGGGGAGAGACGAAAACAACTCCTACCCCCGCTGTCATCTTTTCCTCGAGTCCCATTCAGGAGGCACCATCAAAGAAAAGCTGCCATACACCTTTCGAGACTGTATTTTCCTCGGAAGACTTTCGCGAGTCATCCTTTTCTGGAATCAAGTCCCATTCTTCTAACTCTTCCAGGATTTGTTCGTATAACTTTGAGGATGCCGGGATTAAATGTTCGGCTAAGAAGTCGGCAGCCTGTCCTTTAATAGACTTCTGTGGTACAAAGCGCATATCATACTGTGATAATAAAATAGCCCAATTAGATAGTCTTGAGTTTAACAATCCGGGTTTAGTCATTAATATTCTCAAAGGGTTAACTCTCGATACAACGTGGATGGTTTGTCCAACTAAATAGTGTCGCATCTTCTGTACTGCGAACACTAAGGCTAAACATTCCTTTTCCACTGGATTATACCGGTATTCTAACCCGACCATCATTCTGCTGAGGTAATAAATAGCTTGTTCGTGACCTGACTCATTCTTCTATGCTAGCAAATCTCCCAAGGAATGGTCCATAGCCCTTACATATAACTGGTAAGGTATTCCTGAGATTGGAGCTACAAGCACTGGTGGTTTCATGAGATATTATTTAATTCTTCAAAAGCCTTTTGGCATACGCCATCCCAAAGAAATGACACTCCTTTTCTCATTAATCTGGTGAAGGGCAGACATTTATCGGACAAATTTGATATAAACCTGCGGATGTACGCCAGCCTGTCTTGCAACCCCCTTAACTCTTTGAGGTTACGGGGGGCGGCATATCTTGGATAGCCTTGATCTTATCTGGATCAAGATGTATTTCTTTTGACGTTACGATAAAACCGAGGAATTTTCCACTGGAAACCCCCAGGAAAGACTTACTTGGATTCATCTTGAGTTGATGCTTCCTCATGAGGTCAAACACTGTCTTCAAATTCTTCAAGTGATTGTCTTTGTTTCTACTCTTAATTGCTAGGTCATCTACATAGCATTCCACTGTTTTCCGAAGGTGCTCTTGGAAGATTGCATTCATGGCGCGTTGATACATAGCACCTGCATACCCCGAGAATCCATCCATGAACGTCATACGCTCATACCCGCAAGTATTATCTATCATAATATCTGTGATAGGTAACGGAAATTCGCCTTTAGAGCAAGCTTCATTCAAATCCCAAAAGTCTATGCAAACTCAGATTTTTCCATTTTTTCTTGGTCACGGGAACTATATTCGCGACCCAATCAGGGTGTTGTTCCTCGTGAATAAAACCTGATTCAATCAACTTCTTGATTCCAGCTTCTATAGCTTCCATGATCTTTGGGCAGAATCTTCGTTGTTGTTGTTTTACTGGCTTAGCCTCTGGCTGGATTTTCAATTTGTGAACCGTCACACTTGGATCCAACCCTGGCATTACCTCATAACTCCAAGCAAAAATATCAATGTATTCGCGAATAAGGGATATCAATTCCTTCCTTTCTTCCGAGAATAGGTTCTCACTTATAAATATGGGTTTAGGATTCTTTTCATCTCTTATAATGATTTGGATCACTTTATCTTCGGTTGCGGGCTCACACTGTTCAAACTGGATCTCCCACTTCATATTAAGATGCTTGGCTCAGGGGTCGTCTCTTATCGGCGAGGTTTCCTTTATGTCTTCGTCTTCTTGGATCGCGAAAGCCATGTTCACGGACATTTCGCGGAAAATCATACCAATACTGACATATGAGTCCCAGCATGATGATTCTGACGAATGACCATACTGTCTTTCTTCGGTTTTCTCACATGAGGAACTTTCGGGAGTCGTGTAGTATCCCAATCCCTTACCGGTTTTCTAGTAATAATCTGGCATTTTCTCTTAAGGGACAAAAAGTTGAAGGATTATCCTTCTTCCTTTTCCAAAGTTCAACCCCCTGCCTTCGGCTAGATTATATCCCATTTTCTTTATTAATCTACGAGAATTTTCATCGTAATGGAAGAACTCGGGTCTCCCTGTTCTTCCTTAGAATCTAAGCATTTCTTTTTATTCTTGTGACTTGCTCTTCCAAATACTATGACCTTTTGGGTTCCGTTTTTGGGAGGGACCTCAAAAATGACCTGGTTAGCACTTTCAACGTCATAACTTAATTTGTGTAAGGATGATCGGATAGGTGCTTGGAAGGAAGTCAGAGAATATATCTCATTTACACAGTCACTGAATGCATCTGTGCTAGTGCTTGAGGGCTCAGAATTAACACCAGAAGAATAAGCAAACTCTAAATTTTTATTTATCACCCATTCACCATCAGAGTGAATGGCGTTATTTACATCAAGGCCTTCGAGGCTTATCACAATGGACTCACCGTTCCAAATTACATTCTCGGATTCTGAATCTTCGGATCCTGATTCTGTATCAGCCTCCTCGCCGCTATCAGAGTCATCTAGAACAGGCTGATCTGAAACACCGAACGCATCTTGATTCAGCAACGCGTCAGTAAAGTAATTTTCAACTCCTTTAAAAGGTTGCTTTTCTGTGTTCAGCGTTCTTATGTTCCCGTCTTTGTCCACATATTTCATGCATTGGTGTAACATGGAGGGCACAATGAGATTGCTATGGATCCAAGGTCTCCCCAATAGTAGATTGTATGATGTGTCCCCGTCTATCACATAGCACGTGACTTCCGTTTTCAGGTCGCCAATTTGGCACTTGAGTTTTATCTTACCTAACGGTCTACTACCATTAGCATTGAATCCAAAGATAGTGGTATTAGTTGCCACTAATCTATTCATCTGCACTCCAAGATATCATAGCATCCTTCGTGGCATGATGCTCAAGGCCGAGCCTGGATCAACTTGAATGCGATCAATCTCCGTAGACCCATGTATCCCTTGTAATACAAAGGGCGGTGATGCTTGTTGCTCCTGACTGGCATTTCTTCTGGAGAGAAAGCGATCTAGGGAACGGTCTTACCAGAGACTTGGGACAAGTTGCGCAAAGAGATTCTTTCTCAATCATCTCTGGTATCTGTGCCAAGAATACCTCTGAATCTTACAGAGCTTCTCTTAAAGTTTCTCTAGTAGATTTGGAAAGCTTCAGGAGCTTGTACAAGGTTATCCTTGCGGGAATATTGGCTAACTGTGTCAGGATATCGAACTGGAATGACTTCTGCAAATCCTCCGCAGGCTCTTTTCCCTACTTCTTTAGAACTTTATCAAACTTGAGCTCTTTCTGTTTGGCCTTCTCTAAAATGGTCGAGATTCTGTGGCCTGGCCATAGTTTTTTAAATAATCTTTTCCTGAACGGGTCCCAGCAGGAGGGGGATCTACATCAGCCACCATAGAGTCTCCTGCTTCTTTTCCGAGTCTGCTAGAGTAGGAACAACTCCGTCAACTTCGGGAATTATGGAGACGACATTGGAAGTAAAAATCTTCCCTTTTTGTTGTCTTTGAGTTCGCTGATAGCATCCTACTGTTGCTGGATATTCTTATCTTGTTCATCCATTCTCCGCATGAATTCTTCTGAGATATTGTTTTGAGTCATATATGCAGAGGCGGAGTCTTCCAGGAGCGAATCGGATGTTTGCGAGTCAGCCATAACAGACTTGATCGTGTCTTTTTCATCGGAATAGATTCCCGCCATTTGTTTATAGTTCATGGGGACTGCCACCCCACTCTTGAGTCGAGTGTTTTGAAAAACTGCTCGCTCTTCCTTCGAATCCGAAGAGAGCTCTGAGTCAGAAACTCCTTTGAAGACTTTTTCATCTTCTTTTTCTTCTTTTCCCCGATATTTATCATATTGGATGATACTTCGGGATATTCAGGTCAGAAAACTCAGGCCTATTTCGTCGACTTCTCTTCACCGGTTGGGATGATAGCCGATGGAACACCGTCGGTCTAGCATGAGCTGAACAATGACAGTGAGATAGTACTGCACTAATCAGTCGTTCACAATGGCAATGAGATGCGTGGGATTCTTCCTTTTTTTTGTTTAGAAGTTCCCTAAGATCTCTTGTATCGGAAGATTGCCTTCTTTTGTTCTCACTTACTGGGACAGTGAATGAGACAAGGTTAGCCTCAAAGATAGGAGCACGTCTTTCGCGAACTTGAGGTTCGCGGGTTCCACGGACTTCTCTAATTGTGTGATCATGTTTCCCCCTTGGGACACAAGGAACATGGACGTATGCTCCGCGTTTGTAGTCATACATGGTTTTTGTGGAGTTACTTCATTTCTTACAAGAAACACGAGTAAATCCTTCCGTGTCCCAATCTTTTGCCACCTCGCATTTTGGCCTCCATACTTGTACAGTAGACCTTTGCGATGATGAGTTGGCGGCTTCCTTTTGCTGCATGGTCCTGCGAAGGCATGAACTTTACTTCTTCTTAGGTTTCTTCTCATTGTACGAGTGAGAGGAACCTCCTTCTCCGCGTCATAGTCTCGCAGAGTGGGTAGTGGTCGTTTCCCCTTGTTGAGGCGGGGACTTTGATCCACTTTGCTTGAGAGATCAAGAGTCTTAGTCGAAACTGGCCTTGAGCGCAATGTTGAAGAAGAGAATTTCAGACCAATTTGGTCCGACAACTCCCTTGGCTGAGCTATTGCCATTAAAGCCTCCTTGGAGATTGACCCCTTGGAGATTTTACGGCATCCCCTTAGATAGGGCTCTTGGAGCCTGAAGAAAGGAATTCTTCGTACATTTCTTGGTCAACGTGAATGGTGATCGAGTTGACCATACTACCAACTAGAATGTTGTCAGATTGAGCTACCACCAGATCACCGGAGGTGATGGTTGTCTCCAGCGGAGTCGTCAATCTTCTGTTCGCCATAAAAATTACAAATGATGCTCTATTGAAGTTTTTTCAATAAAGGATTACAATCCAACGGTTTCCCATTTACAGAAGATGGAGAAGATAGATTTCCTCTTTGTTTTATGTTGGGTTTTGATGTAGCTATGGAGAACGATCCTGCTCTCCGTTGACACTCCGTACAATCTCTCTCAGTTGGCTAAAAGAAAAGGAAAGGCTCTTGACTCTTGATCACAAGGGGTAATTTTTTTAGGAGAAGATGTCCCTCGCCTTCTCTTTCGTTCTCCCGCCTTTTATAGGGGTTCTAGAGTAACGTCTCGCCTAATTTGCTTGACCGTTAGCTCCCACTACTCGAGAAGTGCCATCATATTCGTTAGGTGGTTGCTCCCACGACTGGAGTAATGTCGCTGCATTCGTTTGGCAGTTATCTCCACGATCCGAGGTGGCAGCTCTCTTGTTCGGGTGAGATGACTTTATATTAAACTCCTACCCTGATGCTATGGGCAGTATCGCGAATCTCAGTTTTAGATTCACAAACCTGTTCTGTCTTCTGGATCATGAACCTCAGTCTCTTAGGTTCGCAGATCTACTGAGTTGCGGACTTCCGACTCTGAATTTGTGGATCTGCTTTGTTTTCCAGAATTTTTCGTCGACAATCATATAAGTCACGTTTTCCTTTAGGGGCATGAGAATGGGTCTCTCTTCTAGTAATAGGAATGCCAATGTAGTCTCCGCGTTTGTAATCATAAACAAATCTGGTGGGTGTACGCTGTTTCCTATAAGAAATGCAAGTAAACCCTTCTGCATCTTGATTCTTCTTTCTCTCTGGAACCACACTTTCACGCTCTGGCCTCCATACTTGTACGGCAGGCCTTTGCGATGGTGGTTCGACAATTTTATGTTGCTGCATGGTCCTGCGGAGAGTACAAGCCTTACTTCTTCTTAGGTTCCTTTTCATTGTACGAGTGAGAGAAACCTTCTTCTTCGTGTCATCTTTCTGATATGCGAACAAAAGTCGTTTTCCCTTATTATCATGGGGATCCTAATCCATTTCTCTAAGGAGATCATGGGTCTTAGCAAAAGTTGACCTTGAGTCCATTACTGGTGAAGGAGAGGAGTCTCCATTCGGACCGACTTGGTCCCTTGAATCCCTTGATCGGACAACTGTCTTTGAGACCTTTTCGAAGGTCGAGTTGTTAAAGACCTTACGGACTTTCCATAAGGAATTTGGACTTTTGGAGCCGTAGGAAAGGAATTCTTCATATTTCTACAGGTCGACCTCAATGATGAGCAAGTCAACCATGCTGCCAACTGGAATTCTATCAGATTGAGCTACCACCATATCACCAGAGATGATATGGGTCCCCAGCGGAGTAGCAAATCTTCTGTTCGCCATGGAAAATCGTGAATATTTTTTTATTGAATTTCTTAATAAGAGATTACAACTTCAACGGTTTCTCATTCACAGACGATGAGGAAGATTGACTTTCTCTTTATTTAAGGCTGGATTCTAGGGTAGATATGGAGGATGATCTTGATCTTCGTTGACACTCCGCAAAAATTCTTTGGTTGGCAAAGGTTTTAAACTCTTGACAGCAATAGCAAGAGAACTCTCTATCTCGTACTGATCTTCCTGATCTCTAGTTTTAATCTCCTTTTTTCCGTCCTTTTTTTCTGCCTCAGTTCGAGCTCTTTATAGGCATTTTGAACCTCTTGAGTTGATACAACCGTTCAACCATTGGCCTCCACGATCTGAGTAGTGTTGATGTAACAGTTGAGCGGTTGGCCCCCACGATCTAAGTAGTGCAGTCGTAACCGTTCAACGGTTAGCCTCCATGATCTGAGTAATAACTTTCTGCCCTACGGTCTAGTAAATTTGTGTTAAATCTTCTAGAAGCCGTAACTAGCGTCTTCAATTCTCCAAATCGTAGCTGAAATACAAAGTGCGAATCTCAAACCTTAGATTCATGGCTCATTGTCCTAGGATGTAGACCTTGAGCCCTGGCTTTGCGGCTATTCTGTTTATAGCCTGAGTTTGAATTTTAGATTCGCAGATTTATTTGGTTGTTACCGGACCGCGGATCTGAAATCTTAACTTCGCGGATCTTTTCTAGAATAAAACTTGGACGCAGATCTTGAGCTTTTTAAACTTGAGACTCCTTCTGATTAAACACCCATGTTTTGGTTACTTTAAAAGATAAAATGCGACATTATAAGTGTCGCGTTCTATTTTTTCTTTGCTTCAGAGACACAAATCTTTCTCTTTGCGATAGATGATTTCATTTTCAGGAAATTTCGCCAAGACCTTTGAGATTAAACAAAAGTGATGTTCCCATTGCTTTAATTCACTTATACATGTGGGGTCCTTGTCCATCTGCTACTATGTCTGGTATTCGTTGGTTTGTGATATTTGTTCATGATTATACTTGCATGATTTGGCTCTACTCGCTGAAATATAAAGATGAAGTACTGAGTCTATTTCAATCCTTCCATGTAATTCTTTAGACCCAGTTCTCAACGAAAATTCATATTCTAAGATCTCATAACAGTGGTGAATACGTTAATCAGTGGTTTCATGATTATTTTCAACATCATGATCTTATCCATGAAACCTTATGCCCACAATCTCCTCAGCAAAATGAGGTTGCTAAGAGAAAAAAACATCATATCCTTGAAACTGCATGGGCTTGGCTACTTGGAGCTCATGTGCCCAGCCAGCATCGGACGGACGCCATTGCCATTGTTATGCATTTTCTCAACCAGATGTCATCCAAAGTTCTAAATTTTAAAACTCTACTACAGGCTATGTTAATTTATATGTCCCTGCCTTCCATATTGATGATTCCTCCCTGAATTTTTGGATGTATTGTCTTCGTACACCTTCATAAGAATCAACACTTGATGTTTGACCCATGTGTGATCCAGTGTCAATTTTTAGGGTATGCCTTATATCAAAAAGATTACAGGTGCTATGACTCGGTCACTAAACGGACCTATGTCACAATGGATGTTACTTTTCTTCAATCTGACACCCACTACTCCTCTTCATTATTTAATTCTTCTCTTCAGGGGGAGACACGAGATGAACAGCCAAATTGGCTATGATTCGAATGGCTGAGTTTTCATTAGAAAAAAATTCCAGTTAATGAGGAAACTCCTACAGGGCTAAATTTGTCTTCAAATGAGCAACCTCTTATATGGTTAGATATGTCTTCAGATGATATTGGCCCAAGAGTGGAAGGTACATTACCTGACATAAAATAGAACCCCCTCTCTCATTAGTACCTGGAGGCCCATCTCCTGGGAATATCCTTGAGGTAAACTCTCCTTCTATACATCAAATTCTAATGATCCAAATACCTCTGGTGGCTATAATTTATCTTTCAAGCATAATAATCGTGGTAAGCCACCAAATAGATATTCTCCGGATATGAAGGAACAAAGGTCAAAATATCCAATTGCCAAATATATGTCAACCAAAAGGCTTTTCGACTCTCAAAATATTTTTATATGAACATTTCTCATTCTATATTCCGACTAGTATTCAGAAAGCTCTGACAGACCCTAAGTGGATTAAGGCATTGAAGGAAAAAATGGAGGCGCGACTGAAAAATAAAATATGGGTTCTTGTTCCCTAACCTGAAGGGAAGAAGAAAGTGGGTTATAAGTGGGTGTTCTCCATCAAATACAAGGCAGATAGTTCAATCGAAAGTAACAAAGTGACACTAGTAGCAAAGTGATATACACAAACCTATGGCATAGACTATTAGGAAACCTTCTCACCAGTGGCCAAGTTAAAAACTATTAGAGTCTTGCTATGTCTTGCAGAAAATCTTAATTGGCCACTTAACTAGTTTGATGTAAAGAATGCCTTTCTCCATGTAGACCTTGAGGAGGAAGACTACATGGATGTTCCACCATGATACACGACATCATCTAAGACTAAGGTTGTGTGTAAATTGTAGTGAGTGCTATATGGACTTAAGCAATCACCATGAACTTGGTTTGGGTGCTTTAGCTTGACAATGAAGAAGTACGACCTCCTGCAAAGTAACTCAGATTATACATTATTTCTAAAATATTGAATGTGTATGATGACAATTTTGATAGCTTATGTAGATGATATGATTATTACAGGAAATGATTCAGAAGAAATATCAAAACTCGAAGGGCAAGTGGCAACTGAATTCAGATGAAGAATTTAGGATGACTTAAATATTTTATGGGAATTGAGGTTACTCAATCGAAAGAAGTTATGTATCTGTCCCAAATAAAATACACCCTAGATTTACTATTAGAGGTGGAATTTCTAGAGTGTAAACCTACAGACATACCAATAATCTTGTTACATGAAGAAGTAAGAAGTAAAAGGTGGTGCAGTTGTCAAGTACTGAAGCTGAGTTCCGTGGGATGGCTAAGGGTCTATGTGAGCTTCTCTAGCTCAAAAGATTGTTAACAAAACTTGGCTTTGCTCCTAATTGCAAAATGGATACATTTTGCGATAAAAGGCCACTATCGACATTTCTCACAATTCAGTCCAACATAATCAGACAAAGCATCTGGAGGTGGATCGACATTTCATCAAACATAATCTTGAATCCAAGATAGTTAGATTCCCTTTTATGAAGTCAAAAGACTAGTTGGCAGATATACATATGAAAGTTGTTTCCAGTAAGAACTTTTATAGCTCACTTGTCAAGTTGGCATCAGAGATCTGTACACACCAACTTGAGGGGGAATATTGGTGGGTCCTTGATTGAAGAGATTCAAATCTACATTGCTAGGGTAAATGTTGACTCTTGATTAAAGGAATCCAAATTTGCATGGCTAGAATAAAGGTTGACACCCTTGATTAAAGGAATATAAATCTGCATGGGTAGAATAAATGTTGACCCTTGATTAAAGGAATCCAAATATGCATGGCTAGAATAAAAGTCAACCTTTATTCTAGCAATGCAGGCTTTAATCCCTTCAATCAAGAGTCAACATTTATTCTAGCTATGCAGATTTTGATCTTTTCAATCAAGAGTCAACCTTTATTCTAGCCATGAATGTGTATGGTCAAAAATTTATAGAAATTTGTTTGATATAAATATATATTCCATCATTGTAAAGAAGATGAATGAAAATATACATTTATCAAAAGTTGTCATTTTGTATATATCGTGCTTTTACTTTTTTGTTGTCGATGAAAATACACTTTTCTTCTGTTCTTGTGTTATATGGCAGATCCATTATATTTATTGTTTACACTAATAATTACCTATATTATGGATATGATTTATGGCAATGTCCATGTCGCTCTTTTTCCATAGTTCTTGTTTGCTGGTAGTGCACTATTTGTTTGAAAGCAGTTGAAGCGGTCACACCTTATCATATTTGAATTTCAAACTCAAACCCTTTGGTCTAGTGTTGTCTGAACTTTTGCAACAAGGATTTACAAACCGTCATGTTTGAATTATTACAACTATTTAATGTTCACATCCATTCGGCCAGTCACACCTAATCATCTTTTTCTAGTTCCAATATATCCAATTTTAAGCCAACTTATATTAACTATATTTATGGATTTGAACAAACGATTATACCATATTATAAATATCATAAAGCTCTATCAATTTCGTGATTACAAGGAGTTACTTCTATTAAAATCGTTTTAATGGACCGAGGTGGGCATTTGCTCACCGTTTATTTTCAAGAAAAAAAAAAAATTGTAAGAGATACTAATACCAGTGATTCTACTACTGGTGAGCATTAAGACAAGGGATATTGGTACTAAGTAGGTGGATTCAACAAGGAGTCCCTGGGACGCTACTCCTGAGCTGTACAAAGGGATTTCCACAAAAGGTATAGCTGAAGGCAAGGAATAAATCCAAGAAAATATTTAAGTGACAGATGATGACTAAAGTGAGATAGCGAGGAAATGCTACAAGAAAGAAAATGGAATAAGAAGAATTGAGGGTAATCAACTACGTCCAAGAAAATCTATGTTTTAAAGTCCCTGTAGCTGAGAATAATGTTGATACCAGATTATACTGCAAAACATAGTAACTGTATCTAGCTAGGTTGAACTGATCACCTCTACTGTCACTAATATTGCAACAATCATGTTTTGAAGCCTACGTGAAATGCCCCACTTTCCGTTGTATGGAAAGCTGTAACATTCGATGTCGAATGATAACATGATAAGTTTCAGCAAATATTACAGTCATATGACAGCAGAAATATGGGCAAAATATAAAAATAAACAATAATTTTTTTATTTAAAATAACAATATTTTTCCTCCTTACATAATATTCAATAAGAAAATAATAAACTAGAAAGGCCGTCAATCTTATAGGTTTGCCTGCTTCTAAAAAAATATTGTATCATGTTCTGTGTCCGGCGAGTCTACCTCTAAGTAATAATCTGCATCTGGCCATGCATAACCAGAATCGTCAGTAAAGCAATCCAAAAATATATAATAGAAACATATGAAACGAAAATATCTCGGCAATACAAAAAATTCAGTACAATTAAAATAAGTAAAAATCTCAAATCTTAACATATTAGGTGGGTTATTATTAATCTTTCAGTTAATATCTTTTAATTATTGTATTTAGAAATTTAAGAAAAATATGAAATTGGCTGGTCTGAACGCATCCCCGTATACCCCCATAAAAACGGAACAGTAAGTTGATCGTAGCCTATCCCGATCCTCCCAAAAATGAAACAGTGATAGTTTTAATCAGAGCCTATCCCGATCCTCCCATATCGAAAACAGTGGCCTGTTGGTGGTGAAAATTTCCAATTAAAGAGAAATACCCTGTAAAATGCGGAGCTAACTCCGTAGCTCCGCGTCTAGCTACAAAATAGCCCCTGTTGAGTAAAATGCGGAGCTAAGTTCATAGCTCAGCATTCTGAGTGATTAACTCCGCGTGATCAGATTCTTAAGAATTCTAAATTGATTGTGATTGAGATTTGGACTTATCTAATACTCTAATTGAGTCCAATCAAAATTCAAATTCAAATTCAAGAGATTTAAATCAAAACTAAGATATTTGATTAGAATTTTTGATAAATACAAATACTTTCCAATTCTATTTGATTGAAAACTCTTATATCAACTCAAAACTATAAATACCCTCTTAAGGTCGCATTTGGGGAGCTTTTTAGATCATTCTAGAGTTTAAATTATGCATGAGAGCCTTAAATTCATAAGATCAGTAGAGAAATAAGTTAGGACCGGCCGTCATCTTCATCAAGAAGAAGATTTCCACATCGGATTGTCAAAAGATCTACTACATAGAACCCATCACCACACTAGAACTCACGTTTTATTGTAAAAGAAAGCGATAATCTATAGATTCCCTTGTTTGTTTTTTTCTATTGTTCTCTTTCATTGTAATTAAGTTATTCAATGGAGGAAAGAAAAATTTTTGCGATAAATAAACTAGCGACCACAGTGGGAGATATCTCATTTACTGAAAAGGAGATCATGGCGCAATCTGATGTGAAAAAGATGGATCGATCATTGATATGCTTGTTGTGAAAAAATACCAGCAGAACTACGAGGAGTATCTCTTCTCTGGATCAGGTAACCTGCCTGAAATGCGGAGCAATCACCGCGTGAGCTCCAATACCCATAAATCGGATAATAGGGAATCTACCGTTAAACGGGGACCCATGGAGCTCACAGCTGTAGAGCCTGTTTGGGCAGAAAACCCTAGCAGAGGAAGATCTCCTCACTACCGAAGAAGGCCTAAGAACTGATTTAACCAGAACTCAACTCCATAATCAAAATCATTGAGTGAGGAGAAGAGCCCTCAAAACCTGCGTTAAATGCGAGGCTGAGGAATTGACAAAACGCAAGGCTACAATTGCACCTCGCAAACTGGCTTGCGTTAATCACAAGACCAGTTAACATAAATGTGCACTTATGATTAAGTCAGCGTGTGATGATAATTCTCCACGCATGGCTACTGTTTCTGGATTTAAAACCAGAGAAATTAACACAACCCGTGCAAAATGCGAGGATAATTTTATGACAGAGCTAGCGTGTGATGGAGACTCTCCACGCGAGGTTATTGAATTTCAAAAGAAAACTGTGCCAAGTGTAAATCACGAAGCCAGTAAAACTTGCATTAATCATAAGGTTTGTTACAATCACGTTAATCGCGAAGGTAAACCCGCGTGTGGTTTCACAAGAAAGGTTATCAACCTTAAACTTGAGCCAAGCGTTAATCGCGAAGCCAAGGATTCTTGTGTTAATCGCAAAGCTAAACCCGCATGTTATTTTCCATACGAGGCTAAGCAAAAATCTAAAAATGAGTTTCTTCAGAAATGCCAAACTAACGTAAAATGTGAGGTTAGCGTAAAACACGAAACTATCTCCCAGCTTCACGTAAATGCTTCAAAAAGCGAAGCTAACATCCAGTTCCGTGTAAAACAGTCCAAATATAGAATCAAGGCTAGTAATCGGATTACTGGATAACAATTTGACACCAATGACTCTGAGAAGTTTCAGTGGACCCCTAGACCTCTCAACAATCAGGTGGGCCCCACAATTCTTCACTATCCAAGGTCACCAACCTTAGAGATTATTTGATAAAGAAAAGAAGTGTAACTCAAATCTAACCAAACTCAACTTGCCACTGTGAGCAACTCATGACAACAGTATCTACTGTATTGAATAATTGTTGCTGCAGTAAGAAAAGAGTGTCAGTGTTTGACAGGATAACCAAGTCGGACCAAAACACTTCAAAAAGAACAAAAGGTGATCTCAGAGATAAAATCAAAGCAAAAGAATGGAAAGCAATCACCTCAAATATGGTTGGCAAAGGTAAAAAGGGCATGGAAAGGGAGGATGAGTCAAATGCAGATGATGAACAACCCCATCACTTTACCCTGCTCAAATCAGGTGTCGTTCCCCCTCAAAATTACAAGAAACTTTAAAAGGTTCTTGTGATGACGATAGTGACAACTCAGCTATAGCCTCACCTCGCTCCTGTGCATCTTCCAGATAGCAAAAATCAGCATCACACGTGATAGATAGATCCGACGACATTGATCAGAGGTTAGAAGCTCAAGAACAGATGATTCGAGATCAACAAAAGACTATCGATGATCTCAAGATAATGCTCTTGAAAGTTGTTGAAAATACCCAGAAGATAGTCAAAGATAAGGCAAAAACCTCTTCCTCTAAATAGCCACCAAAGAAAAACAATACCGTTTAAAGCAAACGAAGAATTTAAAGAAGAAAAGGCTTATTCAGAGCATGAGGAGGATGACAAATATTCCTTCCATAATTCTCATGAAGAAAAGATCGAAAAATTACAAATCCAACTGGATGCCCTGATGCACAAAAAGGAACAAAAAAGAGTCGGGGATTTTAAGACCATACCCAATTGAATGGGACTCCACTCCATATTTTGAAAAGTATAAACCCCTGAAATTGGAGCCGTATGATGGGAAGGGGTCCCCGAGCCAGGAATATATATTATTTATTGTCTCAAGCAGGACATCTAATAGGAAATGATCCAGTAATGACTAAGGTGTTCGCAAGTGCCCTGGGATGGCCGGCTTTTGCATGGTTTATGCAGTTGCCCTCAGAAACTATTAATACCTGGAATGATATTGTGAAACACTTTTTAGCACGTTTCTTTGAAGATGACACCGAAATATCGGTTCATTCCCTCCTTGCATCAAAGTAAGAAGAACAAGAAACAATAAAAGATTTTATAGAATGCTTCCGAGAGAAATCCGTGCATTGTAGACACGGAATGACCTAGGAGACCCTAGTGGAGACCTATAGTCATAACTTTAGGACTAACGTGCAGCTAAAAATGGGAGCCGTGGAGTTCAAAACCTGAAAAGATTTTCTCAAGCAAGGAGAGCAAGCAGAGGATTTGATCCGTCGAATTGAAGAATCTCGTGGTATGAGAAATTTTGAGAATAACATGCCACACTCGCAAAATTATAAAAACAAAGGGAAGGCCACAATGACATCCGACGCCACTCCGAAGCAAGTAAATTTTCCAAATCCAAGGGCTCAAAACCCGAAAGGCACAAATCAGAATAGGCCCCGACAGGAGAGAACCTATATTTTTAAAACAGAGCAGACACCCACTCTATTCCATCTCCTTCTCAGGAAGGGTATGTTAAAGCTTCCGGAAAATCGAAAGCCAGAAGATGTGGGGAAAACTAATGACCCTAACTACTGCTTATATCACCGGAGTGTCGAACACCCGACCAAAGACTATTATCCTCTCAAAAATAGAATTCAGGCATTAATAGAAGTCGGAGTTCTAGCATTAAAAGAGGAACAAAAGAAAGTAACCGCCAATATGGCGACTCTGGTGGTGGGAACCAATGAATTCCCCACAGGAGTGACTCCAATACCGTCAGGAAAACTTATTGTAAGAAATCATGACCCACATGAGATGGCGCAAAAAGGACTTACTCCTGTGACAATGCATAAAGATGAAGTCATGTGGGTTCATCCCGATCTTCTGTAGGACGAGCAATAGACCTCATCTAAGGCCCAAAGAAAGAAGCAGACTAGCAACACTATCTCTGCAAAAATTAAGAAAGAATATATAGTTACTAACGCACTCACGGACTCAAAAGAGGAGGCCATAGTGATGGCCGCCCATCAGGATGAGGCAGGCCCCTCTGGTACTCGATCCGGCAAGGCATACCTTAAAGATTATTCAAGAGTAGGCCCTCCTAAAGAATTATATGGGGAACTTGCAAAGCAAAAAGGACTTCGTTTTCAGAAAAACCCAAAGAAAGACGAAGAAGCCAAAGATCCTTCATTTCAGTTTGATATTATAGCTCAGTTGGCTAATATCCCAACTCGAGTCACACTCTAAGAGCTATTGCGATTATCTAAGTCAACTCGAGAAGCGCTGAGAGAGGCTTTGGCAGATTTCGACTCTTTCCTGGCAAAGATCGTCGAACTATCCAATGAAGAAAGGGATTCCTGCCCCTGTTGTCACCAAGTGAGAAGGCAAGTCTCGCAGATAATTTTTTTGCCAGAAGACATGCAGGTGAGAAATATAAAGCACAATAGACCTTTATATTTCACTGGATATGTCGGATCTACAAAAGTAGACCGCATTCAAATTGATCCAGAGTCCGCGCTAAGCGTCATCCCAAGAAGGCTGATGCAATTGCTAGGGATCTCACCTCATCGCCTCAAACCGACGAATACCACAATATGTGGATTCAATGCCAATGACAGCTATCCCCTTGGTAAGATTTGACTCCGGTGTCAGATTGGAGATCTGAAAATAGAGATTACGTGTTATGTCATCAACGCAGATACATCCTATAACATCCTCTTGGGATGGCTATGGATCCATACTATATGATAGTCCCATCAACTCTCCATTAGTGCAAGAAATATTGCGATGAGGGAGGAGAAGCTCGGATTTTAATTGCAAATAAACAGCTATTTAAAGGGTTGGAGAATTATTGTACTGATGCAAGGCTGTATAAGCCTACCCATGAGGTTCCCAAACAGTCTAAGGAACCTGGTGATAGCGGCAATGAAGCAGATACCGAACATGTGTCCTCAGGAGAAGACGGGGGTGATTATGAGATAAATCCTATCATAAACTTTAATGGAATTAATGTAACTAAGGCTGCTAGTGATAAAGACGAATGGGTTATCAATGAAAACATAAAATTAGTTTATGAGCCTGCTGTTACTACAGAATCTAAACCTTTTTGCACTTCTCCTGAGGAAGATGGCCTGTCCGAATTTGAAGTTCTGGCCACATATCATTTGCCAATCAGGTCATCCTTCCTCTCTGGGTCCGAATAAACAAAAGTGCAAGGTAACTTCTTTGAAGTATCTTCCAGACAAGTACCTCAAAAACCTATTGTCTTCGGTAAAGTGGTTACGTCACCAAACCAAAGGCAAGATAGCAAGAGTGATGAACAAACATCACCTCAATTTCATTTCTATGAACAAAAATTCCAACAAATAATGGAGAAAATGGGTTACAATTTTACCTAGAAGCCGAGATTGAATTTTTGGAAAGGTCAGTGAAATCTCTTACCTTTTTTTAGACCAAGAGGGAAAAGCCCGGATTATTATCACAAGACTCGAAGAGGGTTAGGGTATGTATCCACTTCTCCAGCACCATTAAATAACGGAGGAAACCTCTTCAACCGACGGAGATGTATATCCACAAGAATATGATTCCGATCTGAGTACCGGTGCCTTGTTCCAGTCACTAACCACCAATACGGTTTCGACCGCGCCTAAGAGCAACGAGGAACCAGTTGACATTCAAGATGAGTCTTGGGCTAAACACATAGATACTTTCTGGGATGTCCGTTTTGAACAACGTGACACACCTACAAAAGATAAGATGATGCAAGTTAACATGGGAACTGAAGAAAATCCAAAATCCCTTTTTATAAACGAAACACTAACTCCCACAGAGAAGGAGCTTGTAGCCCTTATTAGGGAATACATATGTTCGCATGGAGTTATGAGAATATCACGGGCTAGATCCCCAAGTTGCTACACATCATTTGAATATTAGAGAAGACGCCAAGCCAGTTAAGCAACAGCAAAGACGCTTCCAAGCAGAACAAATAGAGGCCATAGTCGCTAAAGTTAATAAGCTCATAACATTAGGATTCATTCGAGAAGAACAACATCCTGACTGGGTGGCAAATGTAGTGCCAGTCCGCAAGAAGAACGATAAAATCTGGATATGCACTGACTATCGGTATGTAAATGCCACCTGTAACGGCAAAATCTGGATATGCATTGACTATCGGGATCTAAATGCCGCCTGTCCCAAGGATGAATTTTCCCTTCCAATCACTGATGTAATGATCGACAATACATGTGGCTATGAAAGGATGTCCTTTATGGATGGCTTTTCTGGTTGCAACTAAATCAAAATGCGCCCAGATGATGAAAAGCACACGACTTTCAGAGCACCACTGGGGTACACTGTTATACAGTGATGCCCTTCGGACTTAAGAATGCCGGAGCCATTTATCAGCGTGCAATGAGCGTCATATTTAAAGAACACCTACGTAAAATCGTGGAGTGTTACGTGAATGATCTTGCAGTCAAAAGCAAGAATAAAGCGGATCATCTTCAGGACTTAAGTATAGTCTTCGATCTCATGAGAAGACATCATCTAAAAATGAACCCTGCTAAATCCTTCATGGGGATTTCCAGTGAAAAATTTCTTGGATTTGTGGTTACCTAAAAAGGGATTTTCGTTGATCCCGACAAAGTGAAGGCAATTAAAGGAATGTCGCTGCCCCAGAATCTTAAAGAGCTAAGGGGGCTATAAGAAAAGTTGGCGTATATTCGCCACTTTATTTATAATTTATCAGGGCGATGTCAACCATTCTCTCCACTCATGAAAGGGGGGTTTCCTTTATATGGAATGAAACAAGTTTGCAAGCATTCAATGACCTTAAAGAATATCTTGCAAAATCTACTGTCCTTATGGCTCCCGTCCCAGGAAAATTGTTTCTTCTATATGTAAAGGCCATGGATCATGCGTTAGGTGCTTTACTTGCTCAACATAATGAGCATGGTCATGAACATGCTCTTTATTATCTAAGCCGGACAATAATAGGAGCAGAGTATCGATATGCTCCGATTGAAAAGGAATGTTTAGCCCTAATGTTCTTTATTCAAAAAATGTGTCACTATCTCTCTAGGCAAACAATTCCTGTCATATCTGGAGTTAATCCACTAAAGATCCTCATGAAAAAACAAGGGTCATTAAATGGCAGATTAGCCAAATGGGCATTGCTATTATCGTCGTATGACATTCACTTTGTTCCTCAAAAAGCCATGAAGGGACAAGTGATTGCCGACTTTCTCGCAGATCACCCGGTCTCGATAAGTTCAAAGTTATCAGAGAATATTTCTGATCAGCCGTCAGAAGTCAATACAGTTTCAACAGAACGACCATGGTAATTGTTCTTTGATGGCGCTGCAAGACGGTCTGCTGTAGGAGTGGGGGTGGTACTTATATCACCACACAAGTATATAATTCCTAATGGTTACTCGTTGATGTTCGCAGCAGAAGTTCCTTTGCCTCCTTCCATTGAATACAGCTTAGATTACAATAGAAGTGAACAAGAGAATAATTGAAAAGAAAGGAACAAACGAGAGGATTTTATAGTTCAATCTCTCTCTTTTACAATAATCGTGGGATCAGTGGCGATGGAATCTATAATAGTTCCTGTTGACGATCGGTACATCGAACTTCTTCTCTTTCGAAGAAATCGGCTGACTGTAGACGATCTTCTTCTCTATCTTTTCGGAACTCAAGGCTCTCTCGCGGACTTGAATTCTCCAAGACAATGATGATCACAAAAAGGCTTCAAGGCTCTCTCGCGTACTTGATTTGCCGAAGGATCAACTCAGCTGAGAAGAAGGAAGAAGATGATCTCTGATCTCTGGATTGCCGAAAAGAAGAAGAAGACCAAAACCGAAAGAAAAAGACTTGATGATCAAACGATTAATCTATTATTGATTGATTCATCTATTCTTGATTGATGATTCTAAAGTCTCCTCAAAGAGGGTATTTATAGACTTTTATGGTTATGAGAGTTTCCGTAGGAATAGGAAAAAAGAGTTCTATAGGAATAGGAATAGAAGGTTTCCATAGGAATTGGAATCAAGGAGTTTGTATTAATCAAGAATTCTAATCAAATATTTAATATTTATTTAAATCTCTTGATTTGGAATTCTGATTGGACTCAATTTGGATATTTGGATAAGCCCAAATCATAATCTCAATCAATTTGAGATTCTGATTATCTGTTCACGCGGAGTTAAACTCATCAAAACGCGGAACTAAATAACCAGTGCGCGGAGCTAACGCAGAGCTATTGATTATCTCCGCGTTTTACTCAAACGCGAGGCTAAAAGTAGCCAGACGCGGAGTTATGGATTAGCTCCGCGTTCTGTTTTGGAAAACTCTATTTTACTTAGAAATTTTCACCGCCAACAGAACCCCCTCCAAAGTTTTCAAAATGACTTAGAATTTAGCAAATTTTGAAATACTTTGGATCTTCAAACAGAAACGCAGAGTTAGAATACCAAGTCTCCTTCGCGTTATGCTCGCCTACGCAGAGCTAATCAGCTTCACTTCATTTTCAGTGAAATGAGTAATTGTTTCATTAATTACTCCAAATTTCTGCACCGAATACCAAGCGACGGAAATTCTGTTTAAATAGAGCTCTCAGCTCATCTTCTTCTTCATTCGGAGATTTTGAAGAGTTCTCAACTCCTGCAACCGAGTGAGCAATGTCAACAAGAGATCTTCAACTGATCTTCGTTCAACTCTCCATAGATCTTCATCATTAGGATGTCACTCCAGAAGAGTACGGCTTCATGCACAGCGGCCGGCGTCAATGTCCGCGGCCATGGCAGTAAACGCGACGGCGAACCAGTCTACGCAACGTCTTTCAAAGGTAGAAACCTCAACTCTTGGTCTTATAAGAACCATTCTGAGAAGTTTTAGCTTGGTTTAAACTTGCCAATTCTTACTTCACCGGCGAGATTGCCATTCTTCGGCCTTAAGGAGAAGGAGAAGTCAGAGAGGAATTCTGATCTTTCTCTACGCGAAATTATCGCGTCATCCTCGCGCTTGAAACGCGGGGCTATTTTGATTAGCAGTCGCGTTGAAACGCGAGGCTATTAAAGAGAAGGAAAAGGGTAGAGAGAAACTCTGTTACGCGAAGTTATCGCGTCATCCTCTGCGTTTTTTAAAACGCGAGGCTATTTCTTCAGCTGCACGCGAAGTTAGCTTAGCTCTGCGTTTTTATAGTTAGAAGATTTTCCAAGTTTTGTCGAACTTCTGATTCTTCCTTTGCAGCGAACCAGATTTTGGCAGAGGTGTCCAATTGCACATGCCTAGAATTTTATGAAGAAGCCCAAGTGCTCCTCTACATAATCTTGAACAAGTGGAGGCGGTTCAAGGCTCTCTCACGTAACTCAGACTGGGCACATCAAGTTTAGGTCAGAGGCGCTCAATTGTGCATGCCTAAGAAGAAGAAGTTCAAGTGCTCATCTGCGTAACTTGAACAAGTGGAGGCGGTCCAAGGCTCAACAGCGTAACTTGAACTGGGCACACCACGATGGTCTGGTTAGGATCCATCAAATTTAGGCAGAGGCGCCAAATTGCACATGCCTAGTCCAAGTGCTCTCACACGTAATTTGAACGGAGATAGGAATAATCCAAATCATACTGTCAGAGGTAAAAGCCTAACATGACAGGTCCACGGGATTTTTAGCAAACCCCCAGCTATCAACGGATTTGATTAGCCTTTACCAACTACCGTTTAAGTTGGACTAGCCATGCTATTCCCCTCAGCATGATGAGTTGTCGAGGAATTGATTTCCTCTCCCCTTTGCCTTTAATCAGCATTGGGTAGTTAACTTCATACTTTTACCCCCAGTATGATAGGGTTTGGCGAGGAACTTGATCTCCTCTTTCCTCTGCTTTAACAGCATTGGGCAAAAAAATATTTATAGCACCCAATTAGCCATCCCAATGGCTATTGAGAATAGCAGAAGTATGATGTGTATCATCGTCAATATTTTCGGCACCCTAGCCAAATTCGGCTACTAGCCAATGAAGACGATTCGATCGCAGCTGTGGCTCGGAGCGTACCCAAGGGGCCAGCTTGCAAGTGCGGGCTGCCCGTACCTGGTGTCGATATTGACTTCCCTACTGGTACAGGGATCGCTCTGGTAGGGAACTCATTGTTTCCTACTACTAAAGTTGCCATATTTGCAGAAACTTTCTTCTGTTCCTCTTTAAGTGTGAGAACTCCGATTTCTATCAATGCCTGAATTCGGTTCTTAAGAGGATAGCAATCCTTCGTTGGGTGCCCGACATTCCGATGGTACAGGCAATAGTTAGGATCGTTGGTTTTACCAACATCTTCCGGTTTTCCATTTTCTGGAAGTTGTAGCAAGCCCTTTCTGAGGAGGATATGGAATAGAGTACCTGTCTGCTCCGTCTTAAACGTATAAGTTCTATCTTGGCGGGGCTTATTTTGACCTGCACCTCTTGGATTTTGAGGTCTTGGTTTCGGATCTGTAACAGATGTCATCACAGCCTTCCCTTTATTTTTAGGATTATGTGGATATGGCCTGTTATTCGTAAAGTTTCTCGCGCCACGAGATTCCTTAATTTGACGAATTATATCTTCCGCCTGCTCTCCCTGCTTCAGCAGATCTTTCCAAGTTTTGGACTCTACAGCTCCCATTCTTATCAGCACGTCGGTCCTAAAATTATGCTTGCAGGTTTCTACCAGAGTTTCTTGGGTCATACCGTGTCGACAATATACGGACTTTTCCCTGAAGCGTTCAATAAAACTTTTGACCGTTTCTTCTTCCCCTTGTTTCATCGCAAGGAGAGAATGAACCGATATTTCGGTATCATCCTCAAAAAAACGTGCCATGAACTGTTTCTCGACATCATACCATGCGTTTATGGTTCCCGGGGGCAACTGCATAAACCATGTAAAGGCAGGCCCTCGCAGGGTGCTCGCAAATACTTTGGTCATTATGGGATCATTTCCCATTAGATGACCTGCCTGCGATAAGAAGTAATAGATATGCTGACTGGGAGATCCTTTCCCGTCATATGACTCCAACTTGAGCGGTTTATACTTTTTGGGATACGGTGCCAAGTCCCACTCAAGCGGATATGGCCTTAAAACCCCTGATTCCTTCAGCTCCTTCTTGTGCATCAAGGCATCCAGTTGGCTTTGCAATTTTTCGATCTTTTCTCCATGAGGATTATTGTCATCATCCTCATGTATTGAATAAGCCTTTTCTTCTTTAGTTTCTTCATTTGTCTTGGGTGGCGGTTCCGAAGAAATTTTAGCCTTATCATCGGCTATCTTCTGGGTATTTTCGATCACTTTTAGAAGCATTGTTTTGAGATCATCAATGGCCTTTTACTGACCTCGAATCATCTGCTCTTGGGCTTCTATCCTCTGATCAATGTCATCAGACCTGTCCACCATATATGACGTTGATTTTCGTGGCCGGAAAGATGCACGAGATTTTGTGGAAGCTATAGCTGAGTTGTCGCTGTCATCATCATAAGAATCTTTTGAAAGTTTCTTATAATTTCGAGGAGCGACAGCACCTGATTTGAGTCGAGTAAGATGGCGAGGTTGTTCATCATCTGCATCTGACTCGTGTCTTTTTTCCATGGCCTTCTTACCTTTACTGACCATATTTGAGGTCACAGCTCTCCATTGTTTTAGGGAAGCAGTCTTTGGCTTCTTAGTAAGTGTCTGACTCGGTTAGTCGATCAAAAACAGACATCCTGCTCTTGCTGCAGCCGCAATTGTCCATCACAGCAGATACTGCCGTCATAAGCTGCTGGCAGTGACAAACAGGTTCAGCTTGGAGTTGTTCTATGCCCCTCTTTTTGGACAGATACTCTCTGAGATCAGCGCCTTTAGCCATGGAGTCGTAGGACCCATTCAATTCTTGTGAGGGTCTAGGAACCCACTGAACCTTCTTAGGACTACTGGAGTCCAGTTCTGATCTACTGATGCGAGGGTCAGCTCTAATTCTGCAGTCAGGTTGATCTACGCGAAGCTTAGAAATAGCTCCGCGTTTTGTATTGCGGGCCTGAAGAGTAGCTCCGCGTTTATCCACGCCAGCCTCGCGTTTTACGCTGGCTTGGCGTGTTTTCAGAAGTTTCTCTTCTGTAGTCTTAGCCTCGTGTGGAATAAAATTCCTATACGCTGGCTTACTCTTGTGGTTATCACAAGTCATAACTTCGCGTCTCGCGCGATTTCTACGACTGACAATAATTTGCCAAACATCTTCGCGTTCCTCGCGAGTATTAGATATCTTGCGTTTCTCGCAAGTATTACTGGCCTCGCGTTTCTCGCTTGGCTCAGTATCAGCCTAGCGTGGAATATCACACGCTGGCTTTACAGAATTTTTATACTCGCGTTTCTCGCGAGTGTGAGATATTTTGCGACTAGCGCAAATCTTACTGGCTTCGCATCTCTCGCTAAGCTCAGCAATAGCCTCGCGTGGAATATCACACGCTGGCTTTAATGAATTTTTATACTCGCGTTTCTCGCGAGTGTCATAAGTCTTGCGTTTCTCGCAAATAGCCTCGCGTTTCTTGCTTAGCTTAGTATCAGCCTCGCGTTGAGAATCACACGCTGGCTTTAATGAATTTTTATACTCGTGTTTCTCGCGAGTGTCAGATACTTTGCGAGTAGCGCAAACTTTGCTGGCTTCACGTCTCTCGCTAAGCTCAGCGGTAGCCTCACGCAGAATATCACGCGCTGACTTTTCCTTGCTTTTAAGGCAAGTTGTAACTTCGCGTTTAACGCGGTAGAGACTGGTCTCGCGGGTAGCGCGAGCCAGTTTGCGAGGGACCATAGCCTCGCGTCTTCTGGTATTAGCTCCGCGTCCAAGGCAGGCTTTGAGGGCTCTACGCCTCGCTCTCCGGTTCCTGTTTCGGAGTTGGATTCTGGTCAATCCAGTTCCTAGGTCTTCTTCCGTAGTAGAGAGATCACCCCTGCTAGGATTTCCTGCCCAAACAATGACTCTATGGTCACAGTCTCCAAGGATTCCCGTTCCTCGGTAGATACCTTTTTACCCATTCCTCAGGTATTGGAGCGCACGCGACGATAGTGTCGCGTTTCGTTCAGGTTACCTGATTCAGAGGAGAGATACTCCTCATACTTCTGCTGTTCGATTTCAACGACTAGCGTATCTCCGTCGGATCCGATCAAATCAACGTCCGATTGCGCTACAATCTCTTCATCAGTGAAAGAGATGGCTCCCACTGTGGTCGCCAGTTTGTTCGCAGCAGAAGTTCCTTTGCCTTCTTCCATTGATTACAGCTTAGATTACAATAGAAGTGAACAAGAGAATAATTGAAAAGAAAGTAACAAACGAGAGGATTTTATAGTTCAATCTCTCTCTTTTACAATAATCGTGGGATCAGTAGCGATGGGATCTATAATAGTTCCTGTTGACGATCGGTACGTCGAACTTCTTCTCTTTCGAAGAAATCGGCTGACTGTAGACGATCTTCTTCTCTGTCTTTCCCGAACTCATGGCTCTCTCGCGTACTTGAATTCTCCAAGACAATGATGATCACAAAAAGGCTTCAAGGCTCTCTTGCGTACTTGATTTGCCGAAGGATCAACTTAGCTGAGAAGAAGGAAGAAGATGATCTCTGATCTCTGGATTGCCGAAAAGAATAAGAAAGAAGGAAGAAGATGATCTCTGATCTCTGGATTGCCGAAAAGAAGAAGAAGACCAAAACCGAAAGAAAAAGACCTGATGATCAAACGATTAATCTATTATTGATTGATTCATCTATTCTTGATTGATTCTCCTGTTCTTGATTGATGATTCTAAAGTCTCCTCAAAGAGAGTATTTATAGACTTTTGTGGTTATGAGAGTTTCCGTAAGAATAGGAATAAAGAGTTCAATAGGAATAGGAATAGAAGGTTTCCATAGGAATAGGAATCAAGGAGTTTGTATTAATCAAGGATTCTAATCAAATATTTAATATTGATTTAAATCTCTTGATTTGAAATTCTGATTGGACTCAATTTGGGTATTTGGATAAGCCCAAATCATAATCTCAATCAATTTGAGATTCTGATTATCTGTTCACGCGGAGTTAAACTCATCAAAACGCGGAACTAAATAACCAGTGCGCGGAGCTAATGCAGAGCTATTGATTATCTCCGCGTTTTACTCAAACGCGAGGCTAAAAGTAGCCAGACGCGGAGTTATGGATTAGCTCCGCGTTCTGTTGTGGAAAACTCTATTTTACTTAGAAATTTTCTCCGCCAACAGTTGACAGAGCCATGCGCAAATAATTTCGCAGAGTATAATGCACTCATCATTGGCCTAAAATTGGCCTTACAACTAGGGGTGAATTGTCTAGAAGTATATAGAGAGTCTAAGCTCATCATCAATCAAATGATGGGAGAGTATGAAGTCAAACATAAAACCTTCATCCTCTATTATCAATTAGCCATTGAATTGACAAATTATTTTGAGCAATTCTATATTAATCATATACCACGATGCCCTCGCAACCTTAGCTGTAACATTGGCAATTCCGCCAGGTTCAACTAAGAGTATCACTATTGGAAGTAGAGAACTTCTTCATCCAGATGCAATTCTCCAAGCTAAAGAAGTATGCCAAATAGGCCTGACTTTGGAACCCCAGGATTGGCGATTTCCATTCGTGGATTACGCCTTGTATGGGATGCTGACAGAGGATCCCAAAGAAGCCTCTTCAATAAAGAAGAAGGCTCAAAAATTCTATTATGATCCCACACTTCAAACACTCAATAGAAAGTCGACAGATGGTCTCTTGTTACGGTTCATATCAAAAGAAGAGGCCAATGAGGTACTCGAAGAAACGCATAATGGAATATGCGGAGCTCATCAACCCGGTCCAAAACTTGGAGATCGTATAAAGAGGCTGGGATATTACTGGCCAAAGATGATTACCGATGCAATGGCATATGTTTAACGTTACCATGCATGCCAAGTGCATGCTAACTTCATTCACCGACCTCCAGAATACTTACATACTACTATCGCTAGTTGGCCCTTTGAGGCATGGGGAATGGACATAGTAAGACCGATAACTCCTCCATCATCTAGAGGACATACTCGCAATAACCAATTATTTTTGAAAATGGGCTGAAGTTGTACCCATGAGGGAGGTAAAGACAGCAGACGTAATTAAATTCACTAAATATCACGTCATTTACCGCTTTGGCATCTCTCAAAGGATTATTCATGACAATGGATCACAATTCAACAGCCAGGGATTTTCGCGATTTTGCAATAAATTCAGAATCAAAGATATTGCTTCAAAACTATATAACCCCGCGGCTAATGGTTTGGCTGAAGTTTTTAATAAGACAATTATTAAGCTTCTCCTAAAATTTGTCTCTGCCAATAAGCAAGACTGGGATAAAAAGTTTGGAGAGTGCTTGTGGGCTTATCACACCACAGTCCGCACTCCTACTAAAGCCACCCTTTTCTCCTTGGTGTACGAAAGCGAGGCTATTTTACCCCTAGAAATTCAAATATTGTCACTAAGGGTAGCATTAGCTGCAAAGATGACAGTAGAGGAACAACATCAACAGAGGCTGAAAGAATTAGAGGCGTCAGATGAAAATCACCTCCAAGCTCAACAAAAGATTGAGTTATTCCAAGCTCGAGTCTCACGAGTGTTCAACAAAAATGTCAAACAAAGAACCTTTAAATAAGGGGATATAGTTCTGACCGTTAAGAGGCTGATGATCATGACTCATAAAACTAAGGGCAAATTTGAGCCTAAGTGGGAATGACCGTTCATAGTGGAGACGGTATACTCAAGTGGAGCTTATCGCATAATGAATCAAGACGGCGACAGGATAATGATGCCTATTAATGGTAAATTTCTGAAGAAATACTATACGTAAGCTTCAGCAAACCTATTATGTTAAGCTCTTCTCTTTGACAGTACGATTTGAATTATTACCATTTCTGTTCAAATTACGCGTGAGAGCACTTGGACTATTCTCCCCTAGTTACAGGCATGTGCAGTTGGGTGCCACTGCCGAAACCAATGATCCTGACCCGATCATCTTGGCGTGTGTAATTAAGCACCTCCACCAAAACTGTAGACATGTGCAATTAGGCGCCTCTGCCAAAATCAATAATCTTGACCTGATCACCCCGGTATCAGCAAACCAAGTTACGCGAGCGAGCCTTTGACTACTTAAATTTCATATTATCTACATCATCATTTGTTGCTCAAGAGAAATTTTGAAGCCAACAAATAAAAGAATCAAAGAATTATCTTTATTCATAAATTGAAAGAATATGGTTAAAGTTACAAAAGAATAAAAGAATTCAAAAATTTTGGATTTCTTTATTACAACAAAAAGTAGAAAAGAAAAGAAGATACACGGAGGTCAAAATTCTTTCAGAAGCTTCAGCTTATTCTCCGTCTGGTAGATAACTTGACAATGGGTTTCTTCTATATAGTGCAAAGCCCAACGACGTAATTCATTGTCGTTAATAACGAGTTGCTGGGTTAACCGTTGATGGGTTTCTTCAATAGACCGGTTCCTCACCATGCCCTCTTGTTTGAGTTATCCTTGTTGTAGGATCAACTCCTCCCGTCTTCTTACTGACTCTTCCAGTCTAGGCTCACTAGCCTTTAAAATGGCTTGAGCTTTGGTGATGGTCTCCCGAGCTCTAAGAATCGCTGCCTCGCTCCCCTCAATTTTAAAATCTACTTGCTCCAGTCCCCTGAGAACTATCTCCAACGTGGCTCGAAGATCCACTAACTCCTGAGACCATTTCTCTTCTTGACACCTCAGCTCTTCCTAACGAGTCATTAACTCTACTTGAATCCGCGCCACCTCAATTGAAGTAATCGCTTCCACATCCGCTTGGCGGAGTGTGTTCAACATTTGTACCTGTTCTTCTAAGGCATCAAGGCGGGCTCGATAAGGAACTGCTCGTTTACATCTCCCAATCCTCTCATTGTTGTTAAGATAACTGACCAACATTGGGCTTCCAAGCTCGAGGAAGTCCCTCCCATCTAAAATCATAACAATACATCTCCTTAGCAGCCGCAGAAAATCATTAACACTGTGATTGAAAAATTTCTCAAGAGGATCAGCAGTGTCTAAATTAAGTGCAGGCAATGCTAGGAAATGTGACCGGAGGAGGAGTAGCTTCCACAGGAATTGATGAAGAAGGAGCTCATCCTTGTACCAAGGTCATGATACGTGGGGCCAGTAAAACCAATAATGAGCTGGCTGAACTAGGGGCTTGAGGAGAAGTCTCACCAGTGCCAGTTGTTTGAGCAACTAGGCCGATGGGGAATATTCTGATGGAGTACCTCCACCTGAAGCCCCTCCCGCAACAAAGGTAGCCTCAAAAGACAACTTCAAATTATTCTCATCTCCAATTGGTAAACAGGCTGGAGCAGGAGGAGGAGCAACTAGCGTGTCAACAATCATAATTGTCAAGGGCGTTGATATAGCAGGTTAAGGAGCTAACAGCACGCCAACAACGACCAGAAAAGTGTCATCAAAACAAACAGCCAGTGTTGGAGATGGTAAACTTGGAGAAGGAGGAGCTTCTCGGGTCTCAAGGGCAGCATTATCTGTCCTATCGTCACTTCCTAACTCATTAGTTGGAGGAGTTGAAGAAGGAGCAGAACGTGGAGCCGGTGTGAAGTAATCCGCATCAAACCCCCCTGCAGAGCTACCTAGCCCACCAATTGTCCCAGTTGTGTCTGAATAATCTACCAACGCCTCGGATGTCACCCTGATAGTTGAATGCATCAGCGAATGAAGAAGACTACCTGGATCTCACAAACAGACAAAAATGTCAAACATACATATAAGAAAAATAAAATATAAGGACAAAGGATCAGAACCATATCAGTAAAAATATGTCCTGTAGTTGGGCTGGAAGGTGGAGTTGTAAAAGTTTCAAGGAGTGCACCCATCTCGCTATCCTGAAGTTGTGTTGTTGTAGTGTGTGCCGGAGAACCAGGAGCAGTCGTATCTCCAGCACCACCAGCACTTAGGGGTTCTATGAGCACATCTTTTTCGGCCAGTGTTGTAGGTAGAGTTGAAGCTAAGAGATTGGCTGCTAACCGGACCGCTGTTTCTTTAGGAATCACCATTGGCAAGGTCTCCCCGGTTGGCTTCTTTTTCTTTCATACTGGTTCACCGTTAGATATCCGACGCTGTATTACTATTGGGCTTCAAGGACGAGAGCTATCATCCCTAATGGGTTGAGCAGCATCTCAAGCACCGGTATCGTCATCAGCACCATCATCATCAGAGTCCCCATCATCTGAGAGAGCAGCCGCTACATCAAGGAATTCATCTATTCCTTTTACTCTAACTCTCTTAGTCCCTTTTCGGTGAGAGTAGAATGCTTCAATCTCTTTGAAACAACTGTGGTTTATGAAAAAGTTCAACACTGCTGCATTTGCGACGCTGTACCAAGTACAAAAACTGAGCACCATGCTTAGGACTGGTGATTTCAGGGGCAGCATAAATCGGCTCTAGTTCCTCTGGCAACAAAGTGAAACCAGCCTCATGCTCCCTCGTACAAATTTCCTTCCTACGCTAGTGTTTTATTTGGATTCCCTACATAGAGCTGTGAATATCCGAGTTGACGAGCAAAACGGTTTGAAATGTACGGCTCTATGTAGTACATGGTATCTTGCCAATATACCAAGTGCCCAGGATGGATGCTTAATAACCACCAAAATTCCCCTGAAGATAGAGTGAAAAAAATTATCTGGTCCTAGGGCATCCTTGAATTTTGACCCGTACTCTCCGCCTGGAAAGTCGGAAAAGCAACAGTTGATCTCGTAATTTTGATGGTGTTAGAGTGTTTTACGGATCACCGACATATAGTGGCTCTTCTAAGTGGAGAGTTCATACATCTCCACAAAGAATGGCTTGTCCATCGGACAGTAACCCGCGGCGCTCAACAATGAGGGCCAGTGCATGACAAGCCACGCCATCAGATATGTATAGGACATCTCCACCCTAGAATTTGGTGTCTTCGCCACTGCTGTTTCTTGTACTCCCTTCCCTTTGGCAGCTTTGCCCTTTGTGGCCTTAGCCTTATCCACAGGGATTAAACCATTGCAAAGTGCACGGAGCCCGCTCTGAAGATTGCTAACCATTGCGGGAAGAAACTCGAATGGTCATCCATAATCAATAAGATGGCAGGATAAACCACGTTCTTTGCGATGGCATCTTTGGGTAATGAAGGGACGACACATCTCTTCAACCACAATATCAGGAGCCCAGCAATTAAACCCCTATCGAATATTGGGAACTTGGCCTGGTAATGGAAGTTTTGGAAAATCATATCAGGGTTAAACCCTCCTTCATTTGACTCGGTGGTATAAGTTGTGGCTTCCAGTTCTGCAATGCACCATTTGATTTTCTCGACACCAACAGGCTTGAGTCCACAGACCATAGGCAGGCTCTCCTTTAAATTCAAGAAGAGATAATCTGCCCATTTTTTGTTACTGATCCCTTAGTTCCTCACTACAGCAAGGTTGGCATAGATATGATAATGGCACATCATCTCCCAATATGCCTCATAGATGTGCTCATCTTTCGCCTTCAACATGCTCAACTCCTCAGCGGTAGGAATGTACTCTTCATAGGGAAATTCGCCCATTGATAAGCCCGAGACTTCATACATCTCGTGGAGAGCAAGTCCTAGCACACCCACTGGTGTGAAGAAAGTACTAGTATCGGGGTTATACATCTCCAGGAGACTAAAGAGATAGTACAAGCTATGGGGCAGGCCAAACTGGACATTCCCGATGGCCTTGTAGAGACCCATCTCTTTGAGGGTTTCCTCATGGCGATCCATCATATACTTGACAGGGTGGAACCACCACTTGTTGCCTGAGGAATGAATCCAGCCAGGCATTCTGAAGTCTTTTGCAAAGTATTGGCCACCCTTGGCTAAAAATTCACGGAGGAAGGTCTTTCCTTGAATCGGGACATTCCCAACTGGGTGCTCCTTGGTAATTCTATCTAGAAGGAGTTCAGTAACGTACCTATTAGGACCATCTTTATAGGCTCCATATGCGGCAAACTTTCCTGTAGCAACCTTGTCATACTCCTGAGTTAGTTCCCACTCTAACTCGTGATGAGCTGATAACCTTTGAAGATAAACCAGAGGATAGTTTCGTTCCATGTCAGGCAGGAACATCAGCAAGTCGCCGGTCTGGTGAAGCCACTTGCTCTCTTCTTCGAACAAGATTTTCTTCGAACAAGATTTTATCCGAGTGCTACATCGCGTCTCCAAAGAGGAATGCTGGCTTCTCTAGTATTTCTCGGTTCATGGCTTCAAAGGGAGCATCAGTGATGATTTCCCTTGCGGTGGCAGGGCTATACTCATCAGTTTTTCTCTACGTTCTCTGAGACCTGACTTGTAGGCAGAAAGTTTAGTAGTAAATCGGAACTAGGTTACTAAGTCTGCACCTCCAACATGTCCAAAATGGTGCCTATGGGAGAGAGGATCTAATGAGTAGCCAACTGCAAAAAGAAGAATCAGAGTTAGAAAAAGATTTTTAAGAAAAATTGAAAAAAAATTTCTAAGTATGGAAACGCGGAGCTAAAAAAATAGCTTGGTACAAAATTAATCAGTAACTCCGCATTGGATAAAATGCGAAGCTAAAAAGTTAAAAATGCGCAGCTAAAAGCTAAAATGCAAAGCTAAATCCATAACTTTGCGTAGTAAACGTGACAGTCAGAAATAACTTCGCGTAAAGTGAAAACACGAAGCTAACGCAGTAGCTTCGCGTAGAAGAAGACCAGAGGCTTCTTCTTCATCAAGTCCTCTAATTCTTCATCAAGTCCTCTACGACGATGATTTCGCCGGTGAAGACGGCGATTGGTCAGTTAAAACCAAGTCAAATCGCCCCTAAATGACTCAAAAAAGTTCAAAAGTTGAGGTATTTACCTCCGATCGGCGCGGCAAAGACTAGGCCGCCACTGCGGCCACGGCCGCTACCGCCGCTACTTGCGTCGGCCGCCGATGGTGAGGAGGCGCGTGACGTCGTGCTCTTCTTGGGTGCCATTTATCTCGAAATCTTGAAGAAAATCGACGGAAAGTGGAGAAATCCGGTCAGGAAGCAAGGATTCTTGGGTCACCTGAGTTCTTGGGGTTTTTGAAAATTTTTAAGTGAGGAAGAAGAAGAGTGAAAACTCTATCTAAATGAAAAAGCCCGTCCCTTGGTATTCAATGCGAAGATCGGAGCAGTTAAATGCAAAATGCGAGGCTATTAGCTCCGCATAGTGAAGTGCAAACACGAAGATAAAGCGTTGGCTAACTTCTCATTCAGGTGCACTAAACCAATGATCTAAAGTATTTCAAAATTTACTAAGTATAATCCATTTTGAAAACTTTGGAGGGGGTTCTGTTAGTAGTGAAAATTTCCAATTAAAGAGAAATACCCTGTAAAATGCGGAGCTAACTCTGTAGCTCCGCGTCTGGTTACAAAATGTCCCGCATTGAGTAAAACGCACAGTTAAGTCCATAGCTCCGCATTCTGAGTGATTAACTCCGCGTGAGCAGATTCTTAATATTTCTAAATTGATTGTGATTGAGATTGGCGCTTATTCAATACTCGAATTGAGTCCAATCAAAATTCAAATTCAAGAGATTTAAATCAAAACTAAGATATTTGATTAGAATCCTTGATAAATACAAATATTTTTCAATTTTATTTGATTGGAAACTCTTATACAAAGCTAGAAATACCCTCTAGAGGTAGCTTTTGGGGAGCTTTTTGGATCGTTCTAGAGTACAAGTTACGTGTGAGAGCCTTGAATTCATAAGATCAGTTGAGAAAGAAGCTATAGTCGGCCGTCATCTTTATCAAGAAGAAGATTTGCATATCGGATCATCAAAAACTACTACTAGATAGAAAACATCGTCACACTAGAACCAACGTTTTATTGTAAAAGAGAGTGATAATCTATAAATTCTCGTTTTTTTTCCTATTGTTCTCTTTCATTTTAATTAAGTTATTCAATGGAGGAAAGCAAGATTTTTGCGATAAACATGGCAGTTTTGATCGGAGCCTATCCCGATCCTCCCGTATGGGATACAGTGACAGTTTTGATCGGAGCCTATCACGATCCTCCCGTATGGAAAATAGTGACGCAGTTATGTTCAGCCATCAAATCATATGGATAATCAATTTCTCCCAAAAACCCAATGTATCTCAATTTCATATCAATTTCAGTGTTAGTTCAGTTCAGTAAATTCAGTTCATTATATGGATTTGTAATTATTAATAAAATTCAGTAATAGTAGTAGTAACATTAAGAAATAATGTAACAGTTCAGTGATTAATATTCTATCACCTATCACATATTATAACAATCATGTCTTATCATGTCTTGTTCGATATTAATTAAGTTTTCAAGTACATAATTAAATCTATAATAAAATAAAGCAGAGAACATAGAAAATAAAGCATAATTAATAGCATGTCTCTGAGTGAGTTGGACTCACTTTAAAATAAAATATAAGCAGTAACATATTATAGTGAGTTATAAAACTCACCTTGGCCTTGATTTAGGATGAAATCTTTGGCCTAAGCAACGAAATCTCCAAGGTTCTCAAAAACTCTCCTTGGTTGAACCCTCTCCTCTCTCTTTCTCCTTTTCTCTTATTTCTCCCATGTTTTACTCTCTTATTTCTCGTATTTTTTTTGTTTGGGAGAAGAGGGCTTGTTGGGATTTATTTATAGGAGATTACGAGCCCTATTCCTACTCATAGAAGAAAGTCCAATATGAACTCTAATCGAATTCACTATTCTAATTAAAGATGAAATTCCAAATTTTAGTAGCAATTCTAAAAGATATGAAAATCAAATTTAAATAGGAATCCTAAAAAATATGGAAACCAAATTTAAATAGGAATCCTAAAAGATATAAAAATCAAATTTAAATAGGAATTCTAAATGATATAGAAACCAAATTTAAATAGGAATCCTAAAAAATATAGGAACCAAATTTGAATCTGAATCCTAATAGATATAGCAACCAAATTTAAATTATATTTAATTAATTAAATGAGAGTTGAATCCTACGTTAATTAGGCTACTATATTTATACCTTAACTAGGATTTAAATTGGGTTTCTATTTAGATCCAATATTTAGTCAATTTAGAATCCTATTGGTAAAAAGATAATCAAATAGATTCTTATCTTAATTGTTACATAAGAATAAATCTAAATTAATAAATCCTACTAGTTTTTTTTAATCATGATTATTTGATTTGATAAGTAGGTTTGAATGCAGGATAGATCTTATAGGGTCAAAATATATTTTTAAAATAACATATTATTTTTTATAATAAAATTAAAAGTTTCACTTCAAAAAATGGGTATTACACTTATCTCTTACATTTTGCCCTAATTTCATTTCCCTCTAGATTCAAATCTTGCCTCATAGCATGACCATATGACCTGGGTCAACTTATACAAATGACATATTTGTGATTTCGAGGGGGCTGGCTTGAGAAGTACAACACCACCATTCCACTTATCCTCTCTTTTGCAATAGTATACGGTAAGGCTAACGCTCACCCTTCTTCTTCATCTTATTATCTATCTTCTTCAAGTTAACCTCCATTCAAGCTTCGAACTTTAGCTCCTAGAGTGCTTTCCCAAGGCAAAGTATCCCATCATGTCTTTTAATTTAAGCATTTTCTACAATACTTTGTGTACTTAGACAGTTATTCATTTCATTTTAATCTATCAAGGTTTTGGATTAGACCTTCACTCTATAATCACAAGAGCTTTGATTCTCTAGCTCAACCAAACGAAAAAAACTCACATTTTGCAACGCAAGGCAAGAAATAATATACTACTTGTAATCTTTAGCAAGTGATCTTACTATTTGTGTCATAGTGCTCACTAGAATGGACATATGTTTTGAACCGCAAGTCCAATTAATTTAATTATTCTTTAATTTAAAAGATAATTGCAAATCCTACATCTGTGGTTTATATTGTTTTCACAAATTTCAACAATAAATTCGTAAAAAATCTACTTCAAATTGAAGGTTGTGCAAAAAGTGATGCTACTGTGATAGACCATAACTTTAATTTAGAATTCCAAATTAGCTGATTTTGGCCTTTAATTGTAGGAAATTCAAATTCCTATAACTTTCATGTTTTATACATTTTATAATTCTAAATTTAAAACCTTCAAAATAAAAATTGGCGCTTATGCAAAAACACAATGCTTGCAAGAGTGGGTCCTACACACGAGGGTCGCATTAAACGAGCGCGGGGCCTAAAATTTGCACAAAACAAAATGCGAGGCCTACGCAAAATACAGACCAACAGGCTGTTCGGACTTGTAAAGTCGCATGAGCAATGACCCAAGATTCGCATGTGTGCGAGGGTCGTGTTTAATGTGATGTTCACCTACCTTGCATACCAGTTTAATGTTTTTCAATCTAAAATTCTGATTAGATCATAAGCCATTGGAAATTCAATAATTTACAAATAAAAATTCCAAATTCTTAACAAAAAATTTCCTCTTCAAATTCACAAATAAACTACAAAACCTAACCCTAAATCGCGCAAAATTCCTCAAGACGCAGATCTGGCAAAGACTGCAGCTCGGAGCAGAACCCCCCGATCTGGGTGCATTCCCTTCCTTCGCGCCACCGGTCTCCCAATTTTCCAACCAATCTTCCAGCAACAATTCATTTCTCTCGCTTAATAAGCGAACATGCGCATCACATTCATGAGGATTCCTGGAGAAATCGGGCTCATCTGGTTTCAACAGTTTGGGAATCTTTATGCTCTCACTGAAGGCGTGTGATGCTTCACGTCCTTAGGCATCACCCTCTTTGTATTCTTGGCAAACTTAGAAGCCAGGATTGTTGCACCCAAGTTCTGGAATGTACTCCCATTCTCTGTCAATGATCACTCACCGCCACCATCAATAACAATGTCGTCGTGCTCAGCAAGAAGAGGGACATCAGCTTCCTCGGACACTTGGCCAGAATCATGCATGTAATAGAGGCTCTCCAGTTTCGCCAGTTCCTTCCCCAGGTTCTTCTTCTGGAAGACCGCTAGCCGCTTGGAGCAGAACCCCCCATCTGGCTTCAATCCCTTCCTCCATGCCACCGGTCGCTCAAAAAGTCACTCTGCCAAAGCACAGACTTCGCTGCCGATCGCCCTAGACTCCACGTCCGCCCGATCCAAGTCGCCTAACCCTAACCCAAATCCGAAAACAAAACCAGCCTTACCTTTCTACCTAAGTTAAGAGCATTTACGATCATTTATAAATGTATAAAAATAAAAAAATAGATATACAATTTATTTTGATGGAATAAATCATAAAGAGACTAAAACGGTGTAACTTAAATATTTTAGGAAAGTAATATCAAAATATAAAGTTTTGAGAGATCGATATATAATATTTAAAAAATTAAGAGATCGAGATATAAAAATCTCTTTAAAAATTGATTAATGTCTCCGTAACTACATGATGATGATGAGGCAAAACAGTGAAGTTAGATGAAACTCCTTATAACTCCCCAATTCATCTATAATTTTTGTCATATAGCTACGCCCATCCCCAAACTTTATCTTGAAGATAATGGCACTGTTCGCCATAAAATCGTAAATGATTCTTTTTAATGAATTTTCTCAATAAAAGTTTACAAGTTCAATGGTTTTCCATTTACAGAAAATGAGAAAAAACTAACTCCCTCTTTGTTTAAAGCTAGGTTCCAGAATAGCTGTAGAGGACGATCTTGCTCTCTGTTGACACTCCGTATAAAATTTTGGTTGGTAAGAGTTTCAAGGTTTTGATGGTACCAGCACTTGGATGTAAAAAGACTCTCTCTATAATATTAATCTCTGGGCCCCTTTTTCTGCCTAAACTTCTGCTATTTATAGAGCTTTTGAGACTTTTGAGTTGATGTAACTGTCCAACTATTGACCTTCATGATTTGAGTATTAATTTTTTGCCTTTTGATCTGGTGGATTTATATTAAATCTCTAGAATTTATAACCGATATATTTAATCCAATAGATCGTAACTGAAATGCAGATCTCAAGTTTTAGATTCGCGTTTTTTCTGAATGAAAATCTAAACGTGAATCTCAGACTTTAAATTCGCTTTTTAATTTGAATAACAGTTAAAACGCGAATCTCAGACTTTAGATTCATGTTTCAATTCAAAGGACATTTGGAATGCGAAACTCAAACTTTTAGACTCGCGTTTCAATCTGATGGCATGTTCGCTGTTTGCATGATATACTTAGACATGATGACGAGATCCTGCAGAGCCTATTCTCATTATTAATCCTGTGAATCTATAGAAAGAGATTCACACTTCAGTTTCATTCGCAAATCAAAGATCACGTCTTAGCTTCTATGGAAAATAAGTACGACTCTATACGCGAATCCCTCTTTATGAAAGATGATTCCAATGAAAGAAAATTCAACCAACAAAAACCCCTCTAAAGTTTTCAAAACTCTATGGTTTTTGAGGTGTTTTAAAACACTTTGGATAATTTGGCAAAAATACAATCTTCATAGATTTCACACTTTGAAAAGAAACACGACTCTGTATTAGAATTGCAAATTTTATGCTTTTGAAAAGAAGGCACGACTCTATATTAGAGCCGCGGATCTCACACTTTATGCAGTATATTCGGAATTTTATCACTTTTTCTAGCATAAGCATCGAGACATTTTTTTGAGCTTCTTTAATGAGGAGATTCTCACGAGATTTTGCCTAGAGAACTCATTCGTCAAATTATCTACTATATAATTTCAAACTTATTTTTTGGGGTATTTAACACTTTCTAATAGTAATTTGAACTCCAAATTTTCCTTCAACTTTAAAGACCTTTTGTCTTCAAGCTCCTTTTATTCTCAATTTTCTTCAAACTTTTTTTACACCAAATTTTTCTTAAAAATTTTAAGAGAATGACGAAGACGCTTCACCTTCTGGTCCATCTGATAGTGGTTCTCAAAATTCTCAAGCTACTTTTAGCTCCATAGTAGTTCGGCAGGAACCTCTAGTCGGAGGTGATTCTCTTACTTCATATCATATTTGCAATTTATATTCTGACTCTAAGAGAGCATCTTCCTTTTCACAAATTTGTTTTAATTCTTTCTTTTCTTCATGCTGTGAATTATACTTTAAACTCTTGGCCGAAAGATCATTATTTTGACCATACAGGAGGATACGAAGGTGAAAAACAGTTTAGCTTAGGTCGAGTCTTCCCAGCTTGTGCAGCATTTGATGGCCGAGAGAGGAAGAATAAAATTTTGAACCCTACTCGCCCTATATTGCGGGAATTCATAACTACTGCTTGTTTTGAGGGAAAGGATAGGACTTTATTGAACAAGCCTCTTTTTATGTTTGGTGATCATATCCCAATCCTTGATGATTGCTTAGATGATGGAATTTATAAGTGGCTCAATCAAATTAATGGTCACAACTTATTTCTTCATGACATAGAAAGGTCTTATTCATTTTTGTATCTCCAATCCCTTTCTATTCCAAGAACCATGGATTGACATTTAAACAAACCACAAGAAGATGGTTTGCTGGGTAGATTCAATGCACAAGATGCATTTCCTCATTCTACTGGAAAATATTTTTGTGGATCATTTCCAGGATATTTTAAGCAAGATCTCCTTTTGGGTGAAACTCCAGTGATCGCCCAAACTTTCTTACACCATTTTGTTGATGCACAAGGAGAATTTATAGTCTAAGATTTTCATCCTGGTGGATGGGTCCATTGTTCTCTTAAGGGAGAATGGGCTATCTTAATCAAATTTTTCTTAAGAAGTTTTGCGGACCAACTGAAACATATAAATCTTTATCGTGCTATAAGGGTAACTCAATATGGAATTCTTCCTAGTCGATTCTATTTCTTCTCTTTGCTGGAAATGTATAACCCTGATATTTGTACATTCTTTACACTTCATGGTAAACTAGGGCTTACCCTCCATGAGATGCATGAGATTTCAGGGTTACCTATGGAAGATATTCCTTAGGAAGAATATATACCCACAGGAGAAAAACTCCATTTATTGAAGGTTTGGGATCCCATGATTTATGATACTTACTAGGAATTTTTTTGTCACTATCACATTTGTGCTCACATGTCTAATGCTCGCAACGGGAAGTAAAGAAGTGGTTATAGTATCTTTTCTCCAAGTTTACGAAAAACAATTCTGATTTAAATTGTCTTTCTCCAATTTCTGAGAAAGAGGTTGAAAAAAGGATTGTTCACTGTGGAACCGATGCATACATTGCTGAATTAGACGAGAATGTCTTCAAGGCGGGGACATCTTTTGAAAGTTTTCATTATCAGGCTTTACATTTTTTATCAGATCCTGTATTGTTGGTAGGTTTCTTGATGTTATGATTGAAGAAATGAGTGGTTCCATTACAGGAAATTCTATCAATCTGAGTAATATATCTGCCAGTCTTATTAGCATTCGGTCGTTCACTCAGTTTGTTGTCAGCAATGGTTTGTGGAATCCAAAGTAGATTGAGAAAATTAGTTAATAAATTCTGTATTGTCAAGAAGGAGCATGCTAATGAGGGAAAATTAGTTGTCAAGACTCCAAATCTGCGGGTGGAACTTCCATACACTTATTTAATGGGTTGGATAGTTCTGCACTGCTATTCATTGATGAGTCCAGTTGATGCTCATATAGACTTGAGTTCTCCCAAAGCTCAGCATTATGAGAAATCCCACTAGAAAGGAGGTTACATGGATGCGATCTATAGAACACTTCGATATCATGCTAACTATGAGTTATACAAATGTTTCTCTTACTTTCCAAATGTTGGTTATGGGGATGAATTCGCGAATGTAGATGGTGCTAATAATTTCACGACTTTGTCACCTGGGTGTTTCTGGTGGCTAATAAGCATCCATCCAGGGCACTTGGTTCTCTGCTTAGGAAATCATTGTTATATTGAACCCTATTATCCAAGCCGTTTTTCTCGACAATTTGGGTATGATCAATTTTATGTAGGAAATCCCAATATAGACATGAGCTTTGCTAGGAATCTATTCGAGGGAGCCAGAGCTTGGTTTCATTTCATCTCTGGTGGTACAAAAACCAAGTTCAATCTTCCACTCAAGACTCCAAATTTGTCTGAGTTTTGGCTTTCGCAAATGATATTCTAGTGTCCATTCTATGCCTCATAACTTTAACTTAAGCCTCACTTGTTTGAGAGACATCAAAGCATTATATGCTCAAAAGAGGGAGGCTGGTATCACTAAAGTAGCTAGAATAGAGGATTTTGGAATAGAGTATGACTTCGAAAGATTCAAGTCAAGAGATGAAAGGAGTACTACAATAGTCCTAATAGATTGACCTGTATCTCCCACTATTTTAACTTCTCCTCAATCAAAATCTTCTCCTAAGAAGATCTCTTATGAACAGAAGAGGTTGAGGTGTCTTAGTGATTTGCCGATCATTCCACAAGTTATATTGGCTGAAACTGACGTAGCAATACTTAGTTCAATTTTTGAAATTGCTAATGCAGAACAAAAAGATGATGATGATGCAAATTTAATTCCTCGTTCATCTAAAAAGTATTGGAGTCAAGGACCTGTTTTTCCATCGATCCTATTATAAAGGTTCCTTTTACCACACCAGCAATTGAGCTTCTATCTGTTGCTATGTCTTCTTCAGAATGACCAATCGAATTGGTGCAAAAGGAATCTACTGCCCCTACTCCTCCAA
Organism: Dracaena cambodiana; assembly: GCA_036321105.1. Lineage (NCBI taxonomy): Eukaryota > Viridiplantae > Streptophyta > Magnoliopsida > Asparagales > Asparagaceae > Dracaena > Dracaena cambodiana. The sequence continues at coordinate 26,456,896 of JAYEPQ010000001.1, forward strand.
TAGTTCAAATTATGAGTGACGATGATGATGATGATGTTGATAGTGATGTCATTCGCTCCTCTACTCCTCCATCAGACCATGATAAATATACATTTCTAATGGTAGAAGAGAGGGCTAAGGTGTATGGACCTGGAGAGTCCAATTTCCAACCACAAGGTCTATTTTGAACTTTTACTCATTTACATCATCTTTCAATTCTTTTATCATCATTTGATCATTTCTTTCATTTTCTTTAGAAATGTTTCTCTCTACTCCAACTTTGGAGAATATACTTGAAAGTGGTACTTCTTTTGCGGATACTAAAATTCAACCAAAATCTGTTGTGGTTACTGGCCCTATTGAAACTATTGATGTCACTGAGATTGAAACTGCTGATCTTACTGCACCTGTCGAGGAAACTGAGGCTAATGCCTCCACTGAAATTGGAGCTGTTGAACCTTCTGCTCTAGCTGAAGTCAAAACTACTGAACCTGCTGCACTCATTGAAGCTATTGTTTCTTCACCCCAGAGCGTGGTACCATCCACATCTGCTCGTGTTGTTACTTCCACTATAGCTACTTCTTCAACAACAAGTTATGCAGAAGTGGATGCTCTTGAAGCAGATTTGCTCCAACATACTATTAAAGTTTTTCTTGACTTTTGGACCGCTGTATTGACAAAATTCTGAAAGGGAGTTCTTTCTCCTCAATTGCCAGTGTTCTTAATATTTATGCAACTGGCATAACAAGTATTGGTGGAGAAAAAAGGCAGCTCCGTATAAACTAATGGTAACTCAACTTCAAACTGATGTTGAATCTTTATTGAAGATCCGCAATGCAGATAAGTTAGAAATGGTTGAGGCCACTTAAACTGATGGAGCTACAATGCAAGCTCTAGAAGGAAATAAAAGAAAAAACTAATGCTTGTCAAACCCATAATGAAGGAAATCAATTAACCATCCAATGTTTATCAGCTCAGATAGAAAATGCTGCTACAACTGTCAAAGGTCATGATGCAGCCATTGCCAGAACTCAGGAGACTATTGCCAACCTCAAGCTTTTCTTGAATAGCTCGCTAAAGAACGTGAGGAGATAATGAAGAATCTCACTGCTTTGTCTAGATAACAGAATGGTATAATCAAACCTCTTTTAGCTGATCAAGCAGAAATGGAAGCTCTGAAATCTGTTTCAGGAGGCAACATAACTGCCAGAGAGGAGGAACTACACAGACAAGCTGCTGTTCAAGTTTATGAGGCCATTCAGTTGGAGATCAGCGATGTAGAAGAAATGATCAAGGCTTTTGAACCATTAAGTTGTAAAATTTTTAATATTGTCCAAAGAGCTCTTGTAATCTTCTCATTTTGATCACGCAAACTCAAGTTAGTTTCATGGATATAATGTTTCCTTCTGATTTTGTCCAAAGAATAATTTCTATTTATCATCTCATTGAAACTTTGAACTTAATTAACTTTCGCATATTTCTGAACTTAATTTTGACAAATTTACTTATCAGATTGACTTTGTACTCAAAAATGCGACTGTACATCTGGATCTACAAGTTTGTATAATAATAGCAACCCTACATTTAGATTCATGCATTTATAGCTTCTGAGTTCAAATCTGTGAGTTTTTGCTCCGACTCTATGAGCTTGTGTATGAATAAAATCTTGAACTCTGGTTTGCGGTAAGTGCAACCCTGCATTAAGATCCGCGGGTTTACATATAAGTATTACCCTGCGTTAAAAATCTACGGGTTTATATATATATAATGAGTTTTCATCAACTTGATTGACTTTTTTAGTACAAAGATTTAAGTGCCACATGCATCCATTAATGACAAGGTTTTAATCAAAGATCTTAGCCGAAGATCTTATTTTTTTTTTTTTTGGGCAGATACCTAAGCGTCCCATGCAATAATAATAAATCTTATTGAGATTTGAGTCAAATATCTCAACCGAAGATTTTGCCTATAAAATCTCTTAGCCGAAGATTTCGATCATGAAATCCTCTATATAAAGCGCCCAACCTTTCTTCCAAAAAGCCATCCTGACTTGAAAATTCTTCTGGACTCTCTACTTTTCTAAAGTTCTTCTCAAAGCCAATTCTTTCATGGAGTTCTGTTCTTCTTCCTTTTTCTTGATCAAGGTGACGGACTGAGGTTGGCATGTTACAAGACCTCCAGATAATGTTGGCCTAGTTGTGCTTGGTCTTCTGCCAGGTTTGTTAAAGAAGGAATATCCCATTAAAATGATCCTTATGACCGTAATCATTTTCCTTAACTACGGTAATTTTTCTTGTTGTGAATATAAATTAAGTATTTTCTTTTATATTTCTTAACAAGATTCTGGATCTGTTGCAGAATATAACAGTAGTCATTTTCCTTAACTATAACCCACATCTGCCTAGTTCTCAATTTTTTCCAACATCTTTGGAGAATCAGAAGATCTCATGTCCTTTTCATGAGATTAAAAAGTTTGGGTGTGTGGCATTGTTTATTTCCTGCCTAGCATCCTTAAAGTAAGGATGGTAAATGGTTATCGGTAACCCCCAATTTCAGCAGTTCCGCAAGTTGTATACTTGGGAATATGCATTTGGTACACCCAGTTTTGAACTAATCAAGTCACTGGCGACATTGATCATAGCTGAGCGAACAAACTTGGAAGTTCTCAACGATTGACAGGAGGAAGCTACAAAACCAAGCTTTTTGTCTTATGAAGTCATCCAATTAAGGATAATAGATGTTGGTGAATTTTTTTTAATGTTCTCTTGACTCAATTATTTGTATTTATTTCTACTCATCGTATGATATCAAGGAACTCTTTGTAATATTGATTTGGTAATGAATAAAAAATTTTATTTCAAGAACTTTGTTTTCATTCATTCAGAGGTGACTGTTAACTTGATGAATGAATTTGATGTTGATCATTAGAGATAACTGTTAATTTGATTAACATTTTGATTTTGATCATCGAGCTAGTAACTGTTAACTTGATGAACATTTTGATTTTGATCATCAGAGATAACTGTTAACTTAATGATTAGTTTGATTATCTAGAATATTATTCAGAGGTAATTATTAACTTAACAATAAAGTCATTATTCAAACGTCCAAAATAGATTTTGTTGCGAATGAATAAGTTTCTTGAATCAGGATAGAAGTAACTATTACTTTCCTAAACAAGTTAAAAATCTGCTCTGTTCAGTGACTTATAGTATAACAGTTTTTGAATTGCCAAAGATAATTTTTAACTTAGCAAATTTGGAGGAAAAGAAAAAGAGCATGACTTTACGAAAATTCGCTTTTTTGCCAGAGATAATTTTTAACTTAACAAATTTGGAGGAAAATAAGAAGAGCACGACTTTATGAAAATTCGCGCTTTTGCCAGAAGTAATTTTTAACTTAGCAAATTTGGAGGTAAAAAATTTTTGTTAGCCAGAGATAATTTTTAACTTAGCAAATTTGGAAGATAACAGAAAAGCATGACTTTATGAAAATTTGCGCTTTTGCTAGAGGTAATTTTTAACTTAGCAAATTTGGAGATAAAAAAGAAGAGCGTGACTTTACAAAAATTTACGCTTTTGCCAACGGTAATTTTTAACAAATTTGGAGGTAAAGAAGAAGAGAGTGACTTTACGAAAATTCGCGCTTGTGCCAAAGATAATTTTTAACTTAGCAAATTTGGAAGAAAAGAAAAAACTTTATGAAAATTCGTGATTTTGCCAAAGATAATTTTTAACTTAGCAAATTTGGAGCTAAAGAAAAGCGCGACTTTACGAAAATTTGTATTTTTATCAAAGATAATATTTAACTTAGCAAATTTGGAGGAAAAGAAATTTTTATTTGCCAGAGGTGATTTTTAAATTAGCAAATTTGGAGGAAAAGAAGAAGAGAGCAACTTTACGAAAATTCGCACTTTTGCTAGAGGTAATTTTTAACTTAACAAATTTTGAGGTAAAGAAGAAGAGCGCAACTTTACGAAAATTCGCGTTTTAGTCAGAGGTAATTTTTAATTTAGCAAATTTGAAGGTAAAGAAGAAGAGCGCGACTTTACGAAAATTCGTGCTTTTGAAATTCAAGACTGTGTTTCTAAACTTCTTTTGGTATTAAAACGCGACCTTATAAAATTTACAGTTTAGGATCCTTTGATTCCTAATCGCAAATATCATATCTGTTAAAGACAGGAACTTTTCATGATAAATTCATGGGATTTTTAGCAAACCTCAACTATAAACGCATTTGATTAGACTTTACCAAACGCCATTTGTTGGGCTAGCCATACTATTCCCCTCAGTATGATGAGTTATCGAGGATTTTATTTGAACTTTAAATGCCAAATCTTCATCTTCTCTAAACCTTAATAGATTAGTGTTATTAATACTTTTTGCCCCCAGTACGGTAGGGTTGTCGAGGATGTCATTTGAACTTTAAATGCCAAACTTTCCTCTATCCTTAGTCATAGAGACATAGGATTCATTCAACATTTCATGCTAACACTCGTTGAGGATGGGCTTTTCCTTATAGATGAGTTCTATTTGATTGGACAAATTGGTCCAATCATTTTAGAAATAATATTTCGTCAGAAATTTTTCATTAATTAGTATCATTATTTTGTAGTCATTCTATTTAGCCTACCCCAAATACTTGGGATAAAAGGCTTAGTTGTTGTAGTTGTTGTTGTTGTCTATTTAGCTAACTAATACATGCCATTAGAATAGACTGTATCAATGATAAAGGGTCCCTCCCATTTTGGCTGGAACTTTCTTTTAGATTTTTAATTATTTATGATCGGTCTTCTTACTAAAACGACCATATCACATTTCTTAAAAGTTCTCTGCTTAACCTTTTTATTAAAGGTCTTGAAAATCCGCGCTTGATACAGTTCAATGCTTTGTTGGGCTTCATGACGTTTATCATCCAGAACTTCCAATTCTAGAATGCTTTGTTAATGTCTTTCTTCTTACGTCATTTTAGTTGCTAATGCGACTCGTAATGACGGAATTTGGATTTCCAAAGGTAACACTACTTCAGACCCATACACCAAAGAAAATAGCGTAGCTTTAGTTAGTGTTCTGATAGTAGTTCGATATGCCCAGATTTATTCTCCAAGCTTTTCGTCCCAATCTCGTTGCTTGGATGAAATGAACTTTTAAGAAGCTTCACAATGGTTTTATTAAAAACTTCCGCTAAACCATTGGTTGCAGGATAGTATGGAGATGAAGCCACACTTTCAATCCTATATTTATTACAAAACCTGGAGAACGACTGACTCACAAACTGAGATCCATTGTCATGAATAATTTTTCTAGACACTTCAAAGCGGTATATAACATAATGTTTGATGAACTTAATAACATCTGATGACTTAACTTCAGTTAAGAAAACAATTTTAGTCCACTTTGAAAAGTAATCTGTTATGCCTAATATGAATCGATGTTCCCTCATTGATGGGGGAAAACTGATCCAATAATGTCCATTCCCTATTGTTTGAATGGCCATGATGTAGCCGTAGGGTGAAGATATTCCCAAGCTTGAAATATAAAATCTGCATGTATTTGGCAGGCTCTATATTTTTTAGTATAAGTAACTGTATCTGTCATCATCTTGGACCAATAATAACCTATTTTTCAGAGTCTGTCCCAGAGTTTTAGTCATATTTGATGTGCTCCGCAGATGTCGTTATGAGCTTATTCAAGTGCTTCTTGAGCTTCTTTGTTAGAAAGACAACGAAGTAAAATCCCATCATAAGATTTTCTATATAATGTCTGAAGCCCGACATTATAATAGAATTGAATAGCTTTTCTTTAAATCGCTGCTACTTCTTTAGGATATTCTAGTAATATTCCATAAAGAACATAATATATGTCAGGAAATCACCAATCTCTTGGTTCAATATTAGACTCAAGAGCATATGCTCTTGGTTCAATATTAGACTCAAGAGCATATACTTCATCTGTTTCTTGTTTCATTTCTGAATTTAATTCCACTTCAAGCTTATTTTTCGGGCAAAACAACTCCTTACTTCCCACTATTATTCGCTTACTAGTATTTTTGGGTAACGCTAAAGTAGAAGCTAAGGAAGCTAGTGAATCTGCATAATCATTATGATGGTGCATCACATGACTGATATAGAAACCATTAAAACTATCAGTCATTTTTATGACTGCTTGAAATATGGTAAAAGGTCCTCATTTTTAACTTCATATTCTCCTCTAACTTGATTTACAACAAGTTGGGAATCTCCATGAGCTTTAAAATACTTCACCCTCAGCTGTTTGGTTATTTTCAGACCAATCATTAGGGCATTACATTCAGCAACATTATTAGAACATGAGTTTACCAATAAGTATGCTCGAGGAATGATGTGGTTGTAAGGAGAAACAAAAACGACTCCCACTCCCCTATAATCTTTCCTTTGTGTCCCATTCTAGAGGCACCATCGAAAAAAGTTGCCACACATCTTCTATAACAGTATTTATTTCAGCAGTTTCTTGTGGAACATCTTACTTTGAAATTGTATTCCCTTCAATTATCTCTCCAGGGATATCTTCATATAATTTTGAAGACGCTGGAATTGGGTGTTCAGCTAGGAAATTAGCTATAGCTTGTCCTTTAATTGATTTTTGTGGAATAAAATACATGTCATATTGTGATAGCAAAATAACCCAATTGGATAGCCTTGAATTTAATGACCCTAGTTTAGTCATTAGTATTCTTAAGGGATTTACTCTCGATATAACATGAATTGTGTGCCCAACTAAATAGTATCGCATTTTATGTATAGCGAACACCAAAACTAGGCATTCTTTTTCTACTAAGTTATATCGATATTCAGCCCCAATAATCATTCTGCTGAGATAATAAATGGCTTGTTCATGCCCCAATTCATTATTTTGCGCCAGTAAAACTCCCAAGGAATGATTCATAGCTTTCACATATAACAAGAAAGGTATTCCTAAGACTAGAGCTACGAGAACAGGTGGTTTGGTGAGGTACCCTTTGATTTCTTCAAAAGCTTTCTAACATGCATCATCCCAAATAAATGATACCCCTTTCTTCATCAATCTTGTGAAATGTTGACACTTCCCAAATAAATTTGATACGAATCTGCAAATGTTCGCCAACCTACCCTGTAGTCCTCTCAATTCTTTGAGGTTCTTAGGAGGTGACATATCTTGGATTGCTTTAATTTTGTCCGAATCAAGATGAATTCCTCGAAAAGTAACTACAAAACCCAGAAATTTTCACTGGAGACTCCTAGAAAAGACTTGTAGGATTCATCTTAAAATAGTGTTTCTGCATAAGGTCAAACATTATTCTTAGATCATAAAGATAATCATCCTTGTTTTTACTTTAATTGCCAGATCATGTACATAGCATTCTACTGTCTTTCGTAGATGTTCTTGGAATATCATGTTCATAGCATGTTGATTTGTGGTGTCTGCATTCTTTAAACCAAACGGCATGATTGTATAACAGTTGGCATTCTGAAAGATATATGCTTTTCATCAAGGTACATCTTGATTTGATTATATCTTGAGAATCTATCCATAAATGACATCCTTTCGTAACCGCAAGTATTGTCTATCGTGACATTTGTAATAGGTAAAGAAAATTCATCCTTCGAGCATACTTCATTTAAATCTCTAAAATCAATGCAGACCCTAATTTTTACTTTTTTTTAGTTACAGAGAGTATATTCGCGACCCAGTATGGATCTGGTTCTTTGCGAATGAAGCCAGACTCAATTAATGTTTTGATTTCAGCTTTGATCGCCTCTATAATTTCATGACGAAATCTTCATTGTTGTTCCTTTACTTGCTTTACATATGAAATATTTAATTTATGAACCACAACTTTTGGGTCAAGTCCTAGCATATTTTCATAATTCCAAGCGAAAATATCAATATATTCTCGAATGAGTGATATCATTTTTTCATTTTCCTCTGAAGATAAATTTTCACTTATAAATATGGGTTTATGATTAATTTTGTCACCTATATTATTTAGATCACTTTATCTTCAGTCGGAGGTTCTCATTGTTCAAACTGAATTTCCCACTTCATATTGAAGTGTTTCGCCTAAGGATCATCCTTGATTAGTAATATTTCGTTAGTGTCTTCTTTTTCTTGGTCTGTGGAAACCATATTAAAAAAAACCATCGAAAAATGGCACCGACACTTACATCTGAATCCCAACATGATAATTCAAATAAATAAGTTTGCTATCCTTCTTTAGATTCCATATCCGAAAGATATTCAGAAGTGGTAACATATCCTAACCCCCTACCAGTTTTATTGTAGTAATTTGACATCTTTCTTTTTGGAACAAAAGGTTGAATGATTGCTTTCCTCCCTTTTTCAAAATTTAACCTCCTGTCTTTGGCTAGGTTATACCCTATGTTTCTCATTAACTTATGGAAATTTTCATCATAATGGAAGAACTCGGGATTTTTCTGTTCTTCCTCAGAATCTAAATATTTTCCTTCATTCTTGTTATTTGCTTTTCCAAATATTATAGGTTTTTTATCTTTATTTTTAGGAGGAACTTCAAAAACAGCTTCATTTGCATCTCCATCGTCATCACTTTTTATGTAAAAGGATGATCGAATGGGTGCTTGAAATGAAACTAAAGAGTATATTTTATCTGTATGATCACTGACCACGTTAGTACTACTACTTGAGGGTTTAGAATCAACACAAGAAGAATAAGCAAACTCTATATCTTCATTGATTATTCACTCACTATCAGAATTGACGGTGATATTTGCATCAAGGCCTTCAAGGCTTATTACAGTGAGTTCTCCATCCCAATTTACATCATCAGATTTCAAATTTTTGGATCTTGATTCAGTGTTCGCTTCATTGCCACTATCAGATGCCTCTGGAGTAGGTTGTTCAGCTATTTCAAATATGGCTTGATACAGCAACGCATTTGTAAAGTAATTTTCAACTCCTTTAAAGGATTGCTTTTCTGTTATCAAGGTCTTCACATTTTTATCTTTGTCAACATACTTTATGCATTGATGAAGTGTAGACGGGACAATAAGATTGATATGAATCCATGGCCTTCCATGTAGAAGATTATAAGACATGTCAATAACTATTACATAGCATGTGACTTCCATTTTTAGATCACCAATTTGGCATTTCAACTTTATTTTGCCAAGTGGTCTACTACCATTAGCATTGAATCCAAAAATGGTGGTATTCGTTGTCTCTAATCTATTCATAGGGACCCTAAGATATCATAATACCCATCTTGGCATTATACTTAGAGCAGATCCAGGATCAATTTGGATTCGGCTGATCTCTGATAACCCTATATATCCTTTGTAATATAAAAGACGATGATGCTTGTTATTCTTGACTTACATATCTTCTGGAGAGAAGGTTATGTAAGGAATCTTATTAGAAGCCTGATGACATACTGCACAGACTTCTTCCTCATTTTTGAATGTTTATGATATTTGTACCAAAAACACTTCAGAATCTTTAATAGCTTCTTTTAAAACGTCTCTAGTTTGTTTAGAGAGCTTTAGGAACTCATACAAAGTAATTCTTGTTGGAAAATTAACCAATTGCGCCAATATGTCAAATTGAAATGGTTTCTTAGAACTTTCTGCGTGTTCTTTATTTATGTTTTTAAGACCTTTGTCAAATCTAAGTCCTGTTTGCTTGTTTTTCTCTGGAGGCAGCTGAGTTTCGACTTCCATTGATCCATAGTGTTATTAATACGATAATAAATGCAAGCGGTAGATAGATATTTTGTTGAAAATATTCTACTACTCCTTTCTAGCCAAATATGCCAAAATAAAGCCACCAACATCGTCCCCTTGATTCTATTCCGCAATGTTCCCAAGTATTTCGAATCCTATGTCCTCATTACCCCATTTCCCACTAACATGCTCTTCTTTTAATTTTGTTAATATCGTGTAGGCATAAGGGCAGCCCACTAATAAATGACTAACATTTTCTCCATCAGCACATTACACAAATAACTGGACCAACCCATCCCCTTCTTTACCCATGTTTGTTTTCCTCGCTATTAACCATATGAATGCTTGCACTTTTTTGGTGCATTTATTTTCAAAATTATATTTGTTGTTTTATCTTTTTTTTTTGTGTAGGTAATAGTCTCGTAACAAGAAGCGATTGTATAAATTCCTTGTTTACTCTAGAATCATTGTGGGTGATCATTCTGATTTTGAATTAGTATTGACCTTTCCAATCTTCTGAGAAGCCTTTTCCTTTCTTCCTGTAACCTGAAGTCACCATTACCTAATGGGGCTAATCAATATAATTCTCTTCGGTAAAAATCTTTAACTTAATCTTCCTTCTTCTAGAGAGTTCATAGATTCTTGGAGTAAAATATTTTAGTTGTTCATTTTGTATCCACTTGTCCCTCCAAAATCTTATTTGGCTCCCCTCTCCTATGGTAAGAGATGTTCCTGCAACAAATATTCCTTTGAATTCCTCCAAATTTTTCCAAAATTGAGAAAATGATTATAACTTCTTATTCCTTCTCTCCGTGTCCCATGTCTTTTGCAATATTTGTGATTGAGTATTTTACAAACCTCCTTATTTGGTGAGTTCATAATTTTTCGCCACCACTTTAGTAACAAAGCTATGTTCATCTGCTCCAATTGCGATATTCTCATACCTCCTTGTTCCCTAGTGTTACATACATGTCTCCACTTCACCAAATTATAAGCCTTTCCTTCATGCCTAATTCCACCCTGCAAGAGTGCTTTGTGTATTTATGTATTTTCTTAATCACCCATTTAGGCATCCTATACATTGAAATTTGGTATAGTGGAATTGCAGAAAACACTGAATTAAATAGGACCACTCTCCCTCCTAATGACAAAAATCTACTTTGTCATCCTTCTAGTTTCTTTTGTACCCTCTCTATTATCCCCGTCAAATCCTCATTTCTTAACTTTGTGTCTCTTAAAGGTACACCTAGGTAAATGATTGGAAATTCTTCCTTTGCGCATCCCAATGTTTTCTCAATTATCACATTATCTACGTTCATTTCTCCCATGAAAATAATGTGGCTTTTGTTATAGTTAATTTTAGGAAGGTGTGTAGAATCCATTTCCATACAAATGCATCTTTTATGTCACTCTTCCAAACAGTATTGTATCATCTTTGTAGATTTGTGATAAATGAGCTTCTATTAGCATGCAAGCCTTTAATTAGTTTTGCTTTCTTGGTTTTTTTTTTTTTTAGTATTATTGCATTTAATCCATCTGCCAACAATATTGTAATATTCCAAAATTCGAGCTATCTGTATTTCTCTTTTGAGTCTGAATGTATCGAATAAATATACTATAGTCAATTTTGGATACCGAAATAACTTTCGGTAGATGTAACTTTAAATTCATAACTCCAAATGACATTTGGTCTTTGCGGATATTAGTTTTCTAATTTTTAGAATTTTTAGAAATTTTCTTTATGAGGCCAAAAAATACTCCCAAAATTACCAGTTTAATAATATTAAAATTATCGTTCTAATTACTTTGGAATTTCGGTTAATTTATTCCAGACATCGAAACAACAAACGGACAATTTTTTAGCACTCCTCTCCTTGAGTACTACGCTTCGCATAAATTTAGTAATATTTGGAAAATGTTTCTCAGAGCTGTAAATAATAAAAATATTAAACAAATTAGAAACTTCGCTGCACACCCAAAAATTCTTAGGGCACACCCCACTCAAGTGTCATTCATGTGTTGTCAAAACCAGAATTGGAATGGCACTTTGAAAGGGCGCGTGACTTTGCATGGCTTTGCATGGAGCTAAAGAAAAAGATGGAATTTTACAAAAATGCCCTCGGAGCATTTATTCTCTTACTCTTTCACACTCATCTCAATCTTCTTATTTAGTTGTGACTCTCCTCTCACACTCTCATGCCAGAATCAAGCAACGGAGAAAAAAAAAAAAAAAGGGAGAAAAATAAATCGAATTGAGGATTTGAGATCAAACTGAGACAAGTAACACTGGTATATCTTTCATTCGTTTCTTTATTTAATTTATATTTGTAAACATGGTTTATTTTGCAAAAATACTTGGTTCATATTTTAATCTATTGATTGATATTAAAAACTGAAGCAGAATAGTGGGTCAAATTGTGCATGCAACAGAGGGGAGAAAGAAAGAGAAAGAGAGAAAAGAGAAATAAAGAGAGAAGAAGAAAAGAAGGAGAGAAAAAGAGAGAAGAAGAAAAGGAGAGGGAAAGCCTAGGTTGGGCCGAGAGAAGAGAAAGAAAAAGCACCAAAAAAAAGAAAAAAGAAAAAAGAACAGGGCCTGTCCCAGCCAGTAAAAAAAAAAAAGTAAAAAAAATAGTGATCAGTGGACTTGGACCGAAAAAGGAAAAAAAGAGGAACTCGGCCTGGCCGAGACCAATAAAAGAAAAAAAAAAAAAAAAAAAAAAAAAATATATATATATATATATATATATATATATATATATATAGAGTAAACGGGAAATACACCGGCGGTGAAGGGAGTTCCTTCACCGCCACTTAGGTGGCCCAATAAAATTATTACATGTGGCACCACTCAAAGGGCGATTAAGGAAATTCATTTATTTGTTATTTTCAATGGTGCCACGTGTAATAATTTTGTTGGGCCATCTAAGCGGCGGTGAAGGAACTCCCTTCACCGCCAGTGTATTTCCCGTTTCCTCATATATATATATATATATATATATATATATATATATATATATATATATATATATATATATATATATATATATATATATATATATATATATATAATACAGTGGGCCTTGAAGTCTACTAGCTAATACAAACACAACGGTCTATTCTATTAATAGCTAATAAATACATGACACTTAAAATGTATTAGCTAATATAAATACAGTGAGTCTTATGAATAATAATATAGTATGCCTAAATAATAAAATATATTGGGCCTTATGAATAATAATGCAGTAGGCCTAAATAATAAAATATATTGGGCCTTATGAATAATAATGTAGTGGGCTTAATAAATAAATATGCAGTATTATTATATGATGTATTTGGTTCGCAAATTGGGTTATTGATTGGTATTGAGAATTGAACCAGATTATTGAGTCAATTTTAATACAATATATTGTGATATAATTGGGCACTAATGTTTTTAAGATGATACGGATATCTAATTCATTATGCAACAAGTCATGTACTTGACGTTACAAATCACGTGTTATGATACTGCATGTCATGTGCAGTCGTGAAAATACAAGTATGTTAACATGAATTGAAAAATAATTAAAGAAAGAGAATGAAAAATAAACAAACAGATATAAAATAAAATAAATCATATTATGATGTTTATGAATCATGTGCATAATGTATTATGAACCCAGGATGAGAGAAACTATACAATAGATAAAATGATGTGTGGCGTGTGATAATTGTTAATGATATAGTGTATTATATGATTCTTGAATGAATTGTGCAGTTTATGTGATACATGACACATAATTCATGGTATATATACACTCAAATCCAATACATGACATGTTTACATGAATTAATTGAATACTTAATACACGATAAGTATGATCTTTCATGGGAACATGATAACAAATTTTTTGTATTTTAATTATATGACATAAAGTATTATTGTGATACGTGTGTACAAGATCTTGAATCTTGACTCATGAATTCTTGTTTCTCGTGATAAGAACATGTATACAATTTGACTTGACAAGCTACGTGTTCCCACTAATTCATGTATATCATGTATCATTGACATGGGGACTGGGGAAAACTACATGATGAATAAGAACCATATTGTACAAGGATTTTGTTAGCCAACTTTTTGATTGAGGTATTGAAAACTTTTACTACAGTAGCACTGTGTGGTATTGGGACACCGTCTAATACATGAGTCACCATAAGAGTGATGTCCGTTACTGTTTCACAATACGGAGTTTGACTTGAATACCTAGCGGTATGTCATAGTTCAGCACCATGGGTTTGAGGCTGGGTCCCAGGTATGCACGGACACTTGTACAATACGAAAAACTGCATGCCATCTTATCTATCATTTGGTTTCAAATGCTAATAAGAATATGACCTAGACTTGACATCTTTACAAGATTTTTATCTGCTATTTGCAAATGATATGCATAGTTTTGTTTATCCTATTTTTCATTATTCACGTGATATGTTTAACACTATCACGATTTAATTGCATACTTTATCTCCAGTATTGTGATAGTACACATATATTTTTCTTGTGTTACTTATACTGGGTTTAATCCCTTGGATTTTGAACTCAGGTTTAGAAGGCGAAGAAGGAGAACCAACCCCAATTGAAAACTTGTACTTCATTGACTAGACCGAGAGACAGTAGGCAAGTGAACTACCTTCTAGAGACCCTTTGTATAATTTGTTTATATTTATTTTTGCCTGGCCACTGCTTTTCTCTTTTGTGTTAATATTCAGAGCAATGTGTTATCTTATGTAATTAATTCTTTGTATAAATGAAATGTTTTCAATTTCAGGTGTGTTATTTATTAATCTGATTATGGCAATAGTTATGCTTATTTCAAGATCCTGTAATTATTTGGTTGTGTAGTACAATTTTAAGTAGCGTCCCCCGTTTTGAGAAGGAGCTGAAAAACAGGGGCGTTACAAATGTCTCCTTATCTAAGACCCCTTCTAAATTACTTGCTTTTCCTGTCCTCCATTTAATAAAATATGAGTCTTTGCTGATTTCAACCAATTCTCGATCCATGATATCCATGTCAACCCGAATTTTCTAGCTCTTAAAACTTCCATAAGACAGTCCCAGTTGACTTTGTCATATGGTTTTTCGAAGTCAAGTTTTAATAGAAACCCTCTCCTCTTCTCCTTCTTCATTTGATGTGCCACCTCATGTGTTATTACTATCTCATCGAAAATATATCTTTCCATTACGAATCTTGTTTGATATTCTCCCACTAACTCAGTTAATTTTGGTGCTAATCTATTCGCCAATATTTGGATATTATTCTGTACCGTTCAGTAATGATACCGGTCTATAGTCTGTTATGTATTTAGTCGTATTCTTCTTCAGAATAAGTATTACATTTGCATAATTAAGTCTATCCATCCTTGCCCTCCCCTGATTCAGCTCTGTTATTAATTTCATCATATCTATTAATTACCTCCCAGAACTTGTTGTAGAAAAACAATGGAAACCCATCTAGTCCCATCAATTTTTTCCTTAGCTAGTCCTTTTATGACCTCTATTGTTTCTTCCTCCATTATTTCATCATCCAATTCTCTTAAATTATGTGTTTCCTCCCAAATGTTCTGCTCCAACTTAAACTTATGTTCTCCTTCCAATCCCATTATTCCTTTAAAATGATTATCTATATGATTTTGAATTAGTTTCTGGTTATCTATACTCTCTGAACCTATTTTTATTGGCTTTATCTTACTTTGTCTTCTCCTATTATTTGTTTTTTTATGGAAGTATTTGGTGTTCTGATCACCCTCTCTGATCCAAGTCACTCTTGCCCCCTGTCTCCACATTATTTCTTCTCTTTATAGTATCACTTGAGTTCATTTCTCCTTTTCTTCAATTCAGTAATCTCTTCCTTTGTTATTTGCTCTCCCTCCCCTTCTACTTGTAAATTAGATGTCTCTTTATTAATGAATTCCTTTTGTCTAATACTCCCCAATGAATGCCTTTCCCATTTTTTCCTAACTTTCCTTAGCCTTTTGAGTTTCTTAGAGAAATTAGTCGTTGCATCTATAGCTCCTGTTAGTGCATTCTAACTATCTTTTACTACCTTCACTATATTTTTTCTTCTAACCACATCTTTTCAAATCTAAAATGTCTCTTTATTCACCCCTCATTTATCCCCAAGCTCAATTTTAATTGGAGTGATCTAATATCATCCTATGATATACTCCCACTGTTACAAATGGAAGTTCGCTTCCGATTCTGGTGAGACCAATATTCTTTCTATCTTTACTAGGCTAGTATTTTCTCTAAGATTTGACCATGTATATTTTCTATCAACAATTGGTAAGTCCTGTAGTTGCAATTTCTTTATAAGTTGATTTAATTTCTCCCTATCCACGTTATCCCATCTCCTCCCTTTTTCTCTTCCATAAATCTAACAACGTTAAAATCTCCACTCACTATCCATGGTAGTTTCCATTTGTTTTCTATATTCTTTATTTCCTTCCATAAGGCCGGCCTTAATTTTCTATTGTTTGGATCATCGACCATCATAATAATGAATTCCCATTCATCTTTCATTTGTTTTAACCTTAGGGTTAGTGACAACACTCCTTCACATGTTTCTTTCAACTCAAAAACCTCTGAGTTAAATCCCACTATTATTCCTGTGGAGGCCCCTGATCCACTCTTAACCACCGATTATTAATTTTTTTGAGCTTATTTGTCTTAATATCATTTGATTAGGCTCTTTAATTTTGGTTTCGCTAGGACAAATAATATCCGTTTGATTCCCCCCAAATAGACCTCCCCTACTTCTCTTCTTTTCACCCCACTCCCTAACCCTCTGATGTTCCAAAGGATTTAATTCATGATTATTTCTTTTAATTAGTCACTCCCCTATGTTCTTTCCTTAATCTTTTCTACTTGCCTTCCCAATCTCCCTCAACTATTTTTCTTCAATAATGAATTAATGCCTTAATTTTTTCTACTAATGTTGCACCCATGTCTACATTGCTAATTAAAGCTAATTGCAATAACAATGTATCTAAAATTAATATAAAAAGTGGGAACGCTCCTATGCTATCGGTTAGCAGGTTGGCCTTTCTAGTGGATGCTATCCTCCAAACTCAATCTCTCTGCCTCCTCTTTGTCCCAACAGACGCATGTTTCTTCTGTCTAGAGTTTCCTTACTTGGGGCCTCTATTACTCCCTTAAACTCCACTATTTGTAATTCTTTATCGGCTTCCTCCCTTTGTTCTTTCTCCTTCTACTCTTCACCTTGCGTATATTCAAATCTCCTTCAGAAATTGAGTCTAGACATGAGATTCTTATTGGTTCTATTGTAAGATTTTTTGTTTCTGTGACCCCACTCTACATTTTTTCCCCACCTTTCGAAATATCCGCTTTGTTTTCTTAGTTAATAGTGTATCTATTTTGTCTTGAACAACCTTCTTTGTAGCCCTATCTGGTGCTTTTTGCACCATATTCTCCTGTCTTCCTCCCATCAGGTTCCCCCACATTGCAAACTTATCACTATATACGCTATCTGATGTCTCGTGGCCTTCTGGACTGGCGAGACCCTGGTCTCCCTGATCTATACTTAACTCTCCCCCATAATCACTTTCTTTCCTCTATTAACTCTCAAAGTCTCCCTTGCTAACTCTATAGCAACAAGTTCTACTGCTTGGGCCTCTTTTCCGGGCTCTTCATCCATCCCCTTCTTGTGACCCACCAGCACATGTACTTGCCCACCTTTAATTTAAACCCCGACTCCATCCTCTCTTATTCCGCATGCTATTTTATGTGGAATGCCTCCCTTAATTCTTGTGCGAGCTTCGTTAACCATGCCCTCATTTAATGTCTTCATTGCTCTAATTGGCAACTCTTTGAGCACTGCCCCCCTCATTAATGTTCCTGTCACTTCATTTCCTGCACCTCCTCGTAATTCACCCTCGATCTCTTTGCCTTGTCACTTGCCTTGTCACTTGAGGTATGTTGTTTCCCTCATCTCCCTCTCCTTCGGGAGCTTCTAGATGGGCACGGTTTTTTTTCCTAGTGAGCCCACTTTTCCTAGTGGGCACACCGTCTCTTTTATAAAAAAAGAGGAATTTCCTAGTGAGCACACCAAAATTCCTAACATACCCCTCTCTTTCTCTTTTTGCTGTTGCTGCTGCTTCTGCTGCTTCTGCTTCTTCTTCTTCTTCTTCTTCATCTTCTTCTTCATCTTCTTCATCTTCATCTTCATCTTCTTCTTCTTTTCTTCTTCATCTTCTTCTTCATCTTCTTCTTCTTCTTCTTTTCTTCTTCATCATCTTCATCTTCATCTTCTTCTTGTCTTCTTCATCATCTTCATCTTCATCTTCATCTTCATCTTCTCAATTTCACTCTCTCTCTATCTTTGAGAGAAAAAGGAAATTTACAAGGCAGTGCGACTAATTCAACATAACAAGGTGAAAAAAAAGAGAAAAAAATTTTGCATGCAGAGAATCGAACTCTAGTCAATTCCATAGGAGGGCAATATGATACCACTACACCAGATGCACATGTTATGACATGAAAATTTAATTTGTTTTATCTCTCATCTCTCCTCCGGGCTAACCAGCCCGGACCTATGCTCTCTGTCCGGGGCTGATAGCCCGGATGGGGAGGCTTCATCCGGGCTGGTTAGCCCGGATCAGTCTTACAGATTTCTGACCAAAATGAAGGCAGGATATTTTTGACCATAAAAAATAATAGCAAAGTGGTAAATAAAGCGATCTTTTAAGTGGGCTCACTAGGAAATATGCTGTGCCCATCTAGAAAATCCCCTCTCCTTCGCTGTCCTTCTTTCCCCCTCCAGTCCACCAAAGACTTGACCCCTGTCATCTCCATTGTCCCCTCTATCTTTCCTTTCATAGTATGTACAGTGTCCTTCGATCCTCTCCCCTCCTCTCCTGGAATAGTAGCCACTCTAGTATTTTTTTTTTTGTTGCCAGCAATGTTACCTTCATTTCCGTCATGAGTTTTTTATGATTTTTACCTTTTTTGATAGCCGCCATAATGGTAGCCCTTTCTTCTTCTAATTTTTTTCTTCTTTTTGCGAGTAGTTTAGTAGTTTCTTTTCTAATTCTCTCCGTTGAGATCTTCTTGTGCTCCTACTCTCTCTCGCATCTGTATCTCGACTCTTTCTCCATATTTTCTCTTTTAATTCATTCCTCCAAATCATAATAACATGATCCATCAAAAGCCACCCTTGACAGAATGGTGCATTCAAGTATGCAATTAAAGGTACCCAACACCACCTGCACCTATTTCAGGATGTCTTCGTCCCTTATACAGCGAACCTATTTCATGATGTCTTCGTCCCTTATACAGTGAACCCTGATAATCGTTATCCTGCAATTAGTCTTGTTGGGGTCAACTTCCAGCAGCTGGGTGTTAGCTCCTAATGCCTTGGTGATAGAAATGAACGTTTCTCTACTCCATGCAAATAATGGCAATTCCTCAGTGGCCATCCAGATCACAAAGAATTTAAATTTGACAATTCAAAAGATACAAAAAAAATTATCATAAATCTATAAAAATGGTACCAACATGTCTATCAAATTTCTTGACTTATCTATTAACTCAAATATAAAATATATCAAATTTATTCAGTATTGGATCAATATCGGATCAATATCGGTATTTGACGTTCCGAGCCGATATGGCCAATACTAAATAAATTGATATATGAAATGTAAAAGTTTTGTGTCATTATATTGTCTAAATGTGAGCAAGTATCTCTCACTCGTCCAATATCACAACAAATATCTTGGGCTCTTCATTTGCTAAATTTGCACATTGTAAATCCTATTTTGGACCTAGTCAATCTAAAACTTCGAGATCTAATATTTGCCTCCATAATTTCAATTTGGCATTTACTGCTCTCGTTTTATCGACTGACAATATCATCAGTAAGTAGCATACAATAAGATATCTCATCTTGAATAACTCTAGTAAGTTTATCTATCGGTATGCACATTATTACTCTCTAGCTCTCTCTCTCTCTCTAATTATAGGGATTGAGCTGAGACTGTACAACCCCACCTATTGCATGTACTGAGGCTTATTTCTTCTGTCTACATGCTGTATTTATGTTATAATCTCACACTCTTTTCAACAAGTTTGTTTGTTCGATATCATTTTTATGTTTCAATGGTAAGCGGATGTGAAAGTTAGACATCTTAATGCTTACAGGTCCACATTATTTCCTTTCTATGTTGGTTCATCTTACGTTTAAATTTTGGAAGGAATACAAACAATTTTTTTTGAGGGAACACCTAACATTTAAGTTAAGAATTAAGATGAACTTACACATGTATTTGTGTAAATAGTTGAAATTCAACTTGATGGACACCTACATCTATGCTGAACTCTTTGAAATTTGTTATTTTGTGAGAATTACAATTATTAAGCCTAAGGACATAGTAGACAATGTATATGCTGTTGAATCCTTTTCAGTTTTATTGTCTATCATTACACATTCATAAGCTTTCCAATATTGCAGTTCCAATTTGGGTTTAGGTTTTTTTTTTTTTTGTAAATTTATCATGCTCATGTGAACACTATGGTAGCCTCTGTTGTGAAATAATCAGAACCAAGCAATCTATTTATTATGAATAAAGGGATATATATATTAGTAAGTGTCTCAACACCATATAAATAATCTAATAGGCAATGTGAAACTAAGCCTAAACTAAACCTAAGTACAACATAGTTTTCTAATCTAACACTCCACCTCAAATTGGAGTATAAATATCAATTATACCAAACTTGTTATACATATTAGAAAATACTATTTTCTTCTTCAATAATATAGATTAATTTTAAGTGGATAAACGTTAGTAGTGGTAGCAGTAGACAGTAGTAGTAGTAGTAGTAGTAGATTACTTGAATCATCAGAGCACACCCGTATTCGAGCAATAAGTAAACTTCTTTTTTAAAAGCAGTAGTAAGTAACTGATAAATTTCTTTTTTAGATATATTAGCATGTGCAGATAAAATTCTTTCTTAGAAGTAATAGTAGATAGGAGATAAAAAATTTTTTTGAAGTAGCAGTTGGCAACAAATAAAATTATTTCTTAGAAGTAATAAGAGGTGGCGGATAAACGTGTTTCTTAGAAGTAGTGGTAGGAAGCAGATAAATTTCTTTCTTAGAAGCAATAGATAAACCAATGCTTTACAAGTCAGGCAAAAGAAAAAAGAGGCTGGCCAGGCACTTAGGTGGCCATTTGTCCACTAGACCTTGTCATGACTCGAGTATGCTCCTTTCTACTTTGAAATATAAATTCATTAACTCTAAGAAGAATATGGATAGTAGTGTAAAATTACTCCAAAAGGCCCTTTCCGATAGAGGACATAGGAAATGCGCATTTAGAATAAAAGAGTGTAACGTTTTTTAATTTGTCACATGAAAAAACTGATAAAACAACTAAAGACAACTCATCTACATGAGTTAAGAGGAGTTAAACACCAAAATTAGGGGTTTACTAATTCACATTTTTACAGTATTAAGAAATAACCCCTTTATTTATACAGAAATCATCATTAACCTTTCTCTGTATAAACATGAAAGAGATAGCTATTCTTAACAAAATTCTTGTTCTATTGGTTAAGGATTTGTTCCTTCTTAACTCAATTCAGGCCTCGTTTTTGAAGTACTTTTTTTAAATCTCTTTTGAACTCTTTACCAAATAGGGCCAAAGAGCTTTAATAACAAGATACACATGCGATAAGAATATAAATTGTCATTTGACATTGAGGGGTGAGCGAGTCAAGAACAATTTAGAAAGAATGAAAATGACCATAATTTGCATACTCTTAATCTAACAAAATAAATAACTAAAAAGAAATAGGAGAAACGTAATGGAAAAAAAATAGAAAATTGATTTTAAATATCAAAAATCTAAGGAAGAAATTAGATAGCCTAGAAAATGTGAAGCTCGAAAAAAGAAAACAAAATGAGAATAAATAAAAATATTGTTGTTTAATTCACTATTTCACAGAATTATGAAACAATACATTATGATATGTAGGACACTTACCCCACCAAAATAAAGTGTGCTCAGCCGTGTTTGACTTGTTATACGCTTTCAAATGTTTTAACTCTTTATTCACCACAACAATATGTAAAAGGTGGAGTAGCTTATGTTAGAATTTTCTTATAATTGAGCTGCAATTAATTGTTCCCTTTTGTTTTCTTAAAAACGGACTGAACCAATTTGGTTATGAGACATTGAGAATGGGCCATTGTGGTGATCGTTTTGTTGAGCTCATACACGCCTATTAAAAGTAATTGTGGTTGGACGGTAAGTGTGGGCCTAATGGATCTAATGGTCTCTTTATGGGAGGGTTCATTGGACTGTGTATATATATATATATATATATATATATATATATATATATATATATATATGTTGGCTAAGTCCCCTCTCCACTCTAAGGGTTTTGATTGCTTGCCCCATAAAGAGTCGTCGTTATTGTTCCTGGAGAAGGAGAGGAAGACCTAACCCTAATAATTCAAAGAAGGTGATATTCAACATAATGGCTCAAATAGGTATTATTCCGCATGTTAATAATTTGACATCGATGTTCTAAATTTACATTCATGTTGTATATATATATTTTATTTCTTACATTTGATATCAGAGCCTATGAATGTGAGTTTAGAACTCATTATTATATTTAGGGTTTATACGGATCTGTTTCTGATTAATACTATCCACGGTTTGAAATCACATCGAAGAACAGATTTAGTAGAAACCCTAGATTTAATTAAAAAAAATAAATAACCCTAGCCCTCTCTTTTTCTCGCGCGCTGTCTTGTAATGGCTCAACAGCATCGAGCGAAGGAGCACCGGTGCCGTCGTCGTCTCCGGCGGCCATGGAGTTGGAATCGGCCGCTCCTCCTCCTCGGCTCATGTTCGAGGCATTGAAGGCCCACGAGATGACCGACGGCAAACCCTGCTCTTCTTAATTTTTAACGAGATGAAACAAAATTAATCAATGCCGAAGGGATCTAAAACTTGTTTTTCTATTTCCCTAGATATATTATTATTTGGTTGACTTTGGTCATATTGAGACGTTTGCAGGGATTGCCGATGGGATCTTTGGCGTGGGTTTTGAGGGTGATTGGAATCTAGCAAAAATGATTTTGTTTTGTTTGTAATTAGGGTTACATACGCCCCAAAACTGAACCATGGCTGTATTGGGGTAAAAAGAAGCCCTAGAAAGGGT
>JAYEPQ010000001.1:26487329-26557329 GCA_036321105.1 Dracaena cambodiana
ACGACACTATATTTCTTGTACAACAAAAACAAACAAACACGATCAAGTGAATGTATCCTCATATTTCAAATTAGCATAAACATGCACACACGTAAATACTATCAAATCATCAATCGTATGATTTGTCTCTATTGGCAGTGAAAATTTCTAAGTTAAAAGGATTTTCCACAACAGAACGCGGAGCCAATTCAGTAGCCCCGCGTTTGGCAATATTAACCCTGCGTTTGAATAAAACGCGGAGATGTTTAATAGCTCCGCGTTGATTCCGCAGTCTGGCTTGTATTAGCCTTGCGTTTGAGTAAAACGCGGAGATGATCAATAGCTCCGCGTTATGGTTAGTTAGCGCCGCGTTTTGATGCGATTAAAGCTCCGCGTAAGCAGATAACCAGAATCTCAAATTGATTGAGATTATGATTCTGGACCTATCCAAATACCCAAATCAAGTCTAATCAGTCCATCAAAACTAAGATATTTGATTGGAATCCCTGATAATGACGAGTTCTATTTAGATAGAAACTCTTGCATTAACCTGCGGCTATAAATACCTTCCTGGTGAAACCCTAGGGATCTTCTTTTCGGTAATTGAGATATTTTTCTGAAATCTTGGAGAATTCGAGTTACGCACAGAGCCTTGAGTTCGTAAAAATCAGAGAAAATCACCATCTTCTTTCTGGAGTTCTTGAGAAGTTTGAGTTACGTGAGAGAGCCTTGAACAAATCAAAATCAGAGAAGATCGTCTATAGTCGGCCGACATCTTTAAAAGAGAAGATTTCAACGTACCGATCGTCCAAAGGAGCTGCTCGACAGATCCCATCGCCACTGATCCCATGAAATATTGTAAAAGAGAGCGATAAATATAAATCCTCTCGTTTGTTCTTTTTTGTTATCTTGTTCACTTCCGTTGTAATTCAAGATTATTCAATAGAAGGAAGCGAAGAAACTTTTGTGCCGAACAAACTGGCGACCACAGTGGGAGCCATCTCTTTCACTAATGAAGAGATAGTGGCGCAATCGGACGTTGACTTGATCGGATCCGAAGTAGATACGCTGGTTGTTGAAATCGACCAGCAGAAGTACGAGGAGTTCCTCTCCTCCGGATCAGGTGACTTGGATGAGACACGGCACTATCGTCGCATGTACTCCAATGCCCGAGTGATGGGTAGAAAGGTATCCACCGAGAGACGGGGATCCTTGGAGACTGCGGCTATAGAGCCGGAGTTCACACAAGAAATCCTAGCCGAGGATGAGCTTCCGACTGCCGAAGAAGACCTAGGGACTGGACTGACCAGGACCCAACTCCGGAACAGGAACCGGAGAGCGAGGCGTAGAGCCCTCAAAGCCCGCCTTGGACGCGGAGCTAACTCTAGAGGACGCGAGGCTATGGTCCCTCGCAAACTGGCTCGCGCTACCCGCGAGACCAGTCTCTACCGCGTTAAACGCGAAGATACAACTTGTCTTAAAAGCAAGGAAAAGCCAGCGTGTGATTTTCCACGCGAGGCTATTACTGAGCCTAGCGAGAGACGCGAGGCCAGTAAGGGTTGCGCTAGTCGCAGAATACCCAACACTCATGAGAGACTCGAGTATAAAAATTCTTCAAATACAGCGTGTGATTTTCCACGCGAGGCTATTACTGAGCCTAGTGAGAGACGCGAAGCCAGTAAGGGTTGCGCTAGTCGCAGAATACCCAACACTCGCGAGAGACGCGAGTATAAAAATTCTTCAAAGCCAGCGTGTGATTTTCCACGCGAGGCTATTACTGAGCCTAGCGAGAGACGCGAAGCCAGTAAGGGTTGCGCTAGTCGCAGAATACCCAACACTCGCGAGAGACGCAAGTATAAAAATCCTTCAAAGCCAGCGTGTGATTCCCCACGCGAGGCTATTGCTGAGCCTAGCAAGAGACACGAAGCCAGCAAGATTTGCGCTAGTCGCAAAATAATTAACATTTGCGAGAGACGCGAGTATAAAAATTCTCTAAAGCCAGCATGTGATTCTCCACGCGAGGCTGATACTGAGCTGAGCGAGAGACGCGAGGCCAGTAATACTCGCAATAAACGCAAGATTTCTGATACCCACGAGGAACGCGAGAACGATTGGCAAATAGCTGTCAGTCGTAAAAATCGTGCTAGGCGCGAAGCTATGATCTGCGTTAATCGCAAAGATAAGCCAGCGTATAAGACCTTCCCTTCACACGGGGCTATTATTCCAGAAGTTAAACTTCTAAAGACATACCAAGCCAGCGAGAGATGCGAGGCTAGTGTGGATAAGCGCGGAGCTATTCTTTAGGCCCGCAATGTGAAACGCGAGGCTATTCCTAAGCCACGCGAGGATCGGTCCAACCCCAAAGTCAGGGTTGATTAGACAAAGAAGCTTCTGTGGGTTCCCAGATCTTCTCAAGAGTTGAATGAACCTCTTGACTCTATGACTAAAGGCGCTGATCTCAGGGAATATCTCTCTAAGAAGAGAGGCATAGACCAACTTCAGGTTGAGCCTGTCTGTCATTGCCAACAACTTGTGACGGCAGTATCAGCCGTAATGGACAACCGTGGCTGCAGCAAGAACAGGATATCTGTGTTCGACCGATTAAACGAGTCAAACCAGAATCCTGCTAAGAAGACAAGAACCACTTCTCTGAATCAAGGGAGAGCTGTAAACTCCAACATGGTAGGAAAAGGGAAGAAAATTGCAGAGACGGATGATAATTCAGAATCGAGCGATGAAGAACCTCATCGTGTTACTCGACTAAAGTCAGGAGTCATCCCGCCTCGAAACTATAAGAGGCTCGCAGGGGGTTTTTACGATGAGGACAGCAATAATTCAGCTATAGCCTCACCTCGTTCCTCTGCATCGTCTCGACTACAGAAGTCAGCATCTCATATGGCAGATAAATCTGATGATATCAATCAGAGATTTGAAGCTCAAGAAAGAATGATTCGAGAGCAGCAAAAGATGATTGAAGGTCTTAAAGTCATGCTATCGAGATTTATTGAAGATAATGCCAAAAAGGGCAAGGAAAATCCAAATGAAGAAGAACAGGAGGAGAAAGCCCACTCGATGCATGAGGAAGAAGATCGATTTTCTTTCCATGACCCGCATGAAGAAAAGCTTGAAAAATTACAGAATCAACTCGAAGCTTTAATGCGTAAAAAGGAGTTGAAAGAGGCAGGGGTCTCAAGACCGTATCCTTCTGAATGGGATACGATACCATACCCACAGAAGTATAAGCCGCTCAAGTTAGAGCCATACGATGGGAAGGGATCGCCCAGTCAGCATATATATTACTTCTTGTCCCAAGCAGGACATCTGTTGGGTAATGACCCAATTATGACAAAAGTATTCGCAAGTACTTTGCGAGGGCATGCCTTTACTTGGTTCATGCAGTTGCCCCCAGGATCTATTAATGCCTGGTTTGATGTCGAGAAATTATTTCTCTCACGATTCTTTGAGGATGACACCGAGATTACGGTTCATTCCCTCCTTGCAACTAGGCAAGGAGAACAAGAAACGATTAAAGATTTCATAGAAAGGTTCCGGGAGAAGTCCGTACATTGCAAATACGGAATGATCCAGGAAACTCTAGTAGAGACCTGTCGACACAATCTTAAGACCAATGTGCTCCTCAAAATGGGGGCCGTAGAGTCTAAGACGTGGAGGGACCTGCTCAAACAAGGAGAATAAACTGAAGACTTGATTCGCCGAGTTGAAGAGTCCCGCGGGTCAAGAAGTGCTGGGGGTAGTAAGTCATATACCCAAAACAATAGCAATAAGAATAAAGGGAAAGCAGCGATGTCATCAGAAACTGCTCCTCAGAAAATCAGTCCTCCGCCAGAGCCGAAGCCTCAAGGTCAGCGAGGATCAAGGCAAATTAGACCGCAGCAAGAAAGGAATTACACTTTCAAAGCTGAACAGACACCTGTCCTCTTTCACCTGCTCCAAAAGAAGGGAATGCTAAAACTTCCGGAGAATAAGAAGCCAGAAGACGCTGGTAAGACTAAAAATCCCAACTACTGTCTCTATCACCGGAATGTTGGGCACCCTACTAGGGATTGTTTTTCCCTTAAGAACAAAATCCAAGCACTAATAGAAGCTGGAGTTCTGACGCTTAAGGAGGAGCAGAAGAAGGTCACTGCCAATATGATAACCATAGTGGTTGGAACCCACGAGTCCCCCGCAGGAGTGACCCCGATCCCAAAAGGTAGGATAGTCACGAAGAATCTTGATCCTCACAACAAAGCCCGAGAAAGACTTGTTCCTGTGACGACCCAAAAGGGGGAAGTTATGTGGGTTCATCCCGATTTGCTAGAGGATGAGCAATGGACTACTACAAGAGGTCAAGGGAAGAAGCGGACTGTTAATGCCATTTCTGCAGATATAAAGGAAGAATATATAGCTTCGGGAGCTTTCACAGATTCTGAAGAAGAACCCGAAACTATGGCCACTCATCAAGATGGGGCAGGCCCTTCCGGTACTCGATCCGGGAAGACATATCTTAAGGATTATACTAGAGTAGATCCAAAAGACATCTATGCAGAGCTCGCAAAGCCTGCGAAGCAGAAAGGACTTCGTTTCCAGAAGAACCCTATTCGAGAGGAAGGAGCTAGCGAGACGACCTTCAAGTTTGACATAATTGCTCAGTTGGCAAATATCCCAGCACGAGTAACGCTTTACGAACTGTTGAGATTATCAAAATGAACACATGAAGCTCTAAGAGAGGCCTTGGCAGACTCTGAGTCTTTCTTAGCTCAGATAGTCGAACCGGCCAACGAAGTACAGGACTCTTGCCCCCACTGTCACCAAGTGAGGAGGCATGTCCCACAAATCATCTTCTCTCCAGAAGACATGCAGGTGAGGAATATAAAGCATAACCGGCCTTTATATTTCACCGGATATGTCGGATCCACAAAAGTGGACCAAATTCAGATTGATCTGGGTTCTGCACTAAGTGTCGTACCCAGAAGGTTGATGCAGCTATTAGGAATCTCCCTCCATCACCTGACACCAACCAACACAATGATATACGGGTTCAACGCCAATAATAGCAGCCCCCTCGGGAAAATTCGACTCCGATGCCAAATTGGAGATCTAAGGACGGAGGTTACATGCTATGTTATTGATGCAGATACCTCCTACAATATTCTACTAGGACGACCCTGGATCCATGCTCACATGATAGTCCCGTCGACCCTCCACCAATGCATGAAATATTGCGATGAGGAAGGAGAGGTCCGGATGCTAATCGCCGACAAGCAACCATTCAAAGGGTTGGAAAATCACTTCACGGATGCTGCATTGTATAAACCAGCCCATGAAGTTTCCGATGACGGTCCTAGAAAACCTCCAAAGCCCGAGGACAGTGGCAACGAAGACGACACTGAGTACGAGCTTCTTGGAGAAGATGATGGTGGTGATTACGAAATCAATCCTCACCTAGATTTTAGTTTGAGTCTTGATGATATAGTGGATGTAATAGAAAGTAAATGGGTTATTAATGAAAATGTAAAGTTAGTCTACGAGCATGCTGTAGCTACTGAATCTGAGCCCTCTTGTACCTCCACCGAAGCGGAAGACCTGACCGAACTTGAAGTTCTGGCGGCATACCATTTGCCCCTCAGGTCTTCCCTCCTCTCTCAAGTAAAAATAACCGAGGATCAAGGGCACTTCTTTGAAGTGCCTCCCCGACAGAAGTCCCAAAGGCCGATCATGTTCGGCAAAGTGGCCACGTCGCCTCGACAAAGACAAAGTAGTGAAAGTGATGAACAGACATCACCTCAGTTCCATTTGTACGAACAGAGATCCCGACAGATGATGGAAAAGATGGGATATAATTTTACCCAGAAGCCGGGATTAAACTTTGGAAAAGGGCGACGGAATCTCATACCCTCGTTTAGACCGAGAGGAAAGAGTCCTGATTATTATCAGAAGACCCGCAGGGGGTTGGGCTATGTGTCTACTCCACCCTCATCACTATCCAAGGATGAAGAGAGTTCTTCGGCTAAAGAAGTAACATCTTCACCCGATCATGATTCGGATATAAGTACCGGTGCTTGGTTTCAATCTTTGACATTCAATATGGTTTCATCCGTGCCAGAAAGCGATGAGGAACCAATTGACGTTCAAGATGACGCTTGGGCTAGGCATATGGATACTCTTTGGGATGTCCGCTTTGAACAGCGTGACCCGCCCACAGAAGACAAATTAATACAAGTTAACATGGGAACGGAAGAAAATTCGAAACCCATTTTCATAAGCGACACACTAACTCCTTTAGAAAAAGAGGAACTTATATCTCTTATCAAAGAGTATATAGATGTGTTCGCGTGGAGTTATGAAGATATGCCTGGGCTTGACCTTCAAATTGCCACACACTGGTTAAATATAAAAGAAGATGTCAAACCTGTTAAACAACAACAGAGGCGTTTTGACCGGAGTTGATGGAGGCAATAGTTGCCGAGGTCAATAAGCGTATTGAATCCGGATTCATTCGTGAAGAACAACATCCTGATTGGTGGCTAACATAGTGCCAGTTCGCAAAAAGAATGGCAAAATCCGGATATGCATCGATTTTCGAGATCTGAACGCCGCATGTCCCAAAGATGAGTTTCCACTCCCCATCACCGATGTGATGATTGATAGTACCTGTGGTTATGAGAGGATGTCCTTTATGGATGGCTTCTCAGGTTATAACCAAATCAAGATGCACCCGGATGATGAGAAGCATACAGCTTTCAGAACGCCGCTGGGGGTATACTGTTATACGGTGATGTCATTCGGATTAAAGAACGCAGGTGCCACCTACCAACGCGCAATGAATGTCATATTCAAGGAACACCTGCGCAGAACAGTGGAGTGCTATGTGGATGACTTAGCAGTCAAAAGCAAAAACAAAGAAGATCATCTTCATGATTTAAGAGTGGTCTTCGATCTTATGTGGAACATCATCTGAAGATGAATCCTACCAAGTCATTCATGGGGGTATCCAGCGGGAAATTTCTTGGGTTCATAATCACCTCAAAAGGAATTTTTCTCGACCCTGAAAAGGTAAAAGCGATTAGCGAAATGTCGCCTCCCCACAATCTTAAGGAATTAAAGGGATTACAGGGAAAACTCGCCTATATTCGACGCTTCATTTCCAACCTATCTGGACGATGCCAACCATTCTGCAATTCTGAACTGCAAGCGCTGCAGGCCCTCACTTGAGCTTGAAGCTCCTTCAATAGTCCATCTCCAGGAGCCAGAGCTTGAAACCTGCAACTATGTTGTAAAGCATATGCTTCTGATTTCCTTAGAGTTAGTTTTGCTGATGAAGATCGATGGACCCGCATACATTCCTCTTCGGAAAGGATTGGACTTACTGCAAAAAGAACAGAGTTCCTCTATGACTTTTTCTTCTCCTCCAAACCTTACGGCCGGAGAACGGCAATCTTGCCTGTAAAATAAACAGTTGGCTGGATTAAACCAAGCCGAAACATCTCAAGAATGGTTCTTAGAAGCCCAAGAGTTAAGGTTTTTACCTTCGGAAGACGCTGCATAGACTGGTTCGCCATCGCGTCTACCTTCACGGCTGCTGCCATTAACGCCGGCCAACTTGCGCGATGTCGCACTCTTCCTAGATGGCATCCTAGTAATGAAGATCTATGGAAAGGAAAAAGAAGTTCGGCTGTTCTTTCAAAATAAGAAGTCTGAGTCGCCTGCTCTGAAGCCCTAAAATTCTTCGGATGAGATGAAGAAGAAGATGAGCCGGGAACTCTATTTAAACAGAATTTCCGTCGCTTGGTATTCGGCGTAGAAATTCAGGATAATTAATGATATAATTACTCATTTCACTGAAGACGAAGTGAAGCTGATTAGCTCCGCGTAAGTGAGCATAACGCGAAATAGACTTGGTATTCTAACTCCGCGTTTCAGTTAGATATCCAAAGTATTTCAAAATCTGCTGAAGTCTAAGCCATTTTGAAAACTTTGGAGGGGGTTCTGTTGGCAGTGAAAATTTCTAAGTTAAAAGAATTTTCCACAACAGAATGCGGAGCCAATTCAGTAGCCCCGCATTTGGCAATATTAACCCTGCGTTTGAATAAAACGCGGAGATGTTTAATAGCTCCGCGTTGATTCTGCAGTCTGGCTTGTATTAGCCTCGCGTTTGAGTAAAACGCGGAGATGATCAATAGCTCCGCGTTAGCTCCGCGTTTTGGTTATTTAGCGTCGCGTTTTGATGCGATTAAAGCTCCGCATAAGCAGATAACCAGAATCTCAAATTGATTGAGATTATGATTCTGGGCCTATCCAAATACCCAAATCAAGTCTAATCAGAATTCCATCAAAACTAAGATATTTGATTGGAATTCCTGATAATGACGAGTTCTATTTAGATAGAAACTCTTGCATTAATCTGGGGCTATAAATACCTTCCTGGTGAAACCCTAGGGATCTTCTTTTCAGCAATTGAGATATTTTTCTGAAATCTTAGAGAATTCGAGTTACGCACAGAGCCTTGAGTTCGTGAAGATCAGAGAAAATCACCATCTTCTTTTTGGAGTTCTTGAGAAGTTCGAGTTACGCGAGAGAGCCTTGAACAAATCAAAACCCGAGAAGATCGTCTATAGTCGGCCGATATCTTTAAAAGAGAAGATTTCAACGTACCGATCGTCCAAAGGAGCTGCTCGACAGATCCCATCGCCACTGATCCCACGAAATATTGTAAAAGAGAGCGATAAATATAAATCCTCTTGTTTGTTCTTTTTTGTTATCTTGTTCACTTCCGTTGTAATTCAAGATTATTCAATGGAAGGAAGCGAAGAAACTTTTGCGACGAACAGTCTCCCTTATAGTTACATCGCCCAATCAACACAATATAGCTCAATTTGACTCTACTCTCTCTTTTTATTAGATTGATAAACACACTTCACATAGATTTCACACACTAAATTCAAACCAATAATATTCATCTTGAATGCATACACGCAAGTGTAAGGTAGTTCAAACATAATGCTTCAACTTTCATGTGTGAGAATTTTTTTAGGAAAATCCCTTAATTTTTTGAAAGCCCCGCAATGCAAAAGAGAACAAATAAACTAGTCATGAAAACATGTGTTGTATTTTACCACGTCATCATGCAATATATTTCAATATTCAGTGCATGGTCATGACTTTGAGACAACACTCTTCCTCAATGTGATATTCAAGATTTTTTACCTAATTCAGCATTTTTCATCTTCGATGAGTTTATACCACCATATAAAATTTTTCTTTTTCGTTCCACATTTCATCTTTGATGAGCTTAATCCTACTATTTAGTGATGGTGGCTTTCACCCTCATGAGATGTGAACATGATGTTTTAATATTAGAATATTAAATATCAGAACAAGTTACATGGGTGTTTTTTCCCATCACTAAGAGGAAACAATCTCCCTGAATTTTTATTTTCAACACATGGAGTAAAACGTATATGAATCACTCTTGAAATCAAATACATACAGTGAACTTGGTTACTTTACTATGTATGTCATATGTAAAAGTTATTCTGAATGTGAATAAATCTAATGCCAATATTGGTATTCATGCACTAAATCATCCACAAATATAGAATATAATAAAGCACAAGGGTGTCATATACAACAACACTAATAAAAAGATATATATAAAACATGTCCTTAGTGTTATGGTCAAGTGTGTTCACTCATTTATGCATACCTTTCTAGTTCTCCTAACATGAGTAAATCTTTGTGTCAAGGAGTTTCATTTATATTTTTTTATCCAAATTTTTTAATTAAATTTTCTCTATTTACTAGACTTTGGGACACTTAAACTTTTCAGGTCATAGCAGTGAGGTCTAATGTGTCCTAATTTTACAATAATGGCATGCAAAGTCAAATTTACTTTTAGTGGAATGTGAAAATGTCATAGGTTTGCGATCATACCTGCTAGCTATATCCTTTAGTGGTGCGGACACACTTACCTTTGGTTTCTTAACCTTGGTTGCCTTTTTTGCGAATGAAGTAGCCTGAGTAGTAGTGTCTTTTTCTACGGCTCTTGTCAGACATATCCTAATCCCTGATGCTTGTTTTTCAACAACTACACTTCTAAGTTTTCAACCATCTTAGTCTTCCCTACAATCATACATTGAAGTGTCATATTAGATTTGATTCAAATCAATCTTGAGTTACATAATTTTCTAATTATGCATTGCGGTAGTGAATATCTTCTTATTTCTTGAGAACTGAGTCTCTTATACTCATCAGTTTCTCCTTGTCTTCCTTCAAGAGCACAATCATAGATATATAATTCAATTTATGCACATCAAGCAACTCGTTCTTCATTTCAAAAATCAGCTCCGACTATGCCTCTTCAAAATTCTTCATAAACACCTTGATTTTCTTTATGAGCTTTATATTTTGCTTCTTCGGAGTCAGCAATACTTTAGATAGCTTATTGTATGTGTCTTGCATGTCTTAGTCTCATTTAATTCATACCTCCCATCACGTGAACTTGGAATTTCTGAAACATTTTCACAAGAAGAATCAACAGAGACAGTAAAAACGGCACATGCAATAAATGTTTTTGATTAAGATCCCTCAATGAAAGAATCATCATAATCATCCACGTAGCTTGCTTGATTTTACCTTCTCCTCGTGTCCGCAACACTCTTGAGCCATATAGCTAAATCTTTGACATTCATAGCATTGCATACCATCTAGCTTTTCTTTTTTGATCTTTTTTTTTTTTTTCCCTTATCAGATTTATTTTCTTGAGAAATCGAAGGGGATGAGTCTTTCCAAAAGATGTTGCATTATTTGGAATATTATTCTTGAAGTGCTTCTTATATTTCCAAATCATGGTCAATCTCACTATCACTATTAGTCCAATGTTAATTTCAATATTCTCAAGCTTAGTGTTTATCTTTTTCTTATGATGATTAGCTTCATACAATTGAGATTACTTACAAGTTCGTCTAATTTCAACTTGTCTACATCCTTACTTTCCTCAATAGCTATGAGTTTAGGTTGGAATTTATCTAGAAGATATTTAACAATTTTCCTAACAGTGGAGACAAACATATTCTCTCCCAATTTTAAAAATGTATTGACAATTATCATTAAGTTTACCAAAGAAGTCGTCAATTATCATCATTGTAGTTAGATTTTCAAAATATTTTGTTAATTTTTAAATTTTAGACACTTTATATAAGTCGTTCTCTCGTGTATTGTTTTAAGAATATCCCATACTTCTCTAGCAGATTCACATGATAATTCTTCTAAACTCATTAGAATCAACCTCATTTAAAATAGCATAAAAACTATAACTTTCCATTAGGCTAACTTTTGTTCCTTTACTGACCAATTTTCTTTTAGGTCTTAAGCTATTAACTTCACCAATGGGTGGTTGCCAAATATTACTTGTAGACACCATTGCTTTCATACCAAGGATATAATAAATGCTCTCATCTTGGCTTTTCAGTGAAAATAGTTATGCCCTTCTAGTAGGGATTTCCTATTAATGGATGACCATCTTTAGAAATACCCATCAAAATCGGTAAGTAGATTGAAATCTAAAAGAATTTACTTGTTCTGATACCATCTGAAAAAACTGCAAAAGTGCAGAATAATTTGATGGATGACAGACTAAACACCAATTATCAACACAATTAATCAATCAAGCACAAAAATAGGCTCAAGACAACCAATTAAGATGAACACTAAGATTTTCACATAAGAAATCCAAATGAGGTGAAAAATCACGGAAAAACTGTAATATGAATTTTAGATTTTACAATCACTTGTTCACAAATTCTAGACAACCACAGTTGCTTGCAATAATTTAAAAGTATCTCTCGCTAACCACTAGACAATCATGAATTAGTTCCAACTTTTAATCACCTAAATGATTTACCCTTATTCAAGATTTTAGTCACAAATTAATACTCAATGCGAAAATTTAAAAATCTAGAGTTACCACATAACCGTATGAGAGATGTTTAGAGGCAGAGATGAAGATGTTGAACTTGATCTCTGATCTTGAAATACGAACTCACGATTTAATCGTCGTGATCCTTTTGAGGTCTCCCTTAAGTTCCTTCGCTTGAGTTGCATCTTGAGAGGCTCTTCTATCTTATAAAAGATGATGCATATAGAGTTTCCTCTTTCTAAATAAACTCCTCTCTCTTTATCTCATCCAATCATTTTAATCCAAGTGATGAAATAACAATTTGAGTCTAATTGAAATATCCAAAATTCAAGTGAAAATTAAATATGGAATCTCAATTTTACATTCAACAAATTGGGCTACCGATAAGGTACCTGTAGACCTATTGATAACTCTAGCAAGAGCTTGTCTCGGGATGACAAATTAAATCAATCTACCGGTAGGGATACCAGTAGTTTATGGAATGACTACTTCAACATTTTCTAGCTATCGCTAGAGCTGGTGATCAGGTCGTGCCCGACACGGCTCCGGCATAGCCCGTGTAGGGCATGGCCATGCCGTGCCAGTCCACAAAGGTGGACGTGTCATGTCTTAAGCATGGCAGGGCCATCCGAGCACGTGCTGGTCTGGTTTATTTATTTATTTTATATTGTTAAATTTATTTTTTAAGTTATAAGTTTTAACAATAAAAATGATTAACCAAATTATAAGCTTTAATAATAAAGAAGATTAACCAGCAAATTTGTATGAAAATGAAATTTTATTTCTTAGAATTGTATTATATTTACAAATTAACTCTATAAATCTTTTTGAAGATCATACAAAGCCCGAATATAGGTGAGAGGATTCTACCCGTCACCCTCAATTTATTCTTAGTGTTACTTTCTAGAAAATTATGAGTTATTAAAAATTACATGGAAAAAAAATACAATTCTAAAGAGAAAAAAAATGAAGACTAATAATATAGGAGTCTTCAATTTTCAATCTTCTTTGGGCAAGTTCTCTTACTCCAGCTCGTCAGTAATTTCTTAATTTCTTTGTTCTGTGTCTAGTCAGTCCTTTAGGCGAACACACATCTCTAATATGTTTACTGTTATTGAGCTCATCCATTCCATTAGCACTATCTCATCTATACTAAAAGCTGATGTAGAACGATAAAAATCATCCAACTTCGAATCTGAGTCCGAGTAGGAATCCTAGTCCAAGTAGGAATCTGAGCAGTAATCAAAAATCTGAGTCAAAATTCAAATTCAAAATTAAAGCCACCGCTACAAGGCTGCCAAGCCTCGCAGACACGAGGCTTGACTAGCCTTGCAATCGTAAGGTTGCACTGCGAGGCCGGTCGCCCGGCCTTTGCGAGCAGTGAATTCCAGCCAGCCACGCACCCGCGAGCAAGCCTCGCAACTGCAGGCTAGCCTCACACCCCCAAGCCAACGTCGCTCTTGCAAGCCAGCCTCACACCCGCCAGCCTCACACCTGCTAGCCTCGCACCCGCAGTCCAGCTCTTGCACCTGCTAGGCTCGCACCTGCCAGCCTTGCACTCGTAGGCAGCCATTCACCCGCCAGCCTTGCACTCGTAGGCCAGCCCTTCACCCGCCAGCCTCGCACCCGCAGGCCAGCCTCGCACCCCCAGGCCAGCCTCGCACCCGCTAGCCTCGCACTGGCCAGGCCAACCTCACACCCGGGGTTCTCGCACCCGCCAGCCTCGCACTGGCCAAGCTAACCTCGCAGCCGCCAGCCTCGCACTGGCCAGGCTAGCCTCACACCTGCCAGCCTTGCCCAGCCAGCCTCGTATCAGCCAACCTCGCACTCGGGATTGGCCAGGTCGGCCACGGGCGCCCATTCATCCCGTTCGGCCTCCCATTTCGCGTGTTGAGCCCCCAACCTCATGAATAATATATTTCACCCTCGTCTCGACTTATTTTGCAATCTCTAACTCTCATCCAAATTCTAATCAAACCCAAATTAAATTTTGGATGAAAGTTTTTAATTAATTCTATTAGAGTTAGATAATTTTGCAAATTCTAACTAAATTCTAATTTGAATTTAATTGATTTTGGGTGCAGTAATAAGACCCGATTTGATGAATCTATAGTAAATCAAATCAAGAGAAGATTCAAATATCTCATCAAGATTACAAAATGATTTCGATTCTATCTACAAGGAAACAAGATCTTATTTCTATTTACAAAGAAACTCTCTCAACAATTTGGGGCCTATAAATACTCCTCAAGAGAGACTCAGAAGGACCTTTTGAACTTTGGCAATTCAAGCTACGTGTGAAAGGTTTGAAACCTTAAGACTAACAGAGAAAAAGAAGACATTTGGTCAGATCTCTCATTCGAGCTTTCTTCAAGAATCAAAAGAGACGCTCAAGAAATCTCCATCACCTCCAACCATCGACGTCAGATCGTCAACGGGAAAGGACCGCTCACTATAATTGCCTCAAATCTCACAATTTGCTATAAAAAGAGAGTGACTATCTATAAGTCATCTCTGTCTATTTTTCTTTATTTCTTTGCATTGTAATCAAATCGAGAAAAGAGAAATTTTGATAATCTGTAATTTTTCTCTAATTCAATGGCAATAGAAAGTCTCCTATTTTTTTCGAAAACAGACTAACGACCACAATAGGAGAAATCTTCCCTACTGAAGAGCAGATGGTGGTCTAATCTGTTGTCAACAGAATTGGAGAGACGATGGAGAAGCTAGTGATCGTGATCATGGTCGGCTCAATATGCTCAAAATTATAAAAAAATGACCTGATAGTTTTGGATGATAAGGAGGCATTGATCCATCAATAGCCACTTGAATTTTCAAATTCTGGTCCATTAGAACTCGCTCCATATGACGCCAAAAGGGAACCTATCGCGGTGCAAAGACGTTTCCGAATTCGCAATCGGAATCGAAGAGCACATTGTAGGGCACTCGAAGCCCATTTTGCATGCCATGTTCAAAATCAGCCTAATATAAGTCAATATGGATAACATGCTCAAAATCAGCCTAGCAGGAAAAAAGAAGGATGCGAGGCTCAAAATCAACCTCACCAACTTAGTGCCCATCAGCCTAACAATAATCAGCCATGCCAACTTGGCAAAAATCAGGCTCGCCAATTTGGTGCTCATCAGCCTAACAAGAATTAGCCTCGCCAACTTAGCAAAAATCAGCCTCGCCAATTTTGTGCTCATCAGTCTAGCGAGAATCAGCCTCGCCAACTTAGCAAAAATAACCCTCGCCAACCTGGCGAGAATCAGCCTTGCCAACTCAGTGCTCATCAGCCTAGCGAGAATCAGTCTCGCCAACTTGGCAAGAATCAGCCTTGCCAACCTGGCCAAAATTAGCCTCGCCAACTCAGTATTCATCAGCCTGGCGAGAATCATCCCCGCAAACCTAGTGCTGCTCTGCCCCACCAACCTGGCGCTGCTCAGCCCCACTAACCTGGCACAAATAAACTTGAGAACCAAATTAAGTCTAAGCCAGCATGCGAGGCTAGTTCAACTATGCCAACGTGCAAGGCTAGATCAGCATGCCAAGCTACCCAACAGAGTCATGCAAGACATATCAAAAGTAATGATGGAAACCAAATTGAACTGGGGGTTGACAAAAATAACTTCCATGATTTCTCGTAGTGGACAAATAGATCTCGCTCAGGAAGCGAGCCCTACCTACAAAATATGGTTGCATCAGCACTGCATGAAGGAACTCTGAATTTGCAGAGATATTTCACAAATAAAAGAAAGACGGCAAGACCCCATCGGTCATGCTGCTGTGAAAAATTAATCGCTGCAGTTTGAACTCACTGTCGTTGTGAAGCCCCGAGAACATCGATGTTCTGCCGGCTATCAGCACCGGAATCCAATATTCCAGAAAGAAGTCGAATGCAAAAATAAAACTCTAACTCAAATCAAGACTTGCCCACTCTCACGTCGAATGTGGTGAATAAGGGTAAAAAACTAGTCGTCGAAAGGTATGCCTCTGATACGGAAGTAGAGGAAACCTATCATCACACCCGCCTCAGTTCAGACGTGACGGCTCCCCGCAGTTATGAAATATAGGGGGCTCTGATTAGAAATACGAAGTGTTCAGCGATCATTCAACCATAGCAATGCCACGATTGCATACTTCCTCTTGGTTCGGCAGGAGGACGGTCTACATAGTTGAACGGTCGGCCGAGCTGAGTCAAAAGATTGAGACACAAGAATGCCTCATCCAAGAGTAGCAAAGGAGCATCGAGGACCTCAAAGAAATGATTGTTAAGGTCTTGGAGAACACTCAGAAGAGCACAAAAAACGGAGTAGAGGTTTCTTCCTCTTCTGATAAGATCAAGAAAGATGAGACCGAATCCAACCCAGATGCAGAGGGAAAAGGCAGTGAAGAGGAATATTTCGTTGATCCTCATGCCGAAAAATTGGAGAAGCTTCAAAGTCAAATAGAAATGTTAATGCACCGAAAATGATTGCAAGAGACGGAGACTATGAGACCCTATTCGATATAGTGTGATTCCGCACCATTTCCACCAAAGTATAAGCCTCTCAAGCTAAAATCATATGATGGGAAGGGATCTCTGAATCAACATATGTACTATTTTTTTTCACAGACCGGCCATCTTATGGGCAATGACCTAGTGATGACAAAGATTTTCTAAAGTACCATGCGAGGGCCTGCATTTATTTGGTTTATGCAGCTGCCCCCGGGAACCATCAATGCCTAATATGACATAGAGAGGGAGTTCCTAACCCTCTTCTTTGAAGACAATATCAAAGTATCCATCCACTCTCTTCTAGCAAATAAACAAAGAGAGGATGAGATGGTTAAAAGTTTCATTGAGCATTTTCGCAAAATGTCAGTGCGATACCTGAATGGCATGTCACAGGAAACATTAGTGGAGACTTGCAAACACAATCTCCAGAACAGAATATTGGTCAAGATGGGAGCAGTAGAGTCCAAAATCTAGAAAGATCTAGTCAAATAAGGGCAAAAGCCGAGGATATAATCCGATCTATCAATGAATATCATGTCCAAAGGAGAATGGCAATGAATCAGCCACAGCCACATGTACGCTCGAAAATTGAATCTTTAATTCCATTGCAAAATTATTTGATTACAAGGAAATTGAGATTACAAAAAATATCGAGAAATAACAAGAACGGGAATATTAATGGATTCCCTTTTTTATGTGGATTCGGGTGGCGGTGGAGTCTCGTTGCTGCCTCCGTTGACCGTCCGACCAGGAGAAGATGGCTCTGCTCTTTTCTTTGATCTCACGAGCTTGCCCGAAATCTTCCCAAAGTCCAAAAATACAAAAAAAGTCCAAAAGTCCCTTCTCCCGTTAAATTCCTGTATTTTATAAACCGAAGAAGCTCCAAATCCGGCTCAATTCTCTCCTGAAAAAGCGGATCACGGATTATCAGTCCAAGAAAACAAATCAACGGGAAATAAAGAACGAAAAACAACCCGCGGGTGGCAACCCGCGGGATCGCCCTAATCCTCCCGCGGGGGCTCCCGCGGGAGGTCTCGCGGGTTGCATCCCGCGGGGGCTCCCGCGGGTGCCCCGCGGGATGCAACCCGCGGGTGCAACCCGTGGGTGTGCCCACTTAGCAAAAATTATTATTATTTTTTTTTTCATAACCCCCTCCAAAGTTTTCGAAGTTCTGTATTGAACCGTACTGAATTTCGAAATACTTTGGATTCTTTAATTTTGGTTATAGACTTTTTTAAAAGATTTGGTCGATAGAGATAACTGTTAACATATTCATTTATTCAGTGACAAGCAGAGGTATGATTTTTAACGTACTCATTAGAGGACAAGCAGAGGTATGATATTAACGTGTTTATTTTAGGTCAAGCAGAGGTATAATATTAACGTGCTTATTTTAATCCTAATCGTTCAGTGACATCTAGTATGACGAATCAGGAAAAGACAGAGGTGACATTAAACGTGTCTTGGAGCTTAACCTATTCAAAGGATCTGGTCGTGATAGGGATAAGCTGACTAAACAGAGGTGACGGTTAACGTATTTAGTTTTGGAATCGGACTATCAGAGATAACTGTTAACTTGATAGGGAGATGATTTTCGTCAGAGGTGATTTTTAACTTAACGATATCAAAAGCATGTTCATCAGAGGTTGTAATGTTGGACTTGATGAAGTGTGAATTTTATTTTCTGTTAGAGGTGAAATCTTAACGTGACAGGGGATCGATTTAACTAGGATTTTATCTCTTTTGATTTTGAATTATGATGTCAGAGGTATGATTTCAAATTGACAAATATTTTGGAGTGTCGCTTGCTCTGTTGGAGCAAAATGACAAGAAAAGTTTTGCTGTCAGAGGTGAAATCTTAACGTGACAGGAGATTTATCTGATTAGGATTTTTAGCAAACCCCCAGCTATCAACGGATTTGATTAGCCTTTACCAACTACCGTTTGAGTTGGGCTAGCCATGCTATTCCCCTCAGCATGGTGAGTTATCAAGAATTTCGTTTGGGCTTAAATGCCAAACTTTTCCTCTTCCCTTTGCCTTAGCAGTTTAGGGCAGTGATGTATTCTTATATTCGGATAAGAATACTGTTGTGACAGATTTATCGTGGAATTTTTAGCAAATCCCCAGCTATCAACGGGTTTGATTTTGCCTTTACCAACTACCGTTTGAGTTGGGCTAGCCATGCTATTCCCCTCAGCATGCTGAATTGTCAAGGATTTCGTTTGGGCTTAAATGCCAAACTTTCCTCTTCCCTTTGCCTTAGCAGCACTGGGTGATTCATGCTTTTTACCCCCAGCATAGTGGGGTTGGCGAGAAATTTATTCTCTTCCCGTAGCCTTATCAGCGTTGGGTAATTCATGCTTTTTACCCCCAGCATGGTGAGGTTGGCGAGAAATTTTATTCTCTTCCCGTAGGCTTGTCAGCGTTGGGTAATTCGTGC
The DNA here is from genome assembly GCA_036321105.1 of Dracaena cambodiana. Classification (NCBI taxonomy): domain Eukaryota; kingdom Viridiplantae; phylum Streptophyta; class Magnoliopsida; order Asparagales; family Asparagaceae; genus Dracaena; species Dracaena cambodiana. The sequence goes on from JAYEPQ010000001.1 coordinate 26,506,165, forward strand.
TTTTTACCCCCACCATGGTGGGGTTGGCGAGAATTTTATTCTCTTCCCGTAGCCTTGTCAGCGTTGGGTAATTCGTGCTTTTTACCCCCAACATGGTGGGGTTGGCGAGAATTTTATTCTCTTCCCGTAGTCTTGTCAGCGTTGGGTAATTCATGCTTTTTACCCCCAGCATGGTGGGTTGGCGAGAAATTTATTCTCTTCCCGTAGCCTTGTCAGCGTTGGGTAATTCATGCTTTTTACCCCCAGCATGGTGGGGTTGGCGAGAAATTTATTCTCTTCCCGTAGCCTTATCGGCGTTGGGTGGTTCATATTTTTTACCCCCAGCATGGTGGTATTGGCGAGAAATTTATTCTCTTCCCGTAGCCTTGTCGGCGTTGGGTGGTTCATAATTATTACCCCCAGTATGATGGGGTTGGCGAGAAATTTATTCTCTTCCCGTAGCCTTGTCGGCGTTGGGTGATTCATTTATATATATATATATATATATATATATATATATATGGGGGTTTAAATTAACCGCCTTGAGCCCATTTTTTGGGAATTGTTGTGAGCCCAAGTGGTACCTTTAGACCTCACACATTAAATGTGTCGGAGTTAGCTCTAACTCCTTTTTTGTTCAGCTTTGAGCTGAACTGCTCCAGCGTCAATCAACGCTTGAATTTTATCTTTTAAGATAAAACAATTTTTTGTGGGGTGACCTACAATCCGATGGTACAGGCAGTAATTCGGATCGTTAGTTTTCCCTACTTCTTCAGGTCTCTTGCTTTCCGGCAATTTGAGTATCTTGCGCTTGCTGAGCAGGTTGAACATAGTAGCAGTATGTTCATCCTTGAACGAATACTGCTTTTGAAGTCTGGGCGATTTTGCTGTGTTGCTTGTAGTTGGCAATGGTTTCTGCTTCAGTGTACTTTCTACCGCCATTGCCGTTATGTCTTTCCCTTTTGAACGGGAAAAATAGAATGGAGATTCGTTTGCACCGTCTCCGGTTGCAGACTGTTGCATTTCGAGACGTCGAAGTATTTCTTCCGCCTGTTCGCCCTGCTTAAGCAGATCCTTCCATGACTTGGATTCGACCGAACCCATCTTGTCTAAGATATCGGTCAACAAGTTATGTCTGTAGGTTTCCACAAGCGTATCCTGCGTCATGCCATGTGGGCATCGAACGGAAAGTTCTCGGAACCGCTCGACATAAGTTTTGACCGTTTCGCCTTCTTCTTGCTTCGCTACTAGCAAAGATAATATGGAAACTTCTGTATCATCTTCAAAGAATCGGGCTAGGAACTCACGTTCTACATAAGCCAAAGATTTAATTGTTCCCTGGGGAAGTTGCATAAACCAGGTAAATGCGGGCCCCCGTAAAGTGCTCGCAAATATCCTAGTCATAGTTGGATCATTCCCCATGAGATGTCCTGTCTGTGAGAGGAAATAGAAGATGTGTTGCTGCGGCGAACCTTTACCGTCGAATGATTGAATATTCAACGGTTTATATTTTGCAGGATAGGGTACGGTCTCCCATTCTACGGCTATGGACGGACTACCCCCACCTCTTGTATTGCGATGAAGAAGAGCTTGTAATTGGTTCTCCATCTTCTCTATTTTCTCTGCGTGAGGATTGAGGATAACTTTCACTTCTTCTTCCTCTCTTGAATGAGGAGGCACTTCTTCATCTTCGTCTTCGCTGTCTTCATTTATTTGGACAGGCCGTTTTCCTTTCTGCCGACTAGAAATGGACGGCGATGATTGGTTCTTTCTAGTTTGAGCCAGCAACTCAATCAAAAGTTGTTTCATTTCTTCTATGGTCTCCTCGTGCTGTTCGAGACGTTTTTCTTGTCTCTCAAGCCTTTCAGAGACTTCTTCTAGAAGCGCGCCCTCTGGTTCGATAGAAACTCCTTTTGACCCTGGAGTAATTTCCTTATCCGAAAGGTTGTTTTCGATCACCTTTTTGCCTTTATTAACCATATTTGATGAGGCAGCAGGTAGATCAGTTCCAGAGCACACCCTCTTTATTGTCCGTATTCCTTTGGATTCGGTGATCCGCTCAAAAACGGACCGTCTCGGATGGCACTCGCAGTTTGATAGAACAGTTGAGATTAACTGTTCGCATTGGCATTGAGGAGTATTCTGTGCAGAGTTTTTCTTCCAATTGAGATATTCTCTCAAGTCATGAGATACTTCTTTATCCCTATTTGCAACCTGACGCCGCTTGCGTTGTAAACTTGGTTCATAATACTGGAGAGTTTGCAATATTTCGGGGCTGAACTCTTTTCCAGCATTAGATTGTTCTCCAACCCTTTTGCGGATTCTTCTGGAGTGTGTGCTGGCCTGCGCAGTTGTACGGGCCTCGTACGCATCTGACTTGTTCTCGGGATTTGGAGGATTCTATCATGAATATGTTCATCCGAAGAGAAATTTGAAGACCTATCCTCAGGTGAGTTCATGAGCACATCCTTATATTTGTTTGTAGAGGAACGGGATGGTACACCTGGGAGAGTAACCAAAAAGTTAGATGTGCGCTGTGTGCTCACTGCGCGTGTGCCCGAATAGACACCAGAACCAACCCTTGATTTTTCCTGCGGAGTGCAACCCACGGGTTGCAACTTGCGGTGTGCAACCCGTGGTTGGAACCGCGGGTTTGCACCCGCGGTTGCAACCGCGGGGTTGCACCCGCGGGGTGCAACCCACGGTTGGAACCGCGGGTTTCCACCCGCGGTTGCAACCCGCGGTTGGAACCGCGGGCCGCGGGGTGCAACCCGCTGTTGGAACCGCGGGTTTCCACCCGCGGTTGCAACCACGGGGTTGCCCCCGCGGGGTGTAACCCGCGGTTGGAACCGCGGGTTTCCACCCGCGGTTGCAACCTCGGGGTTGCCCCCGTGCGGTGCAACCCGCACTTCTGCCTGCGGATTTTTATTTTTGAAATTTTTCTTCTCTGATGTTTCCTGATCTGGATTTTCTGACCGCAATTTTCCATAGGCACTGTTGAGGCGGGCCCGCTGGGCCTTACGCCTCAGGTTTCTCTTCTGAGAGCGGGTCAGGGACTGGTTTGACTTTTGGCTTGACTTTGGAATGGGCGATAGCGCCGTGTTCTTGATAGACGATGACGTCCTGTCAGTTCGAACGGGCGATGACGCCTCATAAATTCTCATAGGCGATGACGCCTTTCCGGTGGGCGATGACGCCTCACCTTTTTTCATCGTCACCCGGCGATGACGCCTAGGCTCCGAATCAGAGGAGGAAAGGAATTCCTCATATTTTTGCTGGTCAACTTCTATGACCAGCGTCTCAACCATTGAGCCAATCGGCACCCGGTCGGACTGCGCCACCAAATTCTCTGTGGTAAACAGAGGAGCTCCCACTGTGGTCGCCAGTTCTTGTACGCTCGAAAATTGAATCTTTGATTCCATTGCAAAATTATTTGATTACAAGAAAATTGAGATTACAAAAAATATCGAGAAATAACAAGAACGGGAATATTAATGGATTCCCTTTTTTATGTGGGTTCGGGCGGTGGAGTCTCGTTGTTGCCTCCGTTGACCGTCCGACCAGGAGAAGATGACTCTACTCTTTTCTTTGATCTCACGAGCTCGCCCGAAATCTTCCCAAAGTCCAAGAATCCAAAAAAAGTCCAAAAGTCCCTTCTCCCATTAAATTCCTGTATTTTATAAACCGAAGAAGCTCCAAATCCGGCTCAATTCTCTCCTGAAAAAGCGGATCACGGATTATCAGTCCAAGAAAACAAATCAACGGGAAATAAAGAACGGAAAACAACCCGCGGGTGGCAACCCGCGGGATCGCCCCCGCGGGTTGCCACCCGCGGGGCTCCCGCGGGTTGCATCCCGCGGGATGCAACCCGCGGGTGCAACCCGTGGGTGTGCCCACTTAGCAAATTTATTTTATTTTTTTTTTTTTTTACCACAATCATCCCATCCTAAGGAAAAAGAGGTAATGACCACCAAACCTACTGTAAACAAAGAAATACAGAATAATTGAGATTCTTCTATGTTGCAATAGACATACGCTAGATGAGCAAACAGTGACCATGTTTAATTTGCTAAACAAAAAGGGGATGCTCAGGTTACCCAAATATTCGAGGCCAGAGGAAGTGGAAAAGACCTACGACTCTAAGTATTGCCTCTACCATCAAAACATTAGGCACCCAACCAAGAATTACTATGATATGAAAGATAAAATTCAGGCACTCGTCGATACAAAAGTGATCCAGTTGAGGCCTGAATAGAAGAAGGTTTCTGTGAATGCAACGACAACAAAATGATTGTCATAAATTATAAAAAAGAAATAAGTTCAAAAAAAAATCAAAAAAAAGAAAGCAGAAAAAATTCAAAAAAAATAAAAAAACATATGAATTTTTGTTGTTCAATGCCACCAAGGCAACGGGAAGAGAGTAAAACTCTCGCCGACCCTATCATACTAGAGGTAAGAGTATGAAATCAAACAACCCGAAGTAAGAACATGAGGCTATACCCGCGTACAACGTGAGGTTAAGCTAGCATATAATTATCTTAGGCATGAAAATAGTTCGAGACTAAACCAGCGTAAAGTCATCCAGACACGAGGCTAACTCAAAACTAAACCAGCGTGCATGGTTATACTAGTGCGCGAGGCTAAACTAGTGCACATAACTTATCCAGAGTACAAGAATGATCAGAAATGCAAGGCTAAGGTTCAATCCTGCATAGTCTGTTATAAAGAAGAAAATAATTTATTACCGCATGACGAACTTTATGGACAACCAAATAAGTCCCGTGTAGGGGGTAGAACTCACATCCAACCAAACAATGATATTTATGAAGGCAACATAAAGAACACGAGGCTAATACCTACGAACAGTGCAAGACTATGCAAAACAAAGCCAGCAACATTGCAAAAAGCTCCAAAATGTGAGTCTAATTTGAAATCTCACGTAAAACAATTGAAACGTGAAGGTAACACATACACGAGGCGAGCCAAGCCTCTGCCTTGCATGATGAGCCAAGTCTAACACATCGCGCAGTGAGCCCAAGCTTCGTGTCACACAACGAGCCTAGCCTTGATCTTGATCATTTCATTACTGGAAGAGATGCATGATACAAAGCTAAGTTGTAACCCGGCATAAAACTTCAGTGTGCAAGATTAAGCCAATGCACTAAAAACACAGCGCACGAGGCAAATCTAGGGCACGAAGTTAATCCCAAGCACAAAGCAGTCCAAAATGCGAAGCTAACTTTCAACCTCATGTAAACTTCAAGAAAGCGGTCAGTTGAATTACAATGACAATTCAAATGTAGCCCACACAGGGGGTGGGACCCACTCCAATAAACGTTGTATGTAATTCAAAGCAAACTCCGCATACAATTCATTGCCAAACCAACATAAAGTCATCTAAACGTGAGGTTATGCTCACGGCCAAAATGTTTAGATAACTAGCAGCCTTGCGTAAGGAGTTCAGAGTGTGAGGCTAACTCTCAGTCTCGCATAAACTTCAAGAAACGGAAGGCCAAGATCTGCATAGAGACTTAAGGCGCCAGACCAACCAGCAGGCTTGCATAATATCTGGTGAAGAAGAAGGTGATCAAATCGAATGCTCATCATAACCAATCAAATGAGGCCCACACAGGGGGTGAGACCCGCATCCAGTAAACCTTACGGGAAAGCCCATGTAAAGAGATTAAGATGTGAGGCTAAACTCGTGTAAAGTAATTCAAACACAATGCTATGCCTGTATGGAGTGCAAAATCATGCTTGCAACTAAATGCGAATCTAATTCAGTGTGCGAGGCTAAACTAGCATACAAGTCCAACCCCGCATATAATGTGAAGATATATTACTCCAGTTGTAAGGCTATGCCAGCTTAAAACGTGAGCTAAGCCCAGGAATATAGGGCTAAGGTTGTATTCTGAACACGCAATAATAAATTGAGTTGTATCAAGCATGATTCTTGAGGGAATTTAACAAAAACGTTAAACGAAGAACTTTCAAAGAAAGAAACTTAGTCTTAGTTGTCAAAAGACCAATGATCATGACCCACAAGACTAAGAGGGAATTCGAACCCAAGTGGGAAGGACGTTTTGCAGTAGAAACCATCTACTCAAACGGAACCTGTTGCCTGATCAATCAAGACAATAATAGGATGATGATGCCTATCAATGACAAGTTCTTAAAAGAATACTACATTTAGCCACCTTAAAAAAGGGAAGGAAAAACTAACAAGTCAACTGCCCAATACTATGAAAAGCAAAGGGAAGATAAATCAAACATTTCTCATCAACCCTATCATACTGGAAGTAAGAGTATAAAACCAATCATTCAATACCAAGAAAGCAAAAGGGGAGAAGGAACATTTGATATCTAAACCCAAACAAAACCTTTGACAACTCATCATACTGAGAGAAATAGCATGGCTAGCCCAACGCAAACGACAATTGGTAAAGACACATCAAATTCGTTCATAACTGGGGGTTTGCTAAAAAATTCATAACAAATTTGTCATAATATTATCCTATAAGGATACTCATAACCCAATGCTTCAAAAGCAAAGGGGAGAGGAATTCAAATTCTCGACAACTCTTCATTCTAAGGTAAAAAGTATGAACTAACCAGTGCTTTAAAAGCAAAGGAAAGTGAACAAGTTTCTCGCCAACCCATCATGTTGGGGGCAAAAGACATGAGCAACCCAATGCTTTAAAAGCAAAGGGGAGAAGAAGTCAAAATCCTCGCAAACATATTATGATAAGGAATAATGTGCAGACAGTCCAATGCCCTTAAGTCAAGGGACAAGTGGAAGCTAAAATTCTCGATCAATTTTATCATATTGAGGTATCAATAAACTTATAGCCACTAAGGCAAAGCAGAGAGAGAACGTTTAGTATCTAAGCCCAAACAAAACCCTCAACAACTCATCATACTGAGGGAAATAACATGGCTAGACCAACGCAAACGGCGATTGGTAAAGGTATGTCAAATCTGTTAATAGGTGGGGTTTGCTAAAAATTCCGTGAACCTGTCATGTTAAGTTCTTATCTCTAACAGCAAGATTAAAATCACCTTAAAACGACCAAATCTGTCACGTTAAACTCTTACCTCTAACAGGAAAATTTGAATAATCTCATTGCAAAATTAACAAATCTATCAAGTTAAGCTCTCTGACAGTAAGATTTGAATCATCATATTACAACAAATAGTTTCTTTCGTAATCCTAATCCGATCACCGCCTCTATTTGTCACCCAGACGAGTCATCCAAGCATGTGCAATTAGACACATCTATCGAAACCGATGATCCTAACCCGATTATCTTGGTGTGTGCAATTAAGCACCTCCGCCAAACCCTAGGCATGTGCGACAATGCACCTCTGCCAAAATCCCATGGGTACGTTTAACAGTACACCTCTACCAAAATTTCATGAGTATATTTTATGAACACCTCTGCTTATGGTTCTTCAATCTCAATTCAAAAACAATCACCAGCTTTGTCTGCTAGTCAGGCGAGTCATCGACTCTATTTGGCAACCCAAATGAGTTCCTTTACAGTCAAAATACTCAACTTGTTAAAATACTTCTGCACTCTTAGCAAGTTCCATCTCCATGAACACATCCACCAATTTTAAAAGAAAAATCCAAACTATTTCAAAATTTTGCTAAAACAAATGGAGAGACAAAATTTTAAAAATTTTGAAGAGGGTCTTGTAGAATGATAAAATTAATCCAAGTTCGAATTTGAGTCTGAATAGGAAACCTAAACAGAGTCCGAGTAGGAATCCAAAATCCGAGTCAAAATCTAAGTTAAAAAAAAAAAGCCACCGCCGTGAGGCTGCACTAGCCTCGCGGATGCGAGGTTGGACCAGCCTCGCAGTCGCGAGGATGCACTATGAGGCGGTCGCCTAGCCTCTTCCGCAATGAATTTCCACCAGCCTCGCACCCGCGGGCCAACCTCGCACTTGCCAGCCACGCACCCGCTAGCCTTGCATCCCCAGGCCAGCCAAACACTCATAGGCTAGCCTTGCACCTGTAGGCTAGCCTCGCACCCGTAGAACAACCTCGCACCCGTAGGCCAGCCTCGCACCCCCAGGCCAGGCTTGCCCCTACCAGCTTCACACCTGCCAGCCTCGCACTGGCCAAGCCCGCCTCGCACCCGCCAGCCTCAAACCCGGTGTTGGCCAGGTCGGCCTCGGGCGCCCATTTGTCCTCCTGTTTCCTGTAGTGAACCCCCGACCTCATGAATAATATATTTGGCTTCGTCTCAAGTAATTTTGTAATCTCTAACTCTTATCCAATTTCTAATCAAACCCAAATTAAATTTGGGATGATGGATTTTAAATTAATTCTACTAGAGTTTGAGAATTTTATAAATTCTAACTTACTTCTAATTTGAGTTTAATTGATTTTGGGTGCAGAAACAAAACCCGATTCAATGAATCTAGAGCAAATCAAATCAAGAGAAGATTCGAATATCTCATCAAGATTACAAAGAGATTTCAATTCTATCTATAAGGAAACCAGGTTTTATTTCTATTTACAAGGAAACTCTCTCAACAACTTGGAGCCTATAAATATCCCTCAAGAGGGACTCAAAAGAACCTTTTGACCTTTGGCAATTCAAACTATGCGTGAGAGTTTTGAAGCCTTAAGACCGGCAGAGAAAAAGAAGACCTTTGGCCAGATCTCTCTCGTTTGAGCTTTGGCCAGATTTTTCTCGTTCGAGCTTCCTTCAAGAATCAGAAGAGATGCTCAAGAAATCTCCATCGCCTCCAACCATCGACGTCAGATCGTTAATAGGGAAATGACCACTCTCCATACCTGCCTTGAATTCCACAATTTTCTGTAAAATGAGAGTGACAATTTATAAGTCATCTCTATCTATTTTTCTTTATTTCTTTTCATTGTAATCAAATAAAAAAAATAAATTTTGATATTCTGTAATTTTTCTCTAATTCAATGGCAATGGAAAGATGTGCTATTTTCCCCGAAAACAGCAGACACCAATGCTACCGTGGATACCGGAGTGGTTAGTATATCATGAGCCATGTTGAAAAACACATGATATATTTTCTTCTATGATTTCTACCATGCCAAACTATCAAAAGTTTCATAACGATCACGTGAATTACTATATGCATATTTAAATAGTAATGAAGTTTATTAAAAGAAGTGTTAGTTGGTCTAACTTTTGTGCGGTTGAATTAAGTTGACACTATTGTGTTTGATATATATCTTGTTCAATGTCGGGTTGGTTTGTTGTATTTGGGGATTTATTACGATATATATCTTCCTATGTAGAGTACATAATATCTAAACATGTTTTAACATCAGTAATTAATTCCTGAACATTATTTTTATAACCTCATATTTTTATGAAATATTTCTATTAAAATTTTCATTCAATCTAATTTTGTTCGTGGATCTATAACGATGGCAAAATATAGCACGAAATTTTTATAAAATATTTATTAAATTTAATTTCCATTGGCTTGACAATATATTTAAGAAATGAGTTATACCTAATTTCGGTTAAATAATAAAGTGCAATGTGTATGGTTGGGTAGTAGATCTCCAAAAATATTTTAGTTGCATTTTCAAATTTCCTTATTACAAATGTAATGTAAATTATTCCATTCATTTATATCCAAAACACAAGAATGTTATTCCATTTCGTTAAATAAATTTACTACATATTTACATTTAATTGCCTCATCTAACATCTTGAATATGGAATTACATCTTGCTCTAACGTCTTGGAGTAAAATTTTTGGTGATATTTTAAAAATTTTGCATATTTGTTTAAAAGTTTGTCTTCTTAACCCATTACATTTTATAAAGCTATTGTGCTTCTAAGTTTAGTTATAGATTCATTTACTGCTCTTAATCTATTTGAATACACAAATTTATTATGTGATTGAATGTGAAATAATTTGCCTTCTAAAATTAGTTTAGTAGTATTTGTTAAAAAAAATTTACAGTCGTATTTTTGGAAGCATTATCGAAAAAATAGAAAAAAAAATTCGTTCCTTTCCGAAAATCGGAAAAACACTTAGTAAAGATTGTGAATGATTATGTGCATTGTGAGAAAATTCAAATCTTCTTAATCCTATTATTCTTTTTTAAATTCGCCAATCGTGATCTATATAGTGGGTTGTTGCACACAAAAAGTGACTACCATTTAATCTCTTCCAATAATCAAAAGTTATGGCAACTCTATAAATTAATAAAGCTAAAATTGCAATTAATGTTTGTCTTCTATCATTATTTATTTTTAGAATGTCTGATTTACAAGTAGATCTTGACACTCGTTTTAATTTGAGGTTATATGTCGTTCTAAGAAAATTTTCAAATTTAGGGTTTTCAGCCATGGAGAATGGCTGTTTGGCATGCACAATATATGTGGCTAATTGTTCTCTACTAATTATAGGGTTATATTTAAAGGTTCCTAAAATACCTCCATATATGTTTTATTGTATTTGTTGAGGCTCATTTTGTAGATGTGCTTTTTCTAATGTCTTTTAAGATTAACCATTCCACTTCCTTTAAGGAAGGAGTAGGGTCTTTGGAATTATTTATATTTAGCTTTCCAAACACCGTCTTCTATATTTTTTTTTAAAGTAATTCAATATATCGGATTTTGAAGCCCTAGAGGAGATGGTTAATTCACAAATTGTTGATTGAGTGGGTCCTTCTTGTGGCAAATTAGAAGAGTCTATGTGTTCGTATGATGCAAATGGAACTTGTGGAGTGTTTTATAATGGTTAACATACAAAATAGTGTTCTTCTATTAAAAAACGATTAAAACTACCTACGGCTTGAGAAGAAGAAACGCTAGACAAGTATGGACCTATAGTCTAAAACCACAAAAAAAGGAATAAAATTTAGTTTAAATATAAATAAATACCTCAACGCCGCAAGCCGAAGAGAGAGTTTGAGCATTGAGATATTTACTTGATAAGGGAGAAGTTAAAACCGAAATTTGCTTGCTCTTTGAAGAAAGTTGAAGCCAAAATGAGAGATTGCATTTTTTTTTTCTTTTAATTCAAGAGAGGAGATAGTGATTCTTGAATCTTAATGGAGATTTTTTTTTTTTCTTAAGTTTTGTGTTTGGAGAGATTAGAAAAATGAAAACTGAAGAGAGCTCTAGTTATTTGAGAGTTGTGAGAAAAAAATGAATTTTGATGAATAAGGAGGTATTTATAAAAGGGAGGTGAAGTTTTTTTAAAAAAATTACAGAAAACCTGCAAAGGCCATTTTGAACGTTGGGGGTTTAATTTTGGAATTTTTTTGTAGAAAACCTACCGGACGACTAGTTTTATAGCTGTTAGGGGAGTTTTCTGCAAAAGAAAATTACAAAAAATCTCTCTTTTTTTTTGCCCTAATGGCTACTTTAATATATATATATATATATATATATATATATATATATATATATATATATATATATATATATATATATATATATATATATGTGTGTGTGTGTGTGTGTGTGTGTGTGTTTTGTGGGCACGTGCCGGGCTAATGGCTTCCAAGCCCATTTGCTACCCCAATGTTACTACCAAAGAATAAAAAACGAAACATCCTTTGTTTTGAATTAAAATAGATTTTATTTTTTGGTAAATAATGACTAAAGTAACCCTTGATCTTCTTTCACAAACTGCAGCTCCTCTTTCTCTTCCTCCCACTGACTCCTCTCCTCTCCCGATCTCTTTCTCTTGGATGGTAAATGAGAAAATATGCTCGAACAATACCTGTCCCGAAGAATAAATGGGTTACCTATACTTGATCTATTTATTATGATGTAGTTGCTTAGATGGAATTAAGTTAATTAACCCTTGCAGGAATCTCGACTAACAATTGAAATGTACAAATTCCATCATGTAAAGACTTCATTGCCATTCAAAACTCACATTTATTTATTCATGACAATTTAAACAAATCACGGAAATCCAACTTCGACATTTCAACAAGTACGTAATACGCATAGCTCTACACAACCAATTTCCAAAAAAGCCACACTTTTCCTCCTCTTACCCTTCATGATCTTTTCAACCAACAGTCGCAGTCACAGGTCGCATATGCGGTAGCAGGTCATAACAGAAGGAGGAAAGGAAGAAAATGGGTCTGTCGTTAAAAGTCAGTCCCAAGTCTCATAGCTAGGAAACTCGAGTTAAATTGGTATTACCTGGTCATGGCCCTATTAATAAATGGGTAACTCAGGTATATTTGACTCATGTCCTGTTATAGCGTGTTAGGCCTGGTTGGAATCTTGTGTTGGGCATGAATTGCAGCCCTATTTCTCCCCCGTCCTAAAACTGCAACACCATTCCTCTCCTATAAACTCACCATCCCTCTCCTCTCGCTTCATTTTTGAAAACACAGCGAAACCTCACCAGCCATAACTTACTGCCCTCTACTTTATCCCATTATAACTATTTTATCCACCGATTCTCACTATCATAATAGATTGCCCCTAAAACATTTTAGGCTTTTTCAATCCGGATTTGTGTTTTCTATAACATAATAGTCTTGGTGTTCTGGTGGCACCTGTTATCATGCCCCTAGGAAACATTTTAAAAGTTTATGAACTCAAAATATTGCTTTAAAAGTGGCTCATGGCACATGGCTTACCGAAATTCATATACTTATTTTGGATTCTGGAAAGGGTTGATAAGGACCAAGCACATAAGCTGGCCAAATTTAGAATACAAACTGGACAGTGGACGAAAAATTGCATTCTGATATGATTGTTGGTGTGCACAAGTATCTCTTGAGCTCTTATTTCCCGTAGCCTTTGAACTCTCGTTAAACAAGGACGCGATGGTCTATTCTCTATGGGGGAGAGCAAGATGGCAACTGCATCTATCTCGACACCTCTCGATATTGGAGGAAATACAAATCCGGGATCTTAGATCTATTTTATGGGCAATTACCCCGTCTAAGGTATTAGAGGATAAACCGATTTGGAGATGGAATAAAAATGAAGAGTTCTCCGTAAACTCTACATACCGTCACTATATTGATACTGGAGTGAATTCTAGAGCATATATTGGATCTGGAAGATTAAATGCCCACCTCAGGTCAGGGTGTTCCTTTGATTAGCCCACAAGAATGCCATTCTCACGTGGCCAGCATTACGATGAAGGGGTTGGTCAGATCCAAATTTCTGTATTTTATGCAGCAAAGATGGGGAATCTACCGACCATCTAATGTTTAATTGTAATTTCACTAGAGATCTCTTGGTTTTATGTGCGAAAAAACTCAGGATTGACATCAATATGGGGGATAATATTAAAATCTGGAATAGATTATGTTCTAATGGTTGAACTTCTTGTTGCTCTAGGATACTAGCTGCGGCGATCTGCTGGAATGTTTGGTTGGAAAGGAACAATAGAATTTTAAATTCTACTGCTCGTTCACTTCATATCTGTGTTTGCAGTAGAAATTCGTTGTCATCCTTCCATTAAATTAACTTAAATTACAACGAAAGTGAACAAGAAAAAGAAAGAACAAACGAGAGGATTTTATATCTCAATCGCTCTCTTAAAATAAATAAATAAATAAATAAATATATATATATATATATATATATATATATATATATATATATATATATATATATATATATACTTATATATATATATACTTATATATATATATACTTATATACATATATACATATATATATACATATATATATATATATATATATATATATATATATATATATATATATACATATATATATATATATATATATATATATATATATACATATATATATATATATATATATATATATATATATATATATATATATATATATATATATATATATATATATATATTCTTGTGTCTGGCATCTAGACAGTTGCCATGTCCAGCGCCTTGTGTTTGGGCATAACATTAGTGACACATTTTCTGTAACCACTAGTTATAGATTATTATTATTTAGTAGTATATATACCATTTACTTGTGAATGTTTTAGAGAAATTTTATAGTACTGCTATTAGTCATATTTTATTATATTGTATTGAATACTGAGTTACAAAGAAACGTCATTCACGAAAGATAAGTATAACAAAGATGCACATGTTTCATTAGATATACGACAATACTATGATAGATAAAGTGAGAAATGAAGATATATATGCTAAGAGAGGTGTAGCATTCATTGTAAAGAGAATGCGAGAAAATCTTGTAGGTGGTTTGGTCATGTACAATATAATCCTACAAATGCACAAATTCGATGAGGAGAGCATACCAATATAAGACAAGTTAAAAGAGTAAAGGGAAGACCGAAGAAAATATAGATGGAAGTGATACGAGAAAATATGAATTCTAAAGGTTTAAATGATGACATATTATTCTATAGGAATGAATGGAGAAGGATTATTAGTGTGATTGATCCAACGTGTTTCTCTTTTAGTTCATATAGCCTACCCCAAATACTTGGGATGAAAGGCTTAGTTATTGTGTTGGAATTTGGAAATCCATGAAAAATGTGTAATTTCAACTAAGGCATTGTGATGCTACTCACGTATTTCATATAAATATGGGTTTAAAAATGTGAGTAGAACTTTAGTTATGAACTTTTTCAGTGTTCAAAATTATTATTTAGTATTTAAGTCGTTTATTTACTCTAGTATTCTAGTTAATATTAACTCATAATTTAGATAAAGAAGAGGCCATGAAAAAAGGTATATTGCTTAGCTCTAGATCAAGAAAATCCGCTCAAATAAAAGAAACAAGAGTAGTCTTACAGAAAATAACTTTAATACTGACTTCTAATTATACTTGTCCTTTGAGCAGAATGTGTTGCTAATGGAACCCATTACTGTAGCGGGTTTCGGTCAACCGAAACGGGTTTAAAACCGGCTCAAACCCGTTATGATATGATATGATATATATATATATATATATATATATATATATATATATATATATATATATATATAAAAGGAGTATGGTGTTAGGGTTATGTGTGAGTCGAAAAAAAGAAGCCGAAAAGAAAAATATTGGCCAAGGTTATTTTCTTTTGTTGTGTGCGGCTGAAACAAAATTATCTGTGCTGCTAAAGAAATTAAAACGGCTGCTAGTGGCGGCTTGTGCTGAGGTGTTCGGCCAAGGAGAGAAAAAACAAAAAAACAAGGGTGCTAGGTTCCTTTTTTTGGTCAAATTATTTTTGCGGCTGCAAGCAAAAATAATTGGTGTTGCTGCTTTATTTAATTTTCGGCCGAAGATGATTTCCTTTGAATTTTCGGTGGCAGAAGTAAAAAGGTAAATCACTACAACAAAAAGTTAGCGTTTGATTTCAAAATATTGTGTGATTCTTTGTGATTTCTCTTGTGGTTGAGAACTACAAAATTGTAATTCTTTTTTGATATAGTGGAAGTTTTTCGATCGTGTCCCCGTAAACGTAGGCATATTGCCGAACTACGTTAAATCTGCGTGTTCTCTGTCTCTGCTATTTTTTCTCTTCGGTTAACTATTTGATTCCGCTGGTTGTTGCATTAGTATTGTTCCGCTATCTTTTGCTATCAATTGGTATCAGAGCCCTGGTTCGGGTCATATTTCACTCAGATCGGTGTTGATTTTGAGTGGAAGTTATGGCGAAAGATAGGAAGGGAAAGATTGAAAATTTTGATGGGACAGATTTCCAATGGTGGAAGTTGTAGATGGAAGATTATTTATATCAAAAAAATTTACATCAACCATTGTTTAGAGAAAAGCCAGAAAACATGATAGATGAGGAATGAGAATTGTTGGAAATGTAAGACAGAGGGTCATATGAAAAAGGATTGTCCAAACAAAGACAAGGAAGGAGCGAATGTGCTGAATCCAAGTAAAGAGTATGATGATTTGTGCTTATCTGCTCATACAAAATCAAGATCAGATCTATGGTTTATAGATTCAGGGGCTTCGTTCCATTGCACAGCTCACAGAGAATGGATTGAGAATTATGTTCAAGGTGATTTTGGGTATGTGACTGTTGGTAATGGGCAGGAATGTAAGATTGTCGGTAAAAGGACAATTCATTTAAAGTTGCACAATGGTGGAAAGTTGCTTTTACAAGAGGTCAGGCACATACCAGATTTAAAGAAGAATTTGATATCTGTTAGCAAGTTGAATAGCGAAGGTTATCAAATCTCATTTGAGAGGAAACAATGGAAGATCAGTAAAGGAGCAATGGTAGTGGTCAAGGGTGAGAGAGTGGGAACTCTATATTTATTCTCAAACTCAGTGGATCACGTTGTTTCTTTGGCCACTGTGAAGAATGAGAAGGCTACCTTATGGTATCAGAGGCTCGGTCACTTGAGCAAAAGTGGCATGAGGGTATTGCAATCTAGAGGTATGTTGATAGATATGAAATATTCTAATTTTGATTTCTGTGAGAACTGTATGTGTGGAAAGCAAAAAAGAGTTAGTTTTAAGAAAGATGGCAAGGAGAAGAAAACCTAGAGATTGGAGTTGGTATATACAGATATATGGGGGCCTTCTTCGGCGAAGTCTCTTGGAGGTAATTCTTATTTTGTCACTTTCATAGATGATGCAAGCAGGAAAATATGGGTATTTGCACTTAAGCAAAAATCCGATGTCTTCAAAATCTTCAAGGTATGAAAAGCTCTTGTTGAGAATGAAACATATTTGAAGATGAAATGTCTGTTGTCAGACAATGGTGGGAAATTTTACAATAGGGAGTTCAATGGCTATTGCTCTACCCACGGGATCAGGAGAGTGAAGACTATATCGAGGACACCGCAGCAAAATGGCGTGGCTGAGAGAATGAATAGAACTGTTTTGGAGTGAGCTCGGAGTATGAGACTACATGCAGGTTTGCCTTTGCAACTTTGGGGAGCCGCTGTAGATACGGCAGTCTATCTGATCAACAGGAGTCCAGCTAGTGCTTTGGATGGAGGAATTCCAGAGGAGGTGTGGTCTGGTAAGACTGTGAATTATTCATTCTTAAAAGTATTTGATTGTATAGCATATGCACATGTGGATCATGAGATGAGAAAGAAGCTTGATTCTAAATCTCAAAAGTGTACATTCATTGGATATGGTGGCGACGAATATGGTTATCACTTATGGGATTATGAGCATAACAAGGTAATTCGTAGCAGAGATGTAGTATTTAATGAGGGCTGTATATATAAAGACCGAATGGAAAGTAAGAGTGAGAAAGCAGTGGAGAAAGAGCACTTGGAGCTGGATGAGCCACAGGATGAGATGAATCCCATGGATAAAAGAAAGAAAGAAATACCTACATTTGAAGGAGAAGAAATCGCTACACCTGAGAATACACAAGTTTCAGATAAGACCGAACAGGAAAAAGAGCCATTGAATGAAGTAGATGGTTCCAGTACTTTATCAGAGAGTGTTCCCACTTTGAGGAGGAGCACGAGGATAAGAAAGCCAACCCAAAAACTTTGTCTTCCTTTATATCATGTTTTGTATACTGATGCAGGTGAACCAGAGAGTTACCAAGAGGCTATGCAGGATAAATTTTGTCTTAAGTGGGAGCAAACCATGCGTGATGGATGTCTTCTTTGGAGGAGAATCACACATAAAAATTGGTGAAGCGACCGAAAAAGATGAAAGTATTGCATAACAAGTGGGTATACAGGGTAAAACATAAGGCAGGAGGGACAGAAAGATTCAAGGCTAGACTTGTGGTGAAGGGATACAGCCAGAGAAAAGGTATTGACTTCAATAAAATATTTGCACCTGCTGTCAATATGACTTCTATCAGAGCAATTCTAAGTATTGTGGCTGTGAAAGGATTGTATTTAGAGTAGCTCGATGTGAAGACTACTTTCCTTCATGGTGATTTGGAGGAGGAAATATACATGGAACAGCGGGAGGGATATGAAGTTAAAGGAAAAGAGAATTGGGTATGTCGACTAAAAAGAAGTTTGTATGGATTGAAACAAGCACCGAGGCAATGGTACTTGAAGTTCGATAAGTTTATATTGGATTTAAGTTTTGCCAGATGCAATTCAGATTATTGTGTATATCTACAAAAATTTAAGGATGGTAACTTTATTATACTTACTTTGTATGTAGATGATATGCTTGTGGTAGGTACATGCATGAAGAAAATTAATGATCTGAAGAGAAAATTGACAGGGAGATTCTCTATGAAGGACATGGGTGAGGCTAAACAACTTCTTAGAATGCAAATTTACCCGAGATAAAAAAACAAGAAATTGTGGTTATCTAAGGAGGGGTACATCAAGAAGGTATTGGAGATATTCAATATGGACAATGCAAAACCGGTAACTACAGCTCTTGGTGGTCAGTTCAAACTGTCAAAAGAGCAAGGTGCTAAGACAGATGAGGAGATGAGACACATGGAGATTGTGCCTTATTCATCGGCCGTTGGGAGTCTCATGTATGCAATAGTGAGTATAAAATCAGATATTGCACATGCAGTGGGAGTAGTGAGTAGATTCATAAAGAACCCAGGGAGGGAACATTGGCAACCAGTGAAGTAGATTTTCAGGTATTTGAAAGGTACTTCAAAGTATTGTTTGTATTTTGGGGGTGATAACATTGATGTGCAAGGTTTTGTGGATTCGGACCATGCGGGTGATAGAGATAATGGCAGGAGCACCACTGGTTACATCTTTACTGTAGGAGGGACAACGGTAAACTGAGTTTCAAGATTACAATTAATTGTTACTTTATCTTCGACAGAAGCTGAGTATATTGCAGCTGCAGAAGCAAATAAGGAGTTTATTTGGTTGCAGTGATTGATGAGTGAGTTAGGTTTTGATGGAGTGGATTGCAGGTTATTCAGGGACAGTCAAAGTGCAATTCAAATTGCTAAGAACTCAGCATATCATTCACGGATTAAACATATTCACTTGAGATATCACTTTATTAGATCCTTATTGGAGGATGACCAATTGAACTTGGAGAAGATTGAGAACAGTAAGAATCCTGCAGATATGTTGACAAAACTGGTTGATGGGAAAAAGTTGAGCTACTGCTCAAATTTGGTGTATTTGTATTGAATGCTGAAATCGGGACTTTAAACGATCGAGGTAAAAGTTTTGGACACTAGGATTATCATGTATAGAGATTACAATTTTTGCAATAGGTCTCCAAGTGGGAGATTGTTGCTAATGGTGCCCATTACTGCAGCGGGTTTCGGTCAACCGAAACGGGTCCTAAACCGGCCCAAACCCATTATTGTTGGCAGTGAAAATTTCTAAGTAAATAGAGTTTTTCACAATAAAATGCGGAGCTAACTCAGTAGCTCAGCGTTTGGTTTTTTTTAGCCTCGCGTTTGAGAAAAATGCGGAGCAAATCAATAGCTCCGCGTTCTGGTTTCTTAGCTCCGCATGAGCAGATAACCAGAATCTCAAATTGATTGAGATTATGATTTGGGCTTATCCAAATACCCAAATTAAGTCCGATCAGAACTCTAAGTCAAGAGATTTAAATCAAAACTAAGATATTTGATTGGAATCCTTGATGAGTACAAATTCTATTTAGATAGAAACTCTCATATGATCGTAAGGTTATAAATACCCTCTTCGGGAAGCCCTGGGGGTCTTTTTTTCGGCATCGGAGATCTTTTCTGAAGTTTTTGAGAAGTTCGAGTTACGCATAGAGCCTTGAACGAATCAAGACCAGAGAAGATCAGTTCTACAGTCGGCCGCCATCTTCAAGAGAAGAGTTCGACGTCATATCGTCCAAAGGAGCTGCTTGACAGATCCCATCGCCACACAGATCCCACATCATATTGTAAAAGAGAGCGATTGAGATATAAAATCCTCTCATTTGTTCTTTCTTTTTCTTATTCACTTTCGTTGTAATTTAAGCTAATTCAATGGAAGGAAAGCAACGAATTTTTGCTGCGAACAAACTGGCGACCATAGTGAGATCTGTCTCTTTCACTAAACAAGAGATTGTGGCGCAATCGGACGTCAATATGATCGAATCCGACGTAGACATGCTGGTCGTTGAAATTGACCAGTAAAAGTATGAGGAGTACCTCTCCTCCGAATCAGGTAATCTGAACGAAACGTGACACTGTCGTCGCGTGCTCTCCAATACCCGAGGAACGGGTAAAAAAGTATCCACCGATGAACGGGGATCTTTGGAGACCGCGGTCATAGAGTCGGTGTTTGGACAGGAAATACTAGCAGAGGATGACCTCCCTACTGCCGAAGAAGACCTGAGAACTGGATTAACCAGAACCCAACTCCGAAATAGAAATCCGAGAGCAAGGCGAAAAGCCTTCAAAGTCTGCATTGAACGCGAGGCTAACGTCATAGAACGCGAGGTTATGGTCCCTCACAAACTGGCTCGCACTAATCGCGTGAACAGTCATTATCGCGTTAAATGCGAAATTACAACTTGCGTTAATCGCAAGGAAAAGCCATCGTGTGATACTCCGTGCGAGGCTATTACTGAGCTTAGCGAGAAATGCGAAGCCAGTAAGATTTGCGCTAGCTGTAAAATTTCTGACACTCGTGATAAACGCTAGTATAAAATCTCCTTAAAGCCAGCATATGATTTTCCATGCGAGGCTACTACTGGGCTAAGCGAGAAATGCGAAGTCAGTAGCACTTGCGATAAATGCAAGATTTCTTACACTCGCGAGGAACGCGAGGATAAAGATTCATTAAATCCAGCATGTGATTCTCCATGCGAGGCTACTGCTTCGCTTAGCGATAAACGCGAAGCCAGTAGACTTGCGATAAATGCAAGATTTCTTACACTTGCGAGAAACGCGAGGATAAAAATTCCTTAAAGCCAGCATGAGATTCTCCATGTGAGGCTACTGCTGGGCTTAGAGATAAACGCGAAGCCAGTAGCACTTGCGATAAATGCAAGATTTCTTACATTCGCGAGAAACGCGAGAATAAAAATTCCTTACAGCCAGCGTGTGATTCTCCACGCGACGCTAATACTGAGCTTAGCGAGAAACGCGAAGCCAGTAGTATTTGTGAGAGACGCAAGATGCCTCACCTCCGTGTAAATCACGAAGATGATTGGCAGATTGTCGTTAATCGTAAAAATCGCGCTAGACGCGAAGTTGTGACTTATGTTAATCACAAGAATAAGCCAGCATGCAAGAATTTTCTTCTACACGGAGCTAAGATTCTAGAAGAGAAACTTCTGAGGAAACGCCAAGCCAGCGTAAAATGCGAGGCTAGCATAGCAAAACGCAGAGCTATTCTTCAGACCCGCAACACAAAACGCAAAGCTAACTTTCAGCTCCGTATAGATCAACCCGAATAAAAAATCAGGGCTGATCGTCGCATCAATGGACCAGAACTAGACTCCAGTAATCTCAAGAAGCTTCAGTGGGCTCCTAGACCCTCTCAGCAGATGAATGGGCCCCACAACTCCATGAGTAAAGTCATCGACCTCAGGGAGTACTTAACCAAGAAGAGAAGTATAGAGCAAGTTCAATCTGAATCTTCTTGTCATTGCCAACAACTTATGACGACGGTATCCGCTGTAGTAGATAATTGTTACTGCAAGAAGAATAGAGTATCGGTGTTCGATCGATTAACCGAGTCGAATAAAAACCTGCTAAGAAAATGAAAGTTACTCCCCGAAAAGAATGGAGAATAGTAACCTCCAATATGGTCGGAAAGGGAAGAAAGTTGTAGAGATGAATAATGATTCGGGATCAAGTGATGAAGAACCTCATCACAACACCCGACTTAAGTCAGGAGCTGTCCCGCCTCGAAACTATAAGAAACTTGCCAAAGGTTCTTATAACGACGACAGCGATAATTCAGCTATAACTTCACCTCATTCCTCTGCATCATCTCGGCTACAGAGGTCAGCATCACACATGGCGGATAAATCAGATGGTATCGATCAAAGATTTAAAGCCCAGGAAAAGATGATTTGGGAGCAACAAAAGATAATTGAAGATCTTAGAATGAAGCTCTCCAAAGTGGTCGAAAATACTCAGAAGATTGTTGAGGATAACGCTAAGAAAGAAAAAGAAATCTTGTTCAACAAACTGAACGAGGAAGATAAAGAAGAAAAAGCCCACTCAACACATGAGGACGAGGACAAATATTCTTTTCATAATCCACATGAAGAGAAAATTGAGAAATTGCAAAGTTAACTCGAAGCGCTAATGCACAAAAAGGAGTTGAAAGAATCAGGGATATCAAGACCATATCTACCTGAATGGAATCAGGCACCCTACCCGGAGAAATACAAGCCACTCAAATTAGAGTCATATGACGGGAAAGGATCTTCCAGTCAACATATTTATTACTTCTTGTCCCAAGCAGGATATTTAATGGGAAATGATTCGGTTATGACCAAGGTATTCATAAGTACTTTGCGAGCGCCTGCCTTTACTTGGTTTATACAGCTGCCCCCAGGTACTATTAATACTTGGTTTGCTGTTGAGAAACTATTTCTCTCACGTTTCTTTGAGGATGATACCGAAATTATGGTTCATTCCCTCCTTACAACTAAACAAGGGGAATAAGATACAGTAAAAGACTTTATAGAAAAGTTCCGGGAGAAGTCTGTGCATTGCAAACGCGGAATGGTCAAGGAAACTCTAGTCGAGACATGTCGAAATAATCTTACGACTAACGTGCTCCTGAAAATGGGGGCCGTAGAGTCTAGGACATGGAGGGATTTGCTCAAACAGGGAGAGAAAGCCGAAGATTTGATTCGTCGAGTTGAAGAGTCTCGTGGAGCAAGAAGTACTGGAAGTAGTAGACCATACGCCCAAAATAACAAGAAAATAAAGGTAAAGCGGCAATGGCATCAGCGGCAGCTCCACAAAAGACAAATCCTCCGAGCCCAAAGCCCCAAAATCAAAATGGCACAAGGCAAAATAGGTCTCAACAGGAGAGGACCTATACTTTTAATGCGGAACAGACGCCCACACTCTTTCACCTGCTCCTGAGGAAGGGAATGTTGAAACTTCCGGAGAATAGGAAACCGGAGGACACTGGCAAGACCAACGACCCCATCTATTGTCTCTACTACCGGAATGTTGGACACCCTACTAGGGATTATTACTCTCTAAAGAACAGAATTCAAGCACTGATAGAACCTGGAGTTCTGACACTTAAAGAGGAACAAATGGAGGTCACTGCCAATATGGCAACCATAGTGGTTGGAACCCATGAGTTCCCCGCAGGGGTAACCCCATTTCCAAAGAGAAAGTTGGTTACGAAAAACTATGACCCGCACAATAAGGCTCAAGAAGGATTTGTCCCCGTAACAACCCAAAAGGGGGAAGTTATGCGGGTCCACCCTGATTTACTACAGGATGAACAGTGGACTACCACAGGGGGTCAAAGGAAAAAGCGGACTATTAATGTCATTTCTGCAGAGATAAAGGAAGAATATATAGTTTTGGGAGCCTTCACAGATTCTGAAGAAGAGCCCGAAACAATGGCCACTCATCAAGATGGAGTGGGCCCTTCCAATACTCGGTCTGGCAAACCATACCTCAAGAATTACACCAGAGTAGACCCGAAGAACATATACGGGGAACTCGCGAATTCCACAAAACAAAAGGGACTTCGTTTCCAGAAGAATCCTATTAGAAATGAAGAGGCCAAGGAGACTACCTTCAAATTCGTTATAATACCTCAGTTAGCAAATATCCCAGCACGAGTAACGCTTTACGAATTGTTGAGATTATCAAAATCAACATGTGAAACATTAAGAGAGGTCCTGGAAGACTCTGAGTTAATTTTAGCTCAGATCGTCGAGCCGGCCGATGAGGAATAGGACTCTTGCCCCAGCTGTCATCAAGTAAGGAGACAGGTCCCACAAATTACCTTCTCTCCAGAGGATATGCAGCTAAGCAATATAAAGCATAATAGGCCTTTATATTTCACCGGATATGTCGGATCCACCAAGGTGGAACGCATTTAAATCGATCCGGGGTCTGCACTAAGCGTTATTCCCAGAAGGCTAATGCAACTATTGGGAATATCTCCTCATCGTTTGATGCCTACAAATACTACTATCTACGGATTCAATGCTAACAACAGTTATCCTCGTGGCAAAATCCGACTGCGGTGCCAAATTGGAGATTTAAGGACGGATGTTACATGCTATGTTATAGACGCAGATATGTCTTATAACATCTTGTTGGGACGACCTTGGATCCATGCATATATAATAGTCCCGTCGACTCTCCACCAGTGTATGAAGTACTGTGATGAACAGGGAGAAGTCCGGACACTAGTTGCAGATAGACAACCATTCAAGGGACTAGAGAATTACTTCACGGACGCCAGACTCTACAAACAAGTCCATGAGGTCCCGTACGACAATCGCAGCAGGCTTCAAAAGCCCGATGACAGATGCAATGAAGCCGACACGGAGTACGAGTCTCCCGAAGATAACGATGGGCGTGATTATGAAATCAACCCTCACATAGATTTTAATTTTAATTTTGATAATAATATAGCTGATGTAGTAGAGAGTGAGTGGGTTATCAATGAAAACATAAAGTTAGTCTACGAGCCTGCTATAACTACTAAGTCTGAACCCTCTTGTACTTCCACTGAAGTGGATGGCCTGTCTGAACTTGAAGTTCTGGCGGCATACCATTTGCCCCTCAGGTCATCCCTCCTCTCTCAATCAAAAATAACTAAGGGACAAGGTCACTTCTTTGAGGTGCCTCCTCGACAGGGGGTCCCAAAAACCGATCATGTTCGGCAAAGTAATTACGTCGCCTCGACAAAGACAAAGCAGTGAAAGTGATGCACAAACATCACCTCAATTTCACTTATATGAACAGAAATCCCGGCAAATGATGGAGAAGATGGGTTATAATTTCACCCAGAAACCGGGGTTAAACTTTGGAAAAGGGCGACGAAATCTCATACCCTCATTTAGACCGAGAGGAAAGAGCCCTGACTATTATCAAAAGACTCGCAGGGGGTTGGGCTATGTATCTACTCCTCCCTCACCACCATGCCAATATGAGGAAACATCTTCGTCCGATGAGAATTTAAACCCACTTGACCATGACTCGGATCAAAGTACTGGCACTTAGTTTCAATCTTTGACAGCCAATATGGTTTCAGCCGTACCAGAAAGTGACGAGAAACCAATTGATGTTCAAGATGATTCCTGGGCTAAGCATATGGACACTCTCTAGGATGTCCGCTTTGAACAGCGTGACCCGCCCACAGAAGACAAATTGGTACAAGTTAATATGGGAACGGAAGAAAACCCAAAACCCATCTTTATAAGCAACACGTTAACTCCCTTGGAAAAGGAGGAACTTATATCTCTTATCAAAGAGTATATAGACGTGTTCGCATGGAGTTATGAAGATATGCCCGGGCTTGATCCTCAAATTGCCATGCACCGGTTAAATATTAAAGATGACACCAAACCAGTTAAACAACAATAAAAGCGTTTTCGACCGGAATTGATGGAGGCAATACTTGCTGAGGTCAACAAGCTTATAAAATTTGGATTCATCCGTGAAGAGCAACATCCTGATTGGGTGGCTAACATAGTGCCGGTTCGTAAGAAGAACGGCAAAATCCGGATATGCATCGATTTTCGAGATCTGAACGCTGCATGTCCTAAGGATGAATTTCCATTCCCCATCACTAATGTGATATTGATAATACTTGCGGTTATGAGAGGATGTCCTTTATGGATGGCTTCTCAGGCTATAACCAGATTAAAATGCGCCGAGATGATGAAAAGCATACGGTTTTCAGAACACCGCTGAGGGTATACTGTTATACGGTGATGCCTTTCAGATTGAACAACGTTGGTGCCACCTACCAACGAGCGATGAGCGTCATATTCAAAGAACACCTGCGCAAAACGGTGGAGTGTTATGTGGATGACTTAGCGGTCAAAAGTAAGAACAAAGAAGATCATCTTCATGATTTAAGAACGATTTTCGATCTTATGCGAAAACATCACTTGAAGATGAACCCTGCCAAGTCTTTCATGGGGGTGCATAGCGGAAAGTTCTTTGGGTTTATAATCACTTCAGAAGGAATTTTCCTTGATCCAGAGAAAGTAAAAGCGATTAGTAAAATGCCACCGCCCCGCAATCTTAAGGAATTAAGGGGGTTATAAGAAAAGTTAGCCTATATCCGGCGCTTCATCTCCAATTTATCAGGGCGATGCCAACCGTTCTCTAGACTCGTGAAAAAGGGGGTTTCTTTCGTATGGGATGAGGCATGTCAACAGGCGTTTGACGATCTCAAAGAATATCTCACTAAACCTCCTATTCTTATGGCACCAGTCCCTGAGCAGCCATTTCTTATATATGTCAGGGCCATGGATGATACTTTAGGAGCGTTACTTGCTCAGTATAATGAGCATGACCATGAACACGCCCTCTATTACTTAAGCAGGACAATGATCGGAGCCGAGTGTCGATATACCCCGATCGAAAAAGAATATTTAGCCCTAGTGTTCGTTGTTCAGAAAATGCTTCACTATCTTTCAGGGCAAACGATACATATCATCTCACGGGTTAATTCTTTGAAAATTCTGATGATAAAACCAGGATCCTTAAACGGCCGATTGGCGAAATGGGCATTATTGCTATCGCCATATGATATACACTTCGTCCCTCAAAAAGCCATGAAGGGACAAGCGATTGCCGATTTCCTTGCAGACCATCCAATTTGGTCCAATTCCAAACAGACGTCAGAGGTCAACACAGTTAGCAAAGAACAACCATGGCAAATGTTCTTTGATGGCACTGCCAGACGAGCTGCTGCCGGAGTGGGGGTTATGCTAATATCCCCATATAAATATATATTGCCTAACGGTTACTCATTAACAGAACCGTATACAAATAATGTGGCGGAATACAACGCGCTCATTATCGGCTTAAAAATGGCTCTGTACCTGGGGGTGAACTATCTAGAGGCATATGGAGACTCTAAGCCCATCGTTAACTAGATGACATGTGAGTATGAAGTCAGACATGAAGCCCTCATCCCCTATCATCAGCTAGCCATTGAGCTAACAGGATATTTTGAACAATTTTATATATATCATATATCTCAGAATGAGAACGTCTATGCAGATGCTCTTGCCGCGTTAGCTGCAACATTGGCGATCCCACTAGGTGAAGCTAAAAGCATCACCATTGGTAGCAGAGAGCTCCTCCACCTAGATACGGTATCCCAAACCAAAGAGGTGTGCCAGACAGACTTAATTCTGGAACCCCATGATTGGAAATTTCCATTTATAGATTACGCCCTACATGGGATACTACCAAAGGATCCAAAGGAGGCCACCTCGATAAAGAGGAAGGCTCCGAGATTCTACTTTGATCGTACACTTCAAACTTTATACAGAAAGTCAAATGATGGTCTGCTGCTACGCTACATATCAAAAGCAAAAGCAGATGAAGTGCTAAGAGAAACACATGATGGAGTGTGTGGAGCTCATCAGCTCGGTTCAAAACTCGGAGACCGCATAAGAAGGCTGGGATATTACTGGCCGAAGATGATTACAGAGGCAAGGCATACGCTAAACGGTGCCTTGCATGCCAAGTACATACCAATTTTATTCACCAACCCCCAGAATACTTACACAATATCATTACTAGTTGGCCATTCGAGGCATGGGGAATGGATATTGTGGGGCCAATAACTCCCCCGTCGTCCAGAGGACATCGGTTTATTCTTGCAATAACCGATTATTTTTCAAGATGGGCCGAAGCCGTGCCCATGAGAGAAGTGAAAACGAAAGATGTGATTAAATTCATCGAGCATCATGTCATTTACCGTTTTGGAGTCCCCCGAAGGATTATTCATGATAATCGACCGCAATTCATCAGCCAGGGATTCTCAAGATTTTGTGATAAGTTCAGAATCAAAGATATTGCTTCAACGCCATATAACCCCGCGGCTAATGGATTAGCTGAAACTTTCAACAAGACAATTATTAAACTCCTTCGGAAGTTTGTCTCTTCTAACAAAATGGGCTAGGATGAAAAGTTGGGAGAGTGTTTGTGGGCTTATCGCACCACCGTTTGCACCCCAACAAAAACTACCCCGTTCTCTTTGGTTTATGGAAGTGAGGCCGTCTTGCCTCTTGAAATTCAAATACCATCATTAAGAGTGGCCTTAGCCACAAACATGACAATAGAAGAGCGCCATCAATAAAGATTGCAAGGGCTCCACAATAAATTGAGTTGTATCAAGCCCGAATCTCGCGAACGTTCAATAAGAGCGTTAAACCAAGGACCTTTAAACAAGGAGACTTGGTTCTAGCTATTAAAAGGCCAATGATTCTAACCCACAAGACTATGGGTAAATTTGAACCTAAGTGGGAATGATTGTTTGTTGTGCAGATGGTATACTCTAGTGGAGCCTATCGCTTAATGAACCAGAATGGCGATAGGATGATGATGCCGATCAACGGTAAATTTCTAAAGAAATACTATGCCTAAAATAAACCAGAATGACGACAGAGTAACTGTCACATCTGGTTCAGATCACTAGGAGTGTAACCATCCACTTGTTCAAGTTACGCAGATGAGCACTTAAAACTTCTTGCTTAAAGCTAGGCATGCGCAATTAGACGCCTCTGCCGAAAACTGATGATTCTGACCCGATCATCTTGGTATGTGCAGTTCAAGTTACGCATGAGAGCCTTAAACCGCCTCCACTTGTTCAAGTTACGCAGATAAACACTTGAACTTCTTGCTTAAAACTAGGCATGCGCAATTAGACGCCTCTGTCGAAAACTGATGATCTTGACCCAATCATCTTGGTATGTGCAGTTCAAGTTACGCATGAGAGCTTTGAACCGCCTCCACTTGTTCAAGTTACGCAGATGAGCACTTGAACTTCTTGCTTAAAGCCAGGCATGCGCAATTAGGCGCCTCTGCCAAAAACTGATGATCCTGACCCGATCATCTTGGTATGTGCAGTTCAAGTTACGCATGAGAGCCTTGAACCGCCTCCATTTGTTCAAGTTACGCAGATGAGCACTTGAACTTCTTGCTTAGAATTAGGCATGCGCAATAAGGCGCCTCTACCGAAATCTGGTGGTCCTGACCCGATCACCTCGGTATTAGAAGTCTAAGTTACGTAGATGAGCCTTGGACTGTTTTACCTAAACAAGTAAGTCATTTTGATGACAAGTTATCTGTTGTGCAAACTAATTTTGTAGCCAACAGGTAAAAGAATCAAAAGATTACCTTTATTCAAAAGGGAATGAAGTCACAAAGAAACAATAAAGTTCTCTCTTCTATTACAAGTTCTTATTACAAAAAGAATGAAGGAATAGAAAGAAAGTTATGGATCTTCCAGAAGCCTCAATTTATTTATCGTCTCGTCAATCACTCGACGACGTGTTTCCTCCATGGAGCGTTGGGCCTGCCGGCATAAATCATCGTCGTTTATTGTCAGTTGCTGGGCCAGCCGCTGAAGAGATTCTTCAAAAGCCTCATTATGCCTTCTTGTTCGAGCTGTCCTTGTTGGAGTATCAGCTCTTCCCGTTTCTTAACGGATTCCCCTAGCCGAGACTCGCTGGCCATTAGAATAGCCCGAGCCTTAGCAATAGTCTCTCTAGCTCTAAGAATGGCGGTCTGGCTCCCCTCAATCTCGAAGTCCACCATCTACAAACCCCTGAGAATGGACTCCTGATTGGCTTGTAGCTCGGCCAACTCCCGCGACCATCCTTCTTCCTGCCACCTCAACTCCTCCTGGCGAGCTGTTAACTCTACCCGTAGCCGCGCCAACTCTATTTTAGTGATCGCTTCCACATCTGCTTGGCGAATTGTGTTTAGCGTATTCACCTGTTCTTGTAAAGCTTCAAGGCGGGCCCGATAGGGAGCTGCTCGGTCACGTCCCCCAATCCCTTCAATATTATCCAGATAGCTGGACAACATTGGACGTCCAAGATTAAAGAAATCTCTTCCATCTAGGATCATTCCGATACACCTCCTTAGTAGCCACAAAAAGTCATTTACACTGTGGTTGAAGAATTCTTCAAGAGGGTCCACAGTGTCTGTGTTTAAAGCAGGCCGCGCTAAGGAGATGTCGCTGGAGGAGGAGTAGCATCCGTTGGGGTCGAGGAAAATGAAGCCCGTCCCTGTACCAGATTCATGACATGAGGGGCCAGTAAAGCCAATATGGACTTGGCAGAACTAGGAACCTAAGGAGGATTATCACTGGTACAATCATTTGAGTAGCACCATCAGCAGGAGTAGACGATGGAGTGTTTTCACCCGAAGCTCCCCCCATGGCAAAAGTGGCTTCGAATGAGAACTTCAAATTTTCTTCATCTCCCGCTGGCAGAGGACTTGGGGCTGGAGGAGTCACCAACGTCTCAACAGCCATAATGGTGGATGGCGCTCATACTGCTGGTTCAGAAGCAGAGGGCACACCAACCACCACCGGAAAGGTTTCTTCGGAGCAGACCCCGGGTGTCGGAGATGGCAGACTTGGAGATGGGGGAGCCTCTCTTGCTACGGCCGCAATAACAACTCTTGTTCTGTCGTCACTCCCTATTTCATCAATGGGAGGAATCGATGAAGGAACTGAGCAGGTGGCCGGCGTGAAATAGTCTGCATCGAACTCATTTGCAGAACTACCCAAACCACCCACCGAGCCAGTTGTGCCAGAATAATCCACCTTTTCCTCAGACTCCCCTCTGGTAGTCAAATGCATCGGCGAATGTGGTTGACTATCTACATCTCAAAGAAGCAAGTAAAAAGTGTTACACGAGATATAGAAACAGAAGATAAGAATATAAAACCTGAAAGGACCATACCAGAAGACACAAGTCCAGTGGTTGGACTTAAAGGAGGAGTTGTTGCTGTTTCCAGAAGTACACCCGTTTCGCTACCCAGAGGTTGCGTCGCGGTGTGTTCAACGGATTCTGCGGATAGGGGAGTCGGGACCTCGGTATCACTTGAGACTTCAACAGGTCTGCTATCCTCTCGTGAAGTTGTTGGCAGGGTCAAAGCCAGCAGGTCCGAAGCAAATTTGACCGCCACCTCTTGAGGGACTACTAATGACCCTGGGGCCAATTTCTTCTTCTTTTGGACAGGCCCCTCTTTCGAGCCCCCGCGGCGTTTTACGG
This sequence comes from Dracaena cambodiana, assembly GCA_036321105.1. Taxonomy (NCBI): domain Eukaryota; kingdom Viridiplantae; phylum Streptophyta; class Magnoliopsida; order Asparagales; family Asparagaceae; genus Dracaena; species Dracaena cambodiana. The sequence goes on from JAYEPQ010000001.1 coordinate 26,537,193, forward strand.
TCGGACTCCGGGGACGGGGAACCAAGTCTTGAGGAGCACCACCAGCATCAGCGTCATCCTCATCACCATCATTGTCATCATCATCAGAGTCGTCAACATCTGATGGATCGACCGCTGCGCCAAGAAATTCATCCATTCCTTTCACCCTTATTCTTTTAGCCCCCTTGCGGCTGAAATAAAAGGCCTCTATTTCCTTACAACAACTTTGGTTGATGGAAAAGTTAGGCACGTCAGCATTTGCGATACTATACCACGTGCAGAAGCTAAGAGTTATGGCTAACTCTGGCGACTTCTGAGGCAGGAGGAATTCAGCTCCGGTTCCACCAGCTACAAAGTGGAACCAGCCGCGGGTGCCCTCGTACAATTTCCCTTCATAAACAAGATTCTTGTTCGGGTTACCCACATAAAGTTGGGAATATCCAAACTGGCGAGTGAAGCGGTTCGGGGTGTATGGTTCAACATAACACTTGGTGTCTTGACGATGCACCAAGTGCCCGGGTCGGATATTAAGGGGCCACCAGAACACTCCTGAAGATAAGACGGTAAAATTTCCCGCTCCCAAAGTATCCTTGAACTTCGACCCGTATTCCCCACCAGGAAAATCTAGGAAACATCGGAAGATCTCGTAATTTTGATAATGGCGGAGCGTCTTCCGGATTTGCGACATATAATGACTTTTCCATGTGGAGCGTTCATATAGCTCCGCAAGGAAAGGCTTGTCAGCAGAGTGGTGTTCGGCCGCACTCATTAAAGAGGGGCAGTGCATGACGAGCCACGACATCAGGTAAGTGTAAGGCATCTCCACCCTGGGGTTTGGAGCCTTCGCCTTGGCAGTCTCCTTTGACTTGCCTTTTCCTGACCCTTTTCCCTTGTCGGCAGAAATAAAACCATTACAGAGCTCTCATAGTCCCCTCTGTAGGTTGCACACCATCGCGGGAAGGAGTCCGAAGGGTCGGCCGTATGCAAGAAGAACTGCGGGATATACCACGTTCATTGCAATTGCCTCCTTCGGCAAAGACAGCACGACGCATCTCTTTAACCATAGCATCAAGAACCCAGCAATGAGACCTCTGTTGGATATGGGGAACTGAGCTTGGTAGTTGCTCTTGAAGACTGTGCCAGGGTTGAATCCGCCTTCGTTGGATTCAGCCGTATAAAATATAACTCGAGTCTTAGCGATACGACGATCGATCTCCTTGACATCAACAGGGGCATAGCCATGAACTATTGCCGAACTATCTTTGGCGTTTAAGTTGGCAAAAAGGTAATCGGCCCATTTCTTGTGACCAATACCCTGATTACGCACACCTGCCATGTCGGCACAGATGCGGTAATGACACATCATCTCCCAGTAAGTGGTATAGATGTGCTCGTCCCTCACCTTCAGCATATTCAGCTCTTCGGTGGTGGGGATATACTCTTCATACGGGACTTCGCCCATTGACAACCCGGACACTTCAAACATCTCGTGGAGAGCAAGTCCCAGCTCACCCACTGGTGTAAAGAAAGTGCCAGTCTCAGGATTGTACATCTCTAGGAGACCGAAAAAGTGATAGGCACTCTGAGGAATCCCGAATTGAACGTTTCTGATAGCTTTGTATAAGCCAATTTCTCTCAGAACTGGTTCATGGGAATCTAGCATGTATTGGACAAGGCGGGCCCACCACATATTGCCAGAAGAGTAGACCCAGCCAGACATCCTGAAATCATTAGCTGGGTATTGACCTCCTTGCGCCATGAACTCGCTTAGGAAAGTTCGCGCGCGAATTGGGACCTCTCCTACTAGGTGCTCCTTAGTGATTCTCCCAGGAAGTAATCCAGTGATACATCTTGTGGGACCATCTTGGTAAGCCCCGTGTGTGCCCAATTTGCCCGTAGGGACACTATCGTATTCCTGGCTCAGCCCCCACTCCAATTCACGGTGCATGGCTAGCCTTTGAAGATAGACTACAGGGTAGCTACGCTTCATGCTAGGCAGAAACATTAGCAAATCACCAGATTGGTAAAGCCACATACACTCTTCTTCCAAGAGATTCTGGTCTGATTGCCCCATTGCGTCTCCAAAAAAGAACGCTGGTTTCTCCAACACTTTCCGGTTCATAGCTTCAAAGGGAGCATCCGTTATGATTTCCCGTGCGGTAGCAGGGCCATATCTGATTAGTTTCTCCCTGCGCTCCCTCAAACCAGGCTTGTAGGCAGCAAGAACAGTGGTGAAGCGAAACTGGGTAACTGAGTCTGCACCCCCGCCATGGCCGAAGTGATGTCCTTGGGAGAGTGCATCCACTGAATAGCCAACTGCAAGAAGAGAATCAAAGAATCAAAAAAGATTCATACAAAATCGGAAAAATTCTCTAAGGATAACGCCGCGTGAAGCTAAGGATAACCCCGCGCGAAGTTAAGTTGATAACTCTGCGAGAACAAACGCGAAGCTAAATTGTAACTTCGCGTAAAGAACGCGATAGACAGCAAAGATAACTTCGCATTTAAAACGCGGAGATAACGCGATAGCTTCGCGTGGAGGAAGATCAGAGATTTTTTCCTTTTTCTCCAAGCCATTTGGCCGGAGTACGGTAATCTCGCCGGTAAAAGAAATGATTGGCCGGTTAAAACCGAGCCAAATCACTCTGAAAAAAATGTTCTAAAAAGCCCCAAAAGTGAGGTTCTTACCTCCGATAGGCGAGGCGTGGACTGGCTCGCAGCTGCCACAACTGCTGTCGCCGCTGCTTGCGCCAGTTGCCGACGGCGAGGCTGCACATGAAGAAGCACGGGTCTTGGGTGCCATTGCTTGCAAGATCTCAAAGGAAATCGATAAAAATCCGATTGAAAATCGCCTGGATCACCGGAGTTCTGGAGCTCTAATCTCTTGAAAATCCTTCGAATGAAATAAGGAAGAAAAAGAAGAGACTCCATTTAAATGAAGAAAACCGCCTCTTGGTAATCGTCGAGAGAATCGACGCGACTAACTGATCAGTTACTTTCTAAAACGCGAAGCTATTAGCTTCGCGTGGTTATCTGAAATGCGAAGCTATTAGCTCCGCGCAACTATGCAAAACGTGAAGCTAACTTGGTATTTTAGCTACGCATTTCTATGAAGCTTGGACTTGACAAGCATGATCAGGCACCTTTCCCGAAATCTGATGATTATAACAATAATTATCTTGGCATGTGTAGTTCAAGTTACGCATAAGAACCTTGAACTGCCTCCATCAAACTAAGGCATGTGCAAATTAAACACCTCTGTCTAAGTTAAATGATCCTTATCTGATCATTTCAGGTACTAACAGTCTAAGTTACGCAAATGAGCCTTGGATTGTTTTTGCCGAAATTATAAACCATTTATTTGTTGAGCAAGCAAAATTCTTGAAGCCAACAGATAAAGAGAAAAGGAATTATATTTATTCATGAAGCAAAAGGTTACAGAAGAAGAGGGAGTTATAGCTCTCCCAAAAGTTTCAACCTATTCATCGACTCATCAATAACCCGACAACGAGTTTCCTCCATGGAGTGTTGAAATTCCCTGGTTCACATGCAAAAGATCTCTTCTGCAAATGTCAACTATGATCTGTTTAAAATTCTTAGTGAATCATCTTAAGATACTGCTACAAGAATCCTAATAAAGATGCACAAATTGAATTCGACATGCTACAAGCCCTTGGATAATCATCTCTATCGCTTTGGAAAGTGACAGAGATTGTCATCTAACAGAAATGGTCCTCAAGAAAACTTAAAGAGCTGCCACAGAGTTCTTGTAACTCCTTCAAAAGTTTATCTTTTGGAGTTAGAGCTTGAAACCTGCAACTATGTTGTAAAGCATATACTTCTGACTTCCTTAGAGTTACTTTTGCTGATGAAGACTGGTAGAGCTACATGCACTCTTCTTCAAAAAGGATCTGGTTTGAATACTCCACTGCAAAAGAAGAATCAAAGAGTTAGAGAAAACTCAAAAAATCTTCTAAATATAAAAACGCGGAGCTAAAAATAATTCCGCGTGCAACTGAGGAAATAGCCTCGCGTTGAAACGCGACTGCTAGTCAAAATAGCCTCGCGTTGAAACACGACTGCTAGTCAAAATAGCCTCGCATTAAAACGCGACTGCTAGTTAAAATAGCCCCGTGTTTCAAACGCGAGAGTGACGCGATAATTTCACGTAAGAAAAAGACCAGAGTTCTTCCCTGTCTTCTCATTTCTTCCCAAGCCTTGCGGCCGGAGAACGGTGCTCTCGCTAGTTCAAAAGTGGTTGGTCGGTTAAAACCGAGCCAAAACACTTAAAAATTATTCTAAAAGAGTCCAAAAGTTGAGGTTTTTACCTCCAATGGGCGCGACATGAATTGTTTTACCGCTGTACCGCTCCCTCTGCCGCTGCCGCCGCTGCTAATGACGGTCGCCGATGGTGAGGAGCGCGCAACGCCGTACTCTTCTTAGATGACACCCTAATGATGAAAATCTATGGAAAATCGAACGAAGTCCGATCAAATGACCGATCGTTCGCATGAGTCTGGTCGTCGGAGCTCCAGATTTCTGGATTCTTTGAATGAAGTGAGGAAGAAGGTCTAAAGCCTCTATTTAAAAGAGAGAACCCATCTCTTGGTATTCGGCACAAGGTTTGGAGTAATTACTGAGTAATTACTGAACAGTTAATGAGCAATTACTCACTGAAAAGCGAATCTACTTAACTTCGCGTGGTAACAAAACGCGAGATAAACTTGGTATTTTAACTCCGCGTTTTCTATTTGAAGATCCAAAAATTTTAAAATTTGCTAAGTTTTAAACCATTTTGAAAACTTTGGAGGGGGTTCTGTTGGCAGTGAAAATTTCTAAGTAAATAGAGTTTTCCACAACAGAACGCGGAGCTAACTCAGTAGCTCCGCGTTTGGTTATTTTTAGCCTCGCGTTTGAGAAAAATGCGGAGCTAATCAATAGCTCCACGTTCTGGTTTCTTAGCTCCGCGTGAGCAGATAACCAGAATCTCAAATTGATTAAGATTATAATTTTGGCTTATCTAAATACCCAAATTAAGTCCGATCAGAACTCTAAATCAAGAGATTTAAATCAAAACTAAGATATTTGAGTGGAATCCTTGATGAGTACAAATTCTATTTAGATAAAAACTCTCATATGATCCTAAATCTATAAATACCCTCTTGGGGAAGCCCTGGGGGTCTTTTTTTAGGCATCGGAGATCTTTTTCTGAAGTTTTTGAGAAGTTCGAGTTACGCATAGAGCCTTGAACGAATCAAGATCAGAGGAGATCAGTTCTACAGTCGGCCGCCATCTTCAAGAGAAGAGTTCGACGTCAGATCGTCTAAAGGAGCTGCTTAACAGATCCCATTGCCACACAGATCCCACATCATATTGTAAAAGAGAGCGATTGAGATATAAAATCCTCTCGTTGTTCTTTCTTTTTCTTATTCACTTTAGTTGTAATTTAAGCTAATTCAATAGAAGGAAAGCAACGAATTTCTGCTGCGAACAGTTATGATATGATATATATATGGGGTATGATGTTAGGGTTTTGTGTGAGCCGAACAAAAGAAGCCGAAAAGAAAAATATTGGCCGAGGTTCTTTTCTTTTGTTGTGTGCGGCTGAAACAAAATAATTTGTGCTGCTAAAGAAAATAAAACGGCTGCTAGTGGCGGCTTGTGCTCAGGTGTTCGGCCAAGGAGAGCAAAAACAAAAAAAAAGGGTGCTAGATTCCTTTTTTGCCAAATTATTTTTGCGGCTGCAAGCAAAAATAATTGGTGTTGATGTTTTATTTAATTTTCGGCCGAAGGTGACTTCCTTTGAATTTTCGACGGCAGAAAAGTAAAGAGGTAAATCACTGCAACAAAAGATTAGGGTTTGATCTTAAAATCTTATATGATTTCTTTGTGATTTCTCTTATGCTTGAGAACTACAAAATTGTAATCATTTTTTTGATATAGTGGAAGTTTTTCGATCGTGTTCCCGTGGACGTAGACATATTGCCGAACCATGTTAAATCAGCGTATTTTCTGTCTCTGCTATTTTTTCTTTTCGGTTAACTATTTAATTCCGCTGGTTGTTGCATTAGTATTATTTCGCTATCTTTCGCTAACAGAATGGAAATGATTCTTTATTTGTGATATGAATGGTGTTTGCACGGGTGCAGTATCCTGAGTTTCTTACTTCAGCTCATCTCTGGTGTGCTTACGTGCTATCTTGTTGGCTTATCATGGAAAATCAATAAAGGAAAGGATTTCATGTCATGACCCACCTAAGCAGGCACGACACTAGGACATAGAGTCCTAGTTAGTCTTCACCCTTCTAAATGGAACAACATAACAAAATAAACTAATTTAGGTCAGGTAGTGTTATTACTAAATAAAAAGCATCTCCAGGACAGATATGTTACTAGATTGCATGACAATAGCCTATTGAAAATATAACAGAGGGTGCATAAATATATCCGAAAATGTTATGAGTTCACAAAAGTGTGCTTAGCAGATGAACCATTAGACCTAACAATCATGTATGTTCTACATAAAATTCATACAAAAACGTTTCCTTGTTTCTCGACTTTTAGGTTTCATAGCATCTGATCTCTAAGCATTGCAGCATAAGCGTATGGTCAATTTCTAAAAGTAAATTAGTAAATAGTAAATCATATTAATATCTGACTGATGTTATTCTGCTTCATCGGTAGGGTAAACAATTCACTTGTTATTAAAGCTATGTTGTCACACAGTCTTGGGTCGAGGTTGAAGACTTGATCCATGAGCACTAATAAAATTTGTTGTATGCGAGGAAACGTAGTTGTGAGTGTCCTCCATTCCTCGATACCTGCACAGTACAAATAACAAAGATCGTTAGGGGTGCAACAGAGAGAGCCCCTTCTTCAAACAAGTCAGGAGCTTTTACTCATGGATGAAATTTGCATGATTTAGTGTACCTCTCCCAAATTAAAAAGAGAATTATATATTGCATGTTACCTTGGACATTTTTGAATCCCATTGTGATAATTAGGCCAAGGGTTTTGGCACCTTCCTTCGTGAAATCATAATGGGTAAATAGGAATAGGGACTTTCATAGAAGCATATCAATAGCGTCCAACACTCGTGCATATAGCAGAGTCAGTTCAACTAATTGATGGGAAGTAGTGTTAACTGACAAAAGTGACACTAGAAGCCAATAAGAATGCCATATTTCCAATTCAAATTGCAATTACTCGGAACTTTGTCCATGATGCAAGTGAAAGAAACAAGCATGCTGTTGAATATATTATTTCCCTTATGTAAAATCATCAAAAGAGAACAACAGGCCTCTGCACATAATAATTCCTATATAGAGCATTTGAGACCCAAATAAAAGTACACATTTATAGTTTCATTTGTTATTAGCAACATAGTCATCACTTCCACAAGAAAATTCCACAATTGACAGGATGGAAAAGGAGGAAAGGAAGATTGGAAAACAAAATGATTCATAGTTTGAGAAGGGGTTCTTATAAGCCTGGACCCGGCTGAAAGTCCCATAAAGGACACCTCAAAGCACAGATGTAACCTTATTAACCTTGATGTTTAGCGGATCTTGTGTTATGTGCGACTTTTCCTCTCTCCTTAACTTTCTTAGTATTAATTAATAATTAATATTATAAAATGATTGTATTGTATCTTGTAAAGCATTGCTGCATAGTTCATACAAAATTCCATAAATATCATTACACATAATTATATCTATTAATAACACTCCATCGTACGCAAGTATTACTCCTAAATCTTGTCTTACTCAACATGCTATAAAATGAAATTTGGAAGACTCATACCAAGAGTTATATATGCACACACAATAAATTTTTGGGTTGTTACTGTTGAAGAAAATAGAACGAAAGCGAAATGAAGAAATTTCTGTGTATTTTCTCGTGGTGAACTGTACAATTAGACATCTTTTTATAGGTGAAGGAGATAAAGAAAAGAATAATTACAGGATCTGTAATTGATACTAATTATATAAAATCTTCAATTAGTCTAATCAGAGAAAGAAAAAGAATAATTACAAGATTTATAATTGATACTAATTACATAAAATCTTCAATTAGTCTAATCAGAGATTTGTTAACTATCTTAAATCAGTCTAATCAGAGATTTATCAACTATCCTAATTTAGAAAAATATCTCAACATCTAATAGGGGAGTATCTCAAAATAACTCAGCAATATAATCATATCTCAACATCCCCTCTCAAACTCATGGTGACATCGTAGAATCCAACTGGAGTTTGCTAACAAGTTCACTAAGATGATTAGGTAAGTGTGACTTAGTGAAAATATTAGCAAGCTGATCAGCAGAGAAAACTGAATACAAACTGAATATAAGAAATAAATCCAAAACAAAATCATGCCCTTTTTCCCATAAGATTTGGTAAGAACATTCTCATCCAAAAATAAATCTAAAATAAAAAAAATAATATCCTATTCAGATAAAATCATATCCATTTGTATCCCCTACTCATGTATCATCTCTTCATTAAGATTCCTTATTGAGTAATAGATTGTTGTTGCTTCTTTTTTATTTTTTATTTAATCAATATATGATGGAAGGATTAACTGATGAGATTTATTATTTAACTGCATATTACTACTGGATTCTGATGGATTGTTATTTCTTAATAATTATGCTTCCGTATCATGTTATTTTTTTTTGTTAAGAATCTTTATTCTCGCTACCCTATTTATTATGCTAATATTCTCTACTTTTTGTTGGTTTTAGCGGGAAACAGGAAGGAAAGAGAACTTGCTAAAAACAAGAATCAATGGGATTAGCCTAAAGCAAAAGGGTTAGGGTTAGGGTAAGGGTTAGAAATCCTAATCAAAGTCGATCTCATACTTATCCAAGTTAATAGTATATATCAATATCTTTATTAGATAGCTAAATTTTGGAGACTTTAACACTAGTAAAATTTTAAATCAAGTTCCTAATCCAACTCGAAGTAGTACCAAAAACTACTAATACCACCACTACGCTTACAATTATTAATCCGAACACAAATAGGTTCAAATTCTATTACCTCCCCTATATATATAACATATGAACAATCACAAACTAATTATTTCTGTCTTTATAATTAAAAGAAAAAAAACGTCATGCCGCATAAAATCGTGAGTCTCCTCCTGTTCCTCCTCCACCTCTTTCCTCTCTCTCTCCGCCGCAATCCGGCCGCTGCCCCAGTCATCCTACACCATCTCCACCGACCTCAGCCCGACGCTGCCATCCCACGGTATCTCCGCAGTCCTCGCCTTTGGCGACTCTACCCTGGACTCCGGCAACAACAACTTCCTCCGCACCATCGTCCGGGCCGACCGCTCCCCCTACGGCCGGGACTTCCCCGGCGGCGTGGCCACAGGCCGGTTCTCCAACGGGAAGCTCATCACTGACTTCCTTGTCTCCTCCCTCGGCCTCAAGCAGACCCTCCCCGCATCCTCGGATCCCAACTTAACCACAGCCGATCTCTTGACTGGGGTCAGCTTCGCGTCTGCCGGGTCAGGCCTGGACAACTTGACCGCCGGGGCCGTGGGGGTGGTTACGATGGCGAAGCAGGTGGAGAACTTTGAAGAGTACGTAGAGAAGCTGAGGGAGGCTGTGGGTAGAGCGAAGGCGGATGAGATCGTCAAGGATGCATTATTTGTTATCGGAGCCGGGTCCAACGATTTTATGATGAATTATTACATGCTTCCTGTTCGAAGACTGAGGTTTAGCTTGATTGGCTACCAATTGTTTTTGCAGCAACGCATGGAACTTCTTGTGAGGGTACGTATGCACGCATGCCCTCTCTTTCTTTCTTTTTCCCCCCCTCTCTAAATATGAATTTTGAGCTTTTTTCTCTGGGTATAAATCCTTTCTTTGTTTATTTGTTCAGGAAAAAGGCTATTTATTTTGTTTTTAGTGTTCTAGATGTTAATTGATAGAACTTGCATATGTCCCTTTGATTGCAGTTAAGTCTTTTACGTTAAGTACATATACTCTTATATGTTCATTAAGAGAATTTCGAATTTCCGTATAGTTTCATTTGTAATTTTAGTTTACTCAATATTCTAGAGATATTATATATTAATTTGTCAATGCATATTTTACTGATTATAAAGTACAAAAAACTCAAATAATAATTATACATTGATCTTTGCATACGGACTAGATTCCGAACCACTTAGACGGAACGAAGCCTCAACTGACAAGTTTCATTCTGAAACATAGCAATAGTTATTTGATGCATAGCTTATTATATTATAAAGATTCAAAATATGAAATTTATGCTATAAACATTTAATTAGTAAATCATTACTATTTCTTGCTAACAATTAGAAAGGTTAAGCGTCTCCCTCTGCAGTTTTACTTATATACGATTAAAACATGCATATAACTTCTTCGCATAATTTCCCCAGATACGTTGCTAGTATATGTATACTCCATTTAATTCTTTATATTAAGAATCTTTTGGAATTAACTATACATATACTTTTAATTGCTTTGGGATGTCTGATTATGGGGGGCATATAAATGCAGAAACTGTACAAAATGGGTGGTCGGAAATTTACAATAGCTGGTCTTCCACCGCTGGGATGTCTGCCATTTATTAAATCGGTAACTGCAGCAGGAAATGGCTTAAGAGGCCAATATGACTGCATTGAGCAAAGAAACGTAGAGGCAGTTTCATACAATGATAATCTCCAAAAGCTGATCAAGAACATGCAATCATCACTGAAGGGCACCAAATTTGCTTATGTTGACATATACAATCCATTTATGGACATGATCCAAGTTCCAGCCAAGTATGGTGAGAACTGAAACACTATTTTTTTTTTCAGCAAATATATAATTCTTATAATATTTATTTTTTGTAGGTCAAATTAACAGTCTTTCTTTTTGCTCGTGTTGTTAATTAGGCTTCACCGAGGTTAATCATGGTTGTTGTACGAGGGGTGTGTTGGAGATAGTAGCATTCTGCCTATTTCCTTCGACATGTTCGGACCCATCAAAGTTCTTGTTCTGGGATGCTGTTCATCCCTCACAGGCGACTTACCAGGTTCTTGCGGGACAGATGATGAAAGATGTCCTACCAAAAATTACGAATTAGATTCTTTATGTATGCTAGTAGATCGAGATGATTAGATTATGTGTTTATAAGATCATGGACAAAGTTAAGGTTTTTGGTTTTCTTAATATTTCTTTATTAGAGTTACGCTCTTTGATTCTGGAATATTTATTTGCTTGGGTTTTCGTGTGATTAATTAGCTTGAATTTATTATGCTTGAGATTTTTATGTCCCTTTCAAATAAATAATTATTCTGAAGTTGCTCTTGTTAATTATCTTGATGAGATATGCTATGGCTGCTCTACGGAAATGCTAAGGTTATGCACTTACGATGTTTTTAGTTGTATATGCATTATATATATTGTGATACTGCCGCCATACGATCTCAAGTGATCGGGTCAAAACTTTTGCTAAAGTTTGGCAACGAGTTAAACTATATATGGATTAAAGACCTTTAATCCAAATTCATGCTTCTCAGTAATTTTAAGTGATAATGTTAGGTAACAAACTAATATGCCTGCATATAAACCCGGCTAGCAGAATAAAGGTTACGAACTCGAGCCATATTGAATTTTTTGGCTCAGTTTGGTAAGGGATTATGACAATTTCAAATTCGGTTATCAGAAAAGGCTTTAAGGACATGGCCTCAATTAGATTAACTCATTGTACATTAAAACGTTAGGATAATGTTTTGAAGAAAAGGAACATCCTATTTTTGAGATAATTTGCTCTGTCTCTTAACTTGTCCACATAGGCTGTTGGTACACCATTTACATATGTAGGTTAAACGGTCTAATTTCTTAACCCGACTCATGTTAACCCTTTAATCAAAATATTGTTTGGCAAAAGCCCTCACTTATTGTACTTCGAGTCATCAATCAGATTAGTTCGTTGGAGTTAATCACTGGTGAGTTAGTTATTGTGAAAGCCCTCACTTATTGTACTTCGAGTCATCAATCAGAGCAGTTCGATGGAGTTAATCACTGGTGAATTAGTTATTGTTAATTGTTGGGGAGAGCACCGGGTCCAACGAGGAACATGATAGGCCTAAATACAAAGTTAAGAACCAGTTTGACCTAAAATCTTAAGTCATTAGGTAAAGGCCCCAACTTTGTATTTAAACCCAAAAACTTTCTTTGTCATATCCTATATGGGACTATATATACTCACATATGAACTAACTTAACAATCTCCTCTTTCATTGTGATTATACCAATTTAATTTTGGCAACCATCCACATGGAGACAGACATGTAGGAAACCAAATCCAAAGTTAACCCGACCAATTTAACTTTGGCAACATCCACGTGGAGAGCCGACACGTGGGAAATCAAACCCAAATTTAACTTGACTAATTCCGGCTTCAAACATCGGCTTCACTCCCCCTCAGGTAATAACCTGGCCCATTGATCCGACGACAATTTGGTCTGAACCTGAGCTCTGATACCAATCGTTATTTGTTGGGGAGAATGTCGGGTCCAACGGGGAGCATGATAGGCCTAAATACAAAACTGAGAATCAGTTTGATCCAAAAACTTAAGCTATTATGTCAAGACCCCAACTTTGTATTTAAACCCATAGACTTTCTTTATCCTATCCGATGTGGGACTGCAGTCACATATGAACTACCTTAACAGTTATGAGCCTCACTTGGTGTATATAAACACTTTATTTTTGCACACGTATGATACAAAAACTCGTCAACAGAGGATTGTGCATTAGGCTTCTAAGTAACAATCCACATCAGTCATCTTACTCTAAACCTGGAGTGAAAATAATAGGGATGAGAAAATACAGATTAAAGGGTTAATTTTTAGCTCGTCTATAATCAAAATTTTGAATTAAAAATGAAAATTATATAATTTTTAATTCAAGCTTTTAAATTGGACGGACCAAGAATTGGCATATGAACCCATCCATTCTCATTCTAGGTGAAATCTTAACAACATTCAATTTATAACTTTCCCAATTTGAATATTAAGCTTTAAGTTGACCTTCAATTCACTTACTCTCAAATTTAGGTTTCATGATTATGATTTTTGAAATCCTATGATGGACCAATTTCAACAACATAATAATGTCTTTCATATATTTTTTCCCCTTTAGTTAGATGGTTAAAATAGCTTAAAGAGAGAAGATATAGGACTCGCATATTTGAAAGAGGAGACAATTTTGACTCGATCTCTTAGCACTGGAGTCCGTTGAATATCAACTCCGCATACCCGTAGTATCTTATATTGTGATTTAGCATTGCCGACATCGTTCATTCTTCTTCTTCGATGAGCATCATGATTGAGGAGAGAGAGAGAAGAGAGTGATGCAGGTTTGAGATTGAGAACGAAGAGAGAGTGAAAGGAAGACTCATCTATCTCTCACCTTTATTATTATTATTATTGTATTTAATTACTCAATAATCACACCAACAACTTTGCTATACTTCTTAAATATTAGGGTAATTTAGGAATATAAAAATCCAATGAAATATGTTGAACTAAAAGCAACCACGATTTTAAGGTATGAAGAAATTTCAGGTCTTCAATCCATATGATTTCACTAACCATGAGGTCCACGCGTTCCTCTTGTTAGCAAAAAATAGCGGAATAATATTAATGCAATAACCAGCGGAATCAAATAGTTAACTGAAGAGAAAAATAATAGAGACAGAGAACATGCAGATTTAATGAGGTTCGGCAATATGCCTACGTCCACAGGGACACGAACGAAAAACTTCCACTATATCAAAAGAGAATTATAACTTTCTAGTTCTCAACCATAAGAGAAATTACAAAGAAATCACACAAGATTTTGAGATCAAATCCTAACCTCTTGTTGCAGTGATTTTCCTTTTTACTTTGGCCGCCGAAAATCAAAAGGTAGCCACCCGCTGCTTTGCTTTTGTTCAGCCGAAACTAAGGAAAGCAACCGCAGCGGCTTTATTTCTTTTCTCCTTTGCTTTCGGCCAAAAAATTCACCTTCGGCCAATTACAAGCCTTTGGCCGAATAATTGTTTCAGAAGCAGTAACCTTTGGCCTCTTAAGCTTTGGCCAAAAATTATTGCATCCACTTGATTTTCTTTGAATGCTTCAGGCCGCACCAAGCAAAAATGCAGCAGCAACCAGCCGCCACAAAAGAACAACCCCTTGGCTCTTTGTTTTCTTACTTTTTCCGGTTTCTTTTTTTTGCTCAATCAAAACCCTAACACCATATACCCCATATATACATCATATCATAACGAGTTTGGATCGGTTTTGGACCCGTTTCGGTTGACTGAAATCCGTTACGGCAATAGGCTCCAATAGCAACAATCTCCCATTTGGAGACCTATTACAAAAATTGTAATATCTATACATGATAATCCTAGTGTTCAAAGTTTGTACCTCGATCGTTTAAAGTCCCAATTTCAGCATTCAATACAAATACACCAAAGTTGAGCAATAGCTTAACTTTTTTCGTCAACCGGTTTTGTCAACATATATGCTGGATTCTTACTGCTCTCAATCTTCTCCAACTTCAATTGGCCATTCTTCAACAAAGATCTAATGAAGTGATATCTCAAGTGAATATATTTAATCTGTGAATGATACGCTGAGTTCTTAGAAAGATAAATTGCACTCTGACTATCACTGAATAACCTGCAATCCACTTCATCAAAACCCAACTCACTAATCAATCGCTGCAACCAAATAAACTCCTTACTTGCTTCTGCAGTTGCAACATACTCAGTTTCTGTCGAAAATAAAGTAACAATTGATTGTAATCTTGAAACCCATCTTACCCCTATTCCTCCTACAGTAAAGATATAACATGTGGTCCTCCTGCCATTATCTCTATCACCCGCATGGTCCGAATCTATAAAACCTTACACATCAATGTTATTACCCCCAAAACACAAACAATACTTTGAAGTACCTTTCAAATACCTGAAAATCTACTTCACCGCTTGCCAATATTCCTTTCTAGGGTTCTTCATGAATCTACTCACTACTCCGACTGCATGTGCAATATCTGGTTTTGTACTCACCATTGCATACATGAGACTCCCAATGGTCAATGAATAAGGCACATTCTCTATGTGTTTCGTCTCCTCATCTGTCTTAAAACTTTTCTCTTTGACAGTTTGAACTGACCACCAAGAACTGTAGTTACCGATTTTGCATTCTCCATATTGAATTTCTCCAACTCCTTTTTGATGTATCCCTCCTGAGATAACCACAATTCTTGCTTTTCTTATTTCGGGTAATTTGTATTCCAAGAAGTTGTTTAGCCTTACCCATATCTTTCATAGAGAATCTCCCTGCCAACTTACTTTTCAGATCATTGATTTTTTTCATGTATATACCTGCCACAAGCATATCAGCTACATACAAAGTAAGTATAATAAAGTTATCATCCTTAAACTTTTGTAAATATACACATTGATCTGAATTGCTTCTGGCAAAATCCAAATCCAATATAAACTTGTCGAATTTTAAGTACCATTGCCTTGGTGCCTGTTTCAACCCATATAAGCTCTTTTTCAGTCGACATACCCAATTCTCTTTTCCTTTAATTTCATATCCCTCTGGCTGTTCCATGTATATTTTCTCCTCCAAATCATCATGAAAGAAAGCAGTTTTCACATCAAGCTGCTCTAAATACAATCCTTTCACAGCCACAATACTCAGTATTGCTCTGATAGAAGTCATTTTGACAACGAGTGCAAATATTTCATTGAAGTCAATACCTTTTCTCTGACCATATCCCTTCACCACAAGTCTAGCCTTGAACATTTGTGTCCCTCCTGCCTTATATTTTACCCTGTATACCCGCTTGTTATGCAATAATTTCATTTTTTCCGGTCGCTTCACCAATTCCCATGTGTGACTCTCCTCCAAAGAAGACATCTCATCATGCATGGCTTGCCCCCACTTAGAACGAAATTTATCCTGCATAGCCTCTTGATAACTCTCTGATTCACCTGCATTAGTATACAAAATATGATATAATGGAAGACAAAATTTTTGGGTTGGCTTCCTTATCCTCGTGCTCCTCTTCAAATTGGGAGCACTCTCTGATAAAGTACTACAACCATCTACTTCAGTCAATGGCTCTCTTTCCTATTCGGTCTCATCTGAAACTTGTGTATTCTCAGGTGTAGCCATTTTTTTCCTTCAGATATAGGTATTTCTTCCTTTCTTTTATCCATGGGATCCATTCTATCCTGTGACTCTTCCAGCTCCAAGTGCTCTTTCTCCACTGCATTGTCACTCTTACTTTCCATTCGGTCTTTATACATACAGCCCTCATTAAATACTACATCTTTGCTACGAATTACCTTGTTATGCTCATAATCCCATAAGCGATAAACATATTCGTTGCCACCGTATCCAATGAATACACACTTCTGAGATTAGATTCAAGCTTCTTTCTCATCTCATGATCCACATATGCATATGCTATACAACCAAACACTTTAAGAATGAATAATTCACAGTCTTAGCAGACCACACCTTTTCTGGAATTCCTCCACATCTAAAGCACTAGCTGGACTCTTGTTGATCAGATACACTTCTGTATCTACAGCGGCTTGCAAAGGCAAACCTGCATGTAGTCTCATACTCCGAGCTCGCTCCAAAATTATTCTATTCATCCTCTCAGCCACGCCATTTTGCTGTGGTGTCCTCGGTACAGTCTTCACTTTCCTGATCCCATGGGTAGAGCAATAATCATCGAACTCCCTATTGCAAAATTTCCCACCATTGTCTGACAACAGACATTTCACCTTCAAACCTGTTTCATTCTCAACAAGAGCTTTCCAGACCTTGAAGATTTTGAAGACATCGGATTTCTGCTTAAGTGCGAGCACCCATATTTTTCTACTTGCATCATCTATGAAAGTGACAAAATAAGAATTACCTCCAAGAGACTTCGCCGAAGAAGGCCCCCATAAATCTGTATGCACCAACTCCAATCTCTCGGTTTTTTTCTCCTTGCCATCCTTCATAAAGCCAACTCTTTTCTGCTTTCCAAACACATAGTTCTCACAGAAATCAAAATTAGAATCATTAATATCTGTCAATATACCTCTGGATTGCAATACTCTCATGCCGCTTTCGCTCAAGTGACCGAGCCTCTGATGTCATAAGGTAGCCTTCTCATTGTTCATGGTGGCCAAAGAAACAACGTGATCCATTGAGTTTGAAAGTAAATATAGAGTTTCCACTTTCTCACCCTTGACCACTACCATTGCTCCTTTACTGATCTTCCACTGTTTCCTCTCAAATGAGATTTGATAACCTTCGCTATCCAATTTGCTAACAGATATCAAATTCTTCTTCAAATCTGGTATGTACCCGACCTCTTGTAAAAGCAACTTTTCGCCATTGTGCAACTTCAACTGAATTGTCCCATTACCGACAATCTTGCATTCTTGCCCATTACCAATAGTCACATACCCAAAATCACCTTGAACATAATTCTCAAACAATTCTCTGCGAGCAGTGCAATGAAACGAAGCCCCTGAATCCACAAAGCACAGATCTGATCTTGATTCTGTATGAGCAGACAAGCACAAGTCATCATACTCTTCACTTGGATTCACCACATTCGCTCATTTCTTGTTTTTGTTTGGACAATCCTTTTTCATATGACCATCTGTCTTACATTTCCAACACACTAACTTTTTCTTAAACTTCCCCTTAGATTTTGATCTCCCTCTTCGCTTCGACTCTCTGCTTAAACTTCTACATCTTTCCTTCCTTCTGTCATTATCAATAGACAGAGCAGTACTTGTAAAAATTGTGCTCTCACCTATGCTCTTTTTCATCAATTCATCATTCATGATTGTACTCACAACATCATCAAATTTAGGAGTAGTATTGGAAGTATTGCTGATAGCCATAATAACCTTACTCCAACTATCCGGTAACGAACACATAAACATTAAAGTTTTAATGTCATCAGCAAAGACAAAATATAAGGATTCAAGTTGTACCCATAATGTGTTAAATGCGTTCAAATGATTAACAACCAAACTATCAGAAAGCGCTCAAGTTGAACAACTTTTTCATTAGAAACAGTCTATTTGAAGCAGACGGCTTCTCATAAAATTTAGCCAACGTTGATATTAAACCTGAAGTGGTCTTCTCCTTGGAGATATTGAACACAATATGTTTTGTCAGGCACAATCGAATCTGTGCCAAAGCCCTTCTGTCTAATAATTCCCACTCCTCATCTGTCATCTTTTCTGGCTTTTCTCCAAATAGTGGTTGATGTAAATTCTTTTGATATAAAAAATCTTTCATTTGCAACTTCCACCATTGGAAATCTATCTCATCAAAATTTTCAATTTTTTCCTTCCTATCTTTCGCCATAACTCCCACTCAAAATGAACACCGATCTGAGTTCTGACCCGAATCAGGGCTCTGAGACCAATTGTTAGCAAAAGATAGTAGAATAATACTAATGCAACAACCAGCGGAATCAAATAGTTAACCGAAGAGAAAAATAGCAGAGACAGAAAATACGCAAATTTAACTTGGTTCGGCAATTTGCCTACGTCCACGAGGACATGATCAAAAAACTTTCTAGTTTTTGAGATCAAATTCTATATCAAAAGAGAATTACAACTTTTTAGTTCTCAACCAAAAGAGAAATCACAAAGAAATCACACAAGATTTGGAAATCAAATCCTAACCTCTTGTTGCAATGATTTTCCTCTTTGCTTCGGCCGCCGAAAATCCAAAGGAAGCCACCTGCTGCTTTGCTTTTGTTTAGCCGCAACTAGGGAAAGCACCCGCAGCGGCTTTATTTCTTTTCTCCTTTGCCTTCGGCCAAAAAATTCACCTTCGGCCAATTACAAGCCTTTGGCCGAATAATTGCAGCAGAAGCAGTAACCTTTGGCCTCTTAAGCTTTGGCCAAAAATTATTGCAGCCACTTGATTTTCATTGAATGCTTCAGGCTGCACCAAGCAAAAACGCAGCAGCAACTAGCCGCCACAAAAAAACACCCCCTTAGCTCTTTGTTTTTTTTTTTTTTTTTTTGGCTTCTTTTTTTCAGCTCAATCAAAACTCTAACACCATATACCCCATATATATATCATATCATAACGGGTTTGGGCCGGTTTTGGACCCGTTTCTCAGTCGTTGGATTCTTCTCCACCTACATTGCCTCAAATGAAAATATTTCTCCATTTTTCAAGTTCTCCTTCTATTGGCTTTAATGTCCTGGCTGATGCTTTCCAAACTCACCAAACTTGAGAACAATCTCCTTTAGATCGTCCACCACTAATACATCGACTTTCCCAACTACTTCCAGATGGTACCAACTTGGGACAGCCGCAAAGGCTATCTTGATCTCCTTTTCAAACTCATTATTTTCATATAGGTGGTAAAGGCAATCTTAATTTTGTTCTGAAATTCATTATTTTCATATCGTAACTCCGACCGATCTCATCAGAGTCTCATCACATTTGACTATTCTAGTTGTAACAATCCTAGTTAATTTACTTTTTATTATCCAATTTTTTAAAAAGTTTCGACTGCATTTCTTTTGTATTTACTAGTATACCACATGTAACAAATACATTTTCATTATATTAGTCTTGTTTATTAACATACCTCCTTCAAAAATTGTATTACCAACAAAATATTATATATCAAGTCTAAGAGCATCTCCCTCAGTTTTACATTACTAAACAACACCATTAAATACATCAGACTGCCTAACTATGTATCACCATTATAGCATACACTCTTAATTAAATAAAAGTTTATTCAACAAAGCACACAAGTTCTTAAATCACCAATCTCTACAAGTATACTAGCAACCTCGTGTTGGAACTTTCTTGCCTCATACAATCTCCTGAAATAGTTTATAAATTAAAGTGTGAGCTCGCCAGCTAAGTGAGTAAAGTGTCAAGAGTGCATGAAAACAATACACACATATTAAGATGAACAAATTATAACAGGATTAGATATCTTAATATAGGGATGGTAATGGACGCACCCATAAACCAAATTTTGACCCTTTCTACACAAAATTTTGAATTAGAAAATTAAAATTTTTATTTTTAATTCAAAATTGTGTATAGGACGGACCAAAATTTGGTCCCTG
>JAYEPQ010000001.1:27162329-27404829 GCA_036321105.1 Dracaena cambodiana
GGACGAGTGTTGTCTCATGAGAGTTTCTAATGATGTTACCCACAATCATCAAGAAATGTTTGTGCTGAAGAAATAAAAAAAATAAAAAAAGAATAAGTGTAAAATAAAGAAAATGAATAATGTTAGTTTTATATTATTAACTATCTATACTATTATTATTATTATTATATTTTTGCTTTCCACTTTTTTTCCATATCAAACTCAATAAAGATACATACACAGATATTTATAAAAATGCCAACCTTAATAGATCACTTACAATCTAGTACCTTCCTATATCTATTATGATCATTTAAATCGTACCTTAGATATACTTTTACTTTCAATTATCCTCTCCCAGGCACTCTTGTGATCGTATATATAAGTCTTGTCAACTCTCAAACTCCAATCAAACTTATAGGAACGCTTTTCATATATATATATATATATATATATATATATATATATATATATAAGTATGTATGTATGTATGAATATATATTTTCTCTTTTTTATCATAAACACTTTCCGTTCATGGAAACATTCATGCTTACTGAGGCACAAATGCCCAGTTACTTAGCTCATATATATAATAAAAGTTCATAAATACCGTTCGTGTGAATACACATGCTTATTGAGGCTCATGAACCCAATTACTTAACACTTATTTTCACCTATATTTTTCACCTATATACATACATACATACATACATACATACATACATATATATATATATATATATATATATATATATATATATATATATATATATATATATATGATAGGCCTTCCTTTTAAGTTTTCTCTTTGTAATCAATCTTTCATGACTCATTATGTAAGTGTTCATAGTGCATAGTTGATTCAAATCATATGTATTCATATATCTTATTGTCGATTTAAAATCTCAACCAAAATTACATAAAAACTACTATTATATAATACTAAGATATCAATCTCATAAATATGCAATGTAAAATACTTTTAATCCTACTTTTTATTTCAAAGAAATGAAAATTTTGAAAAATTTTAAATATACAGTTAGTTATGATACAATAAAGTATAGTGTATCCATCCGACCCTACACTTAAATTAAGCAGTGTCCTCAGTGCATTAAGAATATAATTATGCAAACAATACACTAAGGAGTAATGTAAGAGATTAGGGTTAGAAAACACCTGGTTTTGTCAGTTCTTCAAAAAATCACTCACTCAAGTAGTCAATATCAATGATGCATCTGATGAAGGCCTTTTTGTCACTCGCATCTTTAACACCGAGAACTCCTGTGGTCCCCTAGCTCATCTCGTTATCTTCACCAGGAGAAACAGTAGCATCCTCACCAACCATTTGTCTATATAATTTGGTAAGAAGTCAATATTGACGGTGTTGACGATACTTAGTTTGGACTTGCCAAGTGTTGATGACTTACAGTCTTTCTTTGAATGTATCTGTCATTCTTATTTGGAGTGTAATCTTTTCTAGTTAGTTCGTTGTAGCTATTGCATGTCCTTATTCTTGTTGTTTCTCACCTCGTTCCTAATCTTGTTCTCCATGACCGGCCGGCGAGGCAGCAGCTTGATGTTGCTCTGTTTATACCTATTGTTCCTGTTGGGTGTGTCGAGCGCTCATTCTCCTTCGAACTGCCATATCTGTAAATAGTTGCATGGGTTTCTCAAATGTGTCATTTGGTGACAAATTGACTCCATTGTTCATACAAATTTTTGTTATCATAGATAGCAGAACTAACTATGTTTTGCCAATTTCGAATGATGATACATTCATGAGCTTGAAGCATGCATTGAACTATCGCAAGGTGCATGATGGAGGCAATATTGAATGGACGCCTTTCCAAAATCATATTTAATAACACCACGCCTCTTGGATAATTCCATTGTTGTAGAGGATAGTAAGATATTATATTTGATAAATAGGCTTACCAAAGCGTACTCTCGTCTCACAAAGCCTACTTTCAAGGAGCCCTCATTGAAAACAACATCGTTGAGATTTGCGTAGAGCTCTTTGAACCGGTGGGAACTGGCTGTGATCTAAATCGTACACTCCCAAGTGTAAGAGATCGACAAGTAGTACAAGGGTAGTAATTTTAAATCACTCTCTCGAAGAATCGTTTTGATTATTGTGTGACACTAAAAAGAATAAATTATGGAACTAAAAAGAAATAAAGATTTGATTTTTATTAACTAAAACTAAAACAAATCTAAAGAGAATATAAATTTACTTAAAATAAAAATATTGGTTAGATGGATTTAACTCCCTCGTAGAATAATTTACTGGATATGTTTATCTTTTTATATCTTAGTTGCATAGATCACATGATCTTCCTACAACCAGAAAATAAATTATTTAAGCATGAAATCTAATAAAGTTGCAAACTTGATAATTTGAATAACTTTCCCTAATTAATCCTATATGAGTTTTGAGTTTATTTAAGCATTCAATATGAATAACAAAAAAAATAGTCAAAATCTAAGCATACATCTTGCCTAAAGTGTCTATAGTATATCAAAAACTAAGTAAAAAATATATAGTCAAATAATAAAATATCAATGACTCAAAATCATATCTTAATCCTTTTAAAGATAATAGAGAATTAAATATATCAATTTTACTTAAATTAATTAAAAACAATAAGCATAGAAAATCATATACCAGTAAATTACCTAGGCTTTGTTATTCTATCTAAACTAACTCAAGAATTTAGCCACTTATACTCATTATAGCCATGAACAAAGAAAAAGAGAACTCTTTTATTGATTTCTATTAAAGAGTTCAAAAACTAAATCTTTAATCTCTATAACTCTCTAAAAAATATTCACCACTCAAAAGTTTTCAAAAGCATTACATAATTATGGATTACATATTGGCTATTTATAATCTTATAAAATCCTAATAGGAATTCTATTTGAAAGAAAACTCTATATTCTCTCAAAAATCTTCAAAAGTATCAATCTGCGGCTCTTCCTTTCGACAGCCATATCAATAGCCGCTCTTGGATTTGAGTTGCAGTCGATGGCTATCGACAACTATCTTGTCGACAGCTAACAAATAGCTATCGATAGTCAGACCTGTAAAATCATAGCTCTGAGCGGATATTTGAGATGCGCTTTGATTCTTCGATTTCTTAGTATATAAAACCCTGAAAAAAATATTAGAAAATACTAGAAAAACATCGTAGTGAGGACTTTGATTAATAAAAATAATTTTCTATTAATTTCTTATATTAATCAACAAAACTGGATTATGCTTACATAAAATAAACTAAAATAACTACACTTTTCAAGTGTAATCACACCCTTAACTTGATTTGTGCTAGTCCCTAGCAAATTTATAAACTAAGAAAATAAACTAAATACCTAACTAAAAAGAAAAATAAATCCTAACTCACTTTTATAGGACGTGCAACAAGCCGTTAACCACCTAGGTTACCCTAGCAGACGAGTGCTGTCTCGTGAGGATTTTCAGTGATGTTACCTACAAACATCAAGAAATATTTGAGTTCAAGAAATAAATAAAATGAAAAATTAGGATAAGTGTAAAATAAAGAAAATGAAAAGTGTTAGTTTTCTATTATTAACTATTTATACTATTATTTTTATTTACTTTTCATTTTTTTTTTTCCATTTCAACCTCAATTAGAGATACACACATAGATATTTATAATGATGCCAACCTTAATAAATCAATTATAATCTAGTACCTTTATATATCCGCCATAATCATTTAAATCGTATCATAGATATACTTTTTCGTTCAATTATCCTCTCCGACACACTCTTGTGATCGTGATATAAGTCTTGTCAAGTCTCAAACACCAATTAAACTTATAGGAACCCTTTTTATACACACACACACACATATCAGGCTCGCTTCTATTTTTTTATAAACACTTGCCTTTCATGTGAACATTCTTGCTTACTGAGGCACAAATGCCAGTTACTTAGCTCATGTCTATAATAAAACTCCATAAGTATCATTCGTGTGAATATGCACGCTTATCGAGGCCTACGAACCCAACTACTTAACACTTACTTTTTCTTAATTATTATATATATACTATATATTTTATTTTTTTGAAATATATTATTAGGCTCACTTCTTTTTTGTCTAATAGATATATATATATATATATATATATATATATATATATATATATATATATATATATATATATAAGATAGGCTTTCCTTTTAAGTTTTCTCTTTATTATCAACTTTTCATGACTTATTGGGTAAGTGTTCAGAGTACATACTTGATTCAAATCTTAAGTATTAATGTATCTTATTGTGGGATTTAAAATCTCAATTAAGATTACACAAATACTACTATCATATAAATATTAATATTAAGATAACAATCTCATAAATATGCAATGTAAAATACTCTAATCTTACTTTTAACTTTCAAGAAATGAAAATTTTGAAAAAAAATTAAATATATTAGTTAGTTATGATACAGTTAAGTATAGTGTATCTATCCACTCCCCAACTTAACTTATGCAGTGTCCTCAGTACATCAAGAATATAATTATGCAAATAATACACTAAGAAGTAATGTAAGAGGTTAAGGTTAGAAAACACCTGACTTTGTCTATTCTTAAAAAAATTCACTCCTTGTGGTAGTCGATATCAATGATGCCTTTGATTAAGACCTTTTTGTCACTTGCATCTTTGACACCAGCTGAAACCTGTGGTTCGCTAGCTCATCCCTTCATCTTCATCAAGAGAAACAATGGTATTATCACCAACAATTTGTTTGAATACTCTAGTGAGAAGCAAATATTGACGTTATTGACGACTCTCAATTCGAGCTTGTCGATTCCCAATGACTTGTAATCTTTCTCTGAATGTGTCTATCATCCTTATTATCAACTCATTCAACATTTGTGTTGGTGGTGAAAAATTTCCAAAGAAGGAAAAATACCCCGCAGAATGCGGAGTTAGCTCCGTAGCTCCGCGTCTGGCTATAAAATTAGCTTCGCATTAAGTAAAACGCGAAGCTAAGTCTATAGCTCCAATTTCAGAGTATTTAACTCCATGTGAGCAGATTCTTAGAATCTTAAATTGATTGTGATTGAGATTTGGGCTTATCTTAAATTGATTGTGATTGAGATTTGGGCTTATCCAATACCCAAATTAAGTCCAATCAGAATTCAAAATCAAGAGATTTAAATCGAGACTAAGATATTTGATTATAATTCTTAATAAATACAAACACCTTCCAATTTTATTCCTATGGAAACTCTCATATCCAACTAAAGCCTATAAATACCCTCTTGGAGAAGACTTTTGGATCTTTTGATCATTTTGGAGTTCAAGTTACATGTGAGAGCATTGAATCCATCAAGATCAGAGAGAGAGAAGCTAGGGCCGGCCATCATCTTCATCAAGAAGAAGATTTCCATATCGGATCGTCAAAATGAGCTACTTGATAGAACCCATCGCCACACAGAACCCACTTTTCATTGTAAAAGAGAGAGATAGAATATAAATCCTCTCATTTGTTTTTTTTTTTTGTTCATCTTTCGTTGTAATTACTGTATTCAATGGAAGAAAGCAAAAATTTTGCGGAGAACAAACTGGCGACCACAGTGGGAGGCATCTCTTTTACTAAATAAAGATTGTGGCGCAGTCCGAAAAAGATCGGATCGATTGTTGACATGCTCGTCGTGAAAATCAACCAACAAAAATATGAGGAGTATCTCTCATCTGGATTAGATAACCTGACCGAAACACGGCACTATCTCCGCATGAGCTCTAATACCCATAAATCGGGTAGTAAGGAATCCACCATTAAATAGGGATCCTTTGAGCCCATGGCTATAGAACCGTCGTTTCGACAGAAAACCCTAATAAAGGATGTCGTTCCTACTGCTGAAGAGAGCCAAAAGACTGGTCTCACCAATACTTAAGTCCATAATCAAAATCGTCGAGCAAGGAGAAGAGCTCTCAAAGCTCGCGTTAAATGCGAGGCTGAATCTAAGGCAGAATGCGAGGTTACGATCTTACCTCGCGAATTGGCTTGCGTTAATCGCAAGACCAGTCTGAATCACGTTAAACGCGAAGTTAGCCTCTAGCTAGCGTGTGATGGATTTTCTCCAAGCAAAGCTACTAAACTTGACTATGAAACTGGCCAAAGTGCCAAAACTCGCGTAAATCGCGAAGTTAATTCTAACTGTAAACCAGCATGTGAAGAAGTTACTTCACACGAGGCTACAGGTTCTGGACATGAAGCCAGGGAAACTAAAGACGCTCGCATAAAACGCGACGTTGATCTCAGAGTCAAACCAACGTGTGATAGATTTTCTCCATGCGAGGCTACTGAACTTAACTTTGAAACTGGCCAAAGTGCCAAGATTCGCGTAAAATGCGAAGATAAGCTAACGTGTGATGGACTTCCTCCACGCGAGGCTATCATACCTAAACAAAAACTTGAGCTAAGCATCAAATGTGAAGCCAAGGATTCTTGCATAAATCGTAAAGTTACGCTAGCGTGTGAGTATACTCCCCTATGCGAGGCTAAACAAACAGAAGTCGAACTTCTTCAGAAACACCAAGCTAGCATAAAATGCGAGACTAGCGTAAAATGTGAAGCTATGTTTCAGCCTCGCATAAGTGCTCTAAAATGAGGAGCTAACGCTCAGCTCCACGTAAAACAGCCAATATACAGAATTAAGGCTGATAATCGAAATATCAAGCACCATCTCAACTCCACTCGCTCAAGAGAGTTTCAACAAATACCCGGATCTCTCCAAAATCCAAGTAGGCCCTAGGCCCAGAACATTACTGAAGATTCTTCATCTCCTAAAGTTCATGATCTTAGGGAATATTTGACAAATAAATGAAAAATGACTCAAACTCTATCACACTTAACATGTCATTGTGAACAGATAATATCAGCAGTGTTGAATAACTATTGTTGTATTAAAAGAATATCTGTATTTAACAGAATAACTGAGTCAGACCAAAATACTCCAAAGAGGAGAAAGAATGACCTGAGATACAAAATCAAAGAAAAAGAACTAAAGGTGGTGACCTCGAATATGGTCAGTAAAGGCAAAAAGATCATAGGAAAAGAGTATGAGTCTGATGCAGACGATGAGAAACCTTATCATTTCACCCAGCTTAAATCAAGTACTGTTGCTCCTCAAAATTACAAGAAACTTACAAAAGGTTTTTATGATGATGACAGTGACAATTCGGCTATAGCTTCTCCACAATCTTTATCATTTCACCCGGCTTAAATCAGGTACTGTCGCTCCTAGAAATTACTAGAAACTTGCAAAATATTTTTATGATGATGACAGCGACAATTTGGCTGTAGTTTCTCCATAATCTTATGTCTCTTCCCGACCACGAAAATCAGCGTCACATGTGGTGGACAGGTCCGACGATGTCGATCAAAGATTAGAAGCCCAAGAGAAAATGATTCGGAGCCAGCAAAAGACTATCGATGACCTCAAGGAAATGCTCCTAAAAATGGTTGAAAATAAACAAAAGATAGTCGAAGAATAGGCAAAGAACTCTTCCTCAGAACCACCACCAAAGACAAAAGAGGAATCACCGTTTAAGGAAAATGAAGAGAATAAAGAGGAAAAAGCTTACTCGATGCATGAGGAAGATGACAAATATTCCTTCCATGATCATCACGAAGAGAAGATGGAAAAGTTGCAAAAGCAACTTGACCAATTAATGCACAAAAAAGAACTAAAGAAATCGGGGGTTTTAATACCATACCCACTTGAATGGGACTTTACCCCATATCCGGAGAAATATAAACCCCTCAAGTTGGAACCATATGACGGGAAGGGGTCCCCCACCCGGCATATATATTACTTCCAGTCTCAAATGGGTCATCTAATGGGAAATGACCCTATAATGACTAAACTATTCGTGAGTACCCTGCGAGGACCTGCTTTTACATGGTTTATGCAGTTGCCCCCAGGAACCATAAATATCTGGTATGATATCGAGAAGCAGTTCTTGGTACGTTTCTTTGAGGATGACACCGAAAATTGGTTCATTCCCTCCTTGCGACAAAACAAGGAGAAGAGGAAACAGTAAAAAGCTTCATAGAAAAATTTTAAGAAAAGTTCGTGCAATGCCGACACGGAATGACTCAGAAAACACTAGTGGAGACATATAAGTATAATTTTAGAGCTAACGTGTTGATAAAAATGGGAGCCGTGGAGTCCAGAACTTAGAAAGGCTTGTTGAAGTAAGGAGAGCAGGCGGAAGATATAATACGCCAGATCAAAGAATCTTGTGGTACGAGAAACTCGTTGAATCACAGGTCATATCCACAGAATCCTAAGAATAAAGGGAAGGCTGTGATGACATCAGACGCTACTCCAAAGCCGACAAGTCCGGCAAAACTGAGACCTCAAAATCTGAGAGGTACAGGTCAGAGTAGGCTCCGGCAGGAGAGAACCTATACATTTAAAACGGAGCAGACAGATACTCTGTTTCATCTCCTCCTCAGGAAAGGTATGTTAAAGTTTCCGGAGAATCAAAAGCCAGAATATACGGGGAAAACTAATGACCCTAACTACTGCTTATACCACCGGAACGTCGGACACCCGACCAAAGACTGTTATCCTCTTAGAACAGGATTCAGGCATTGATAGACGCCAGAGTTCTTACACTAAAAGTGGAGCATAAGAAAGTTACTGCAAATATGCCAGCCATAGTAGTGGGAACCAATGAGTTCCCCGCGGGAGTAACTTCAGTGCCGACAGGAAAACTCATAGTGATGAATCATGATCCACATAAGATGGCGCAAAAAGGACTTACTCCTGTAACAACACAAAGAGGCAAAATCATGTGGGTTCATCCCGATCTTCTGCAAGACGAACAGTGGACCTCATCTAAGATCCAAAGAAAGAAGCGGCCTAGCAACACTATCTCCGCAAGAATAAAAGAAGAATATATAATTGCTAACGTGCTCACGGACTCAGAAGAGGAAGCCATAGTAATGGCCACTCACCAAGATGAGGCAGGCCCCTCTGGTACTCGATCCGGTAAAGCTTATCTCAAAGACTAGTCAAGAGTAGGCCACAGCAAGGAAGTATATGTAGAGCCTGCAAAACAGAAGGGACTTCGTTTTCAAAAGGGTGTAAAGAAGAATGATGAAGCAAAAGATGCCCCATTTCAATTTGACATTATAACTCAGTTGGCTAATATCCCGGCTCATGTTACACTATACGAGCTATTGCGATTATCTAAGTCAACACGAGAAGTGCTCAAGGAAGCTTTAGCAGACTCTAAATCTTTTCTGGCACAAATCGTTGAACCATCCAACGAGGAAAGAGATTCTTGCCCTCACTGTCACCAAGTGAAGAGGCAAACTCCGCAAATAACTTTCTCACCAGAAGATATGTAGGTGAGAAATATAAAGCATAACAGACCTTTATATTACATCGAATATATTGGATCCACCAAGGTAGATCGCATTCAAATTGACCCAGGATCTGCATTAAGCATAATCCCGAGAAGGCTGATACAATTATTGGGAATCTAGGAGCATCATCTCACACTGATAGATACTACAATATTCGGATTCAACGCCAATGACAGCTGTCCCCTTGGCAAGATTAGACTCCGATATCAGACTGGAGACCTGAAAATGGAGGTCACATGTTATATTATCGATGCAGACACGTCGTATAATATCCTCTTGGGGCGACCATGGATCCATTCCTACATGATAGTCCCGTCGACTCTTCACCAATGCATGAAATATTGCAATGAGGAAGGAGAAGTTCGGACTTTGATCGCGAATAAAGAACCCTTTAAAGGGTTAGAAAATTATTTTACTGACGTCATGCTATATAGGGCTGCCCATGAGATTCCCCAAAAGTATGAAGAACTCTATGATAGTGGTAATGAAACAGATACCGAGCGTGAGTCTTCAGAAGAAGATGGTGAGGATTATGAAATAAATCCCAATATAAGTCTTAACAAAGTTAATGTAACCAACACTGTTAATGACGAAGACAAATAGGTCATCAATGAAAACATAAAATTAGTTTATGAGTCTACTATTGCTACTAATTCGTAACCCTCTGACACTACTACAGAAGTGGATGGCATGTCCGAACATGAAGTTTTGGCGGCATATCATTTGTCAATTAGGTCATCTTTTCTCTCTTGGCCCAAAATAATTGGCGGCCAAAATAATATTTCTGAAGTACCTTCTCGACAACACATCAAAAGCCTATTGTGTTTGGCAAATTGATGACGCCACTTACTCAAAAAAATAGTAGTGAGAGTGACGAGCAAACATCACCTCAGTTTCATCATTATGAACAAAAATCCCAACAAATGATAAAAAAGATGGGTTATAATTTAGCACAGAAACGGGTTAAATTTTGGAAAGGGATGACGAAATCTCTTACCCTCCTTTAGGCCAAAAGGAAAAAGTCCTGATTACTATCATAAGACCCGAAGAGGGTTGGGATACATAGCCACCCCTTTTACATCATCAAACGAATTGGAAGGGACATCTTCGATCGACGGTGATGTTTATCCGTCAGACCACGATTCCGATCTGAGTACCGGTGCCCTATTCCAGTCTCTAGCCTCAAATATGGTTTCAGTCATGCTCGAAAGCGACGAAGAATCAATTGATATTCGAGTTGAATCCTGGGCTAAATATATGGATACCCTCTGGGATGTCCATTTTGAACAATGTGACCCCCCACAGAAGATAAAATAACATAAGTTAACATAGAGACTGAGGAGGATCCAAAATCCATTTTTATAAGTGATGAATATCATATATTGTATTTTTCCTCCCATACTTTATCTATTTTTGTATATAAATAAATGCTACTTGGGTATTTTTAGTGTCTTTTGCAGGTAATCTGATTTATACAAGGAGATGGCATGAAATCAGAGATGGACTAGGAAATCAAAGGCCGAAAAGTTTCTAAAGTGAGCAAGACTACAAAATCAAATTACTGCAGAAAGTAAAAGTCAAATACAGTCAATCAAATAAAGAATACAAGACAAGATACTTCTGTAGAAGAAACTTCAGGGCAATTGGACTCTTTTTAGACGCCAATTAGCGGTTTCTACCGCTAAATAGCTGCTAAACAGTAGCCGTTCCAGAGAGATTTTCTTCGAGGGCTTAAATGTAAATTTGTAGTTTTTATGGTTCTGCTAGAAATAGGGTTTGGTTTCCGAGGCCTATTTATTGGCCGATCCTTGTATTTTGACGATACGCTGGAATTTTTGTACTCATTTTTCGGATTAATAAAGTTAGGGTTTTTGGTGAAGGTTGACGGCCACAACACCGTGTCCAGAGGTAACCCATTATTCTTGAGATTTTTACTTGCTTTCTGCATAGATTTAATTGCTTTCTATTTTAGGGTTTACTGCTTTCTAGATTAGGGTTTATCATTTCATGAATAAAAATCTGATCTTCTTTAATAAAAATATGAGTAGCTAATTAGATTAGCTCTAGGATGTAGATGAAGCTAAGATCCACCATGTAATTATTTTCTAATATTTTTCTTCTTAAATAAAAATTAATAAAAACATGATTTTTCAATGAAAAGATTAAAATCCAAGGACTCGAAGATTAGGACTTTGATAGATTATACTTGAATTAGGTTTCTTGATAATCTATGCATAGTTAGGGTTTGGGGTTGCTGGTTTTATCTTTTTCTTTGAATTATCTAAGGGATTTAGTTTGTTTTTATAAGAAGTAGCATATTTGATGAGTTACACTTGCACAACACTTGATAGCTCATGCTTAGGGCACTTTAAGTAAAAATTAAACTAAAAAGATCAAATTTTTATGATAGAAGAAAATAATAGAAGTAAGAATATAGTTGGAAATTAGTAGATTCTAGATCCCAGACTATTTAGATTAATCTGACTTCAACCTAGAACCTTTGGTTAGTCCGTTAAACTGAGAAGAAAGTAAGAATCGCAAAAGCACCTTAGATTCCTATGGGACGACCTGTACAGCGCTACACCGACACTGTGCACTTGCAGTAAATATAACACATCAAGTTTTTGGCGCCGTTGCCGGGGATCGACAGTGTTTTTCTTATTTTTTCTAGCATTTTATGGGTTAACAGTGTGTGTGAGTGTACAGGAAATATAAATTGCAGAGACAGGAAGATTTAAAGGATTGGAAGAGCCTCTGGACCAAGTGGAAAAAAGCATAAAGTCAAATTCGCCAGTTTAGCCACTATTTAGCCGGTATAACCGCCAATTGGCGGTCCAACAGGTACGTTCTGAACCCAAATTTTCTCTATTTCTGTAGTTTTGCTTCCTGGTTCTGTAAAAAAATAAAAAAAAATAAAAAAACTAGGAACAGTAGAAATCACATTTTTATTTGATCATATCTATTCCACCGTTTTATCTCTTCACAACACCAAACTTCTAGCATTAGTTTAGGAAGTTCACGCATATACTCACGATCGCTGGTTTATGTCACATTGGACCCGTGATCAATTTGGTCGTCTTGTGAGATCAGATTTGTTCATCGGAAACAAGATGGACCAGCCGATCCCGATCCTTCAGGATCGATGTTACCTGTTGCGTACATCATTACCATCATGCATCAAAATTCCACACGTAGCGGGTAATCATTATGAACTGAAACTGCAGTACATTAGTATGCTTCCTAAATTCACTGGTTCTGATTCAGAAGATGCATATCTCTTTATCAGTGAATTTCAAGAAGTATGCGTAATGATTAAACTGCAAAACTTATCGGAGGACGCAATTAAGCTCCGCTTCATCCCTTTTGCACTTAAGGATAATGCCAAGAAGTGGTTGTACAGTATGCCTACTGATTCAATCACTACTTGGAATGAATTCGTTACAGTATTTCTCAAGAAGTATTATCCTACGCACAAGACGGCAAGAATCAGAAATCAAATTAATCAATTCCGTCAAGTGCCAGGAGAACCCTTCTGGAAATACTTAGAACGGTTTAAGGATTTATTAGCTCAGTGCCCCCATCATGCAATAGAAAAATGGCGGTTGTGTCAAAATCATATACGAAGAACTTGATTACACATCCAAAACTCTTCTGAAATCCATGTGTCAAGGAGAGTTTATGAGGAAAAACGAGGATGAAGCATGGGACTTTCTTGAGGACTTATCATGGAAGACTATGCAGTGGGAGAGTTCCACTGAGAAGCCCAGTATATCAACTTCTGCTCATAAGAGTGGATCCATAGCGTCGACAGCTCTATAGCTGCTGAAGCAAAGATCGCAGCCCTTATGAGAAGAATTGACGCACTGGAGACTCCTAGTGCTCCACCAGTGGGTCAAGTGAATTAACTTCAAAGTCCCACATGCTTTAATTGCGGAACTCCCAGTCACGTTATGGAGGAGTGTCCATTTTTAGTAAATCCTATGGGTCCCACACTTGAGCAAGCTAACGCCATGTATCAAAGACCCGTTAATAATCCATACGCTCCGACATACAATCCTGGATGGAAGAGCCATCCAAATCTCTCATGGGGTCAAGGGCAATATCAGGGAGCCCCGAACTCCAACATGCGGCCTCCAGCTACTGGTCAGTTCCCAAGACCAAATATGGGTGCTTATCAACACCCAAATGCTTCAAACCATGGGAACAACCAGAATAGACCATCTGTACAAAACCAATCATATCCACAACAGGGGTTTAATAATGATCAAGAAAAGCGACTTCAATCACTTGAGAAGAATGTTGAAAGTCTTCTCAAGTCTCAGTCCAACCTTGACACATACATGCAAAATCTTATGAAAGTGTCAACTGATTTTATTCAAAGAACAGATCAGCACCTGCTCGTGAACTCTCAATCTATTAAGAATATAGAGCAGCAGGTTGGACAACTAGTAAATCAAATGAGTGAACGTGGCAAGGGCACTTTTCCAAGTCAACCCATATCAAATCCTAATGCCAGTTCCTCAAGTTTGAATCAGTCGCATGTCAACCAAATTAATGCCATTCACACACTTCGATCTGGAAAATTGGTTGACAATTACGTAGCCATGCCACCTGATTCCACTCCTATTGCACGGCAAGCTACACTCTCTGATACCACGATTCCATTATTACCTCATGATTCTTCATCATCATCATCCCACGATCTACCCACTGGCACGACAGAAGAATCTGATCCTTCTAATTCTGATCCTCCTATTGACCATACTTATAAGCCAAAGGCTCCCTATCCAAATCGATTGAAGAAAATATCTCCTCAGGTGGAGCACATTCTTGAGTTATTCAAACAAGTTATGGTCAATGTTCATCTTCTTGATGCAATCCAACAAGTACCTGCTTATGCAAAATTCTTAAAAGATTTATGCACAAAGAAGAGAACAACCAATGTTCCAAAGAAAGTCTTCCTAGCTGCTAACATATCTAGCATCCTCTCTCAGTCAGCACCCATAAAGTATAAAGACCCTGGAAGTCCTACTGTCTCAAGCACTATAGGGACTACAGTGATTGAAAGGGCTTTACTAGATCTAGGAGCAAGTGTCAACTTGCTTCCTTATTCAGTGTACCAGCAGTTAGGACTGGGAGAGTTGAGACCTACAAGGATTACGTTAAAGCTAGCTGACAGATCTGTGAAGACACCTATGGGAGAGATTGAGGATGTCTTGATTAAGATTGGGGAGTTTATCTTTCCAGTTGATTTTATAGTTCTCGAGACTCAACCTATGGTGAATCCACACCATTGTATCCCAGTTATTTTGGAACGTCCATTCTTGGCCACTTCTAATACTGTTATTAATTGCCGAAGTGGATCGATGAGACTTTCCTTTGAAATATGACACTTGACTTGAATATATTCAATCTAGGGCGCCAACCAAGTGATCCACATGACGAGCCCCTAGAAGTGAATATGATCCAAGGATTGTCCAGTGAACACCAAGAGGAGAAATTCTTTGATGAGCTGAATGGTTTAGTTGATGAGAGTGTATTCTTGGGGACGCTCGATGAATCATCTAATTATGTGTCTTCTACTCAATGGAAACTTCCACCTGAGCCATTGATGACTGAACCACGAGTTCAGTTACGACCATCTATTGAGTGTCCACCTGAGCTTGAGATAAAGACCCTTCCGAGTCATCTCAAGTACGCTTTCTTGGGTGAACACGACACACTACCAGTCATTATCTCTACAGAATTGACTGACGCTCAAGAGGAAAAACTCATATCAGTGTTGAAAGCACACAGGGAAGCCATAGGCTGGAGTATGGCCGATATTAAGGGGATAAGTCCTTCTATAGTGCAGCATAGAATTCATCTACTAGAAAATGAACGACCTACAAGAGATCCTCAGCGTAGGTTAAATCCGGTAATGAAAGAAGCTGTGAGGAAGGATATTCTTAAGTGTCTTGACAATGGGATTATCTATCCTATCTCTGATAGCGCATAGGTAAGCCCAGTTCAAGTAGTGCCTAAGAAATCCGGAATCATTGTAGTCAAGAACGATGCAAATGAACTTATCCCGATGCGTTTGCAGACGGGATGGCGAGTCTACATTGATTATAGGAAGCTTAATGCTGCAACTAGGAAGGACCATTTTCCCTTACCATTCATTGATCAGATGTTGGAACGGTTGGCCGGACATGAGTTCTATTGTTTTCTAGATGGATACTCTGGTTACAACCAAATTCCCATCGCTCCGGAGGATCAAGAAAAGACCACGTTCACATGTCCATTCGGCACCTTTGCACACAGACGCATGCCCTTTGGGTTATGCAATGCACCTGCCACGTTCCAAAGGTGCATGGTAAGTATTTTCTCTGACATGGTTGAACGATTTCTTGAAATTTTCATGGATGATTTTTCTATCTTCGGAGATTCATTCCAAGAGTGTCTGCATCATCTAGAGTTAGTTCTCACGCGTTGTAATGAGAAGCATTTGACACTCAATTAGGAAAAATGCCATTTTATGGTAAAAAATGGTATAGTGCTAGGGCATGTCATCTCGAAGAATGGTATCGAGGTTGACAAAGCCAAGGTAGACCTCATCAATAATCTGCCATCTCCGCGATCAGTGAAAAATATACGATCCTTCCTTGGTCATGCTGGTTTTTATAGAAGATTTATCAAAGACTTTAGCAAAATTGCTAGGCCTTTGACACATCTACTAGCCAAGGAAGTACTATTCAATTTCACACATGATTGTCTAAGAGCATTTGAGCAGCTCAAGAAGGTGCTGACCACCACTCCTATTATTCATGCACCAGACTGGAGCTTACCCTTCGAGCTCATGTGTGATGCATCCGATTACGCAATCGGTGTCGTCCTTAGTCAACGTATTAATAAGCAGCCACATGTGATTTACTATGCAAGTAGGATACTCAATGACGCCCAGTTGAATTACTCTACCACAGAGAAAGAGCTTCTGGCAGTCGTCTTTGCACTTGAGAAGTTTCGTTCCTACTTGATTGGATCATGAATTACAGTATACACTGATCATGCTGCTTTGAAATACTTGTTAACCAAGAAAGATGCAAAAGCAAGGCTTATTCGATGGATCCTCATGCTACAAGAGTTTGATCTTGAGATATTAGACAAGAAAGGTGCGGATAATTCAGTAGCTGATCACTTGTCTCGTCTGCCCAATGCTCCAACTAATTCATGCCCCATAAACAAATCATTTCCTGACAAGCAACTGTTTGCATTGATGCACGAACCATGGTTTGCTGACATTGTGAACTATCTTGTGACTAAGGAAATTCCATCCCATTGGTCCAAGTAAGATCGATATAGATTCTTGTCCTAAGTAAAATTCTTTTACTGGGATGAACCATATCTGTTCAAATGTTGTCCAGACCAGATCATACGTCGATGCATACCTAACGATGAGATACAAAGTGTCCTCTCTTTTTGTCATAATTTAGCTTGTGGAGGACACTTTGGTCCCAGGAAAACGGCTGAAAAGGTATTGCAGAGTGGTTTCTATTGGCCAACTCTTTTCAAAGACGCCGTGGAATATTGCAAAGCATGCACACGATGCCAATTCGTAGGCAAAATTTCACGGCGCAATATGATGCCTCTGCAACCCATCCTTGAGGTCGAAATCTTTGATGTATGGGGTATAGATTTTATGGGACCGTTACCCAACTCATTTGGAAACCAATACATATTAGTCACTGTCTATTATGTTTCCAAATGGGTAGAGGCAATAGCCGCAAAATCGAATGACAACAAAGTCATTGTCAAGTTCTTGAAAGAGAATATCTTTTCTCGATTTGGCATTTCTCGAGCTATTATTAGTGATAACGGTACCCATTTTACCAACCGGTCATTTGAGGCGCTTATGCAGAAATATTCTATTACCCACAAATTAGCTACACCATATCATCCGCAAACTAGTGGGCAAGTGGAAGTTTCCAATCGCCAAATCAAACTGATTTTGGAG
Source organism: Dracaena cambodiana (assembly GCA_036321105.1). Classification (NCBI taxonomy): domain Eukaryota; kingdom Viridiplantae; phylum Streptophyta; class Magnoliopsida; order Asparagales; family Asparagaceae; genus Dracaena; species Dracaena cambodiana. Next base: position 27,179,714 of record JAYEPQ010000001.1, read on the forward strand.
AAGACAATAAATCACAATAGAAAAGATTGGTCTTGTAAACTAGCGGATGCATTATGGGCCTACCGTACCGCTTATAAGACTAATCTAGGCATGTCTCTATATCATTTGATATTTGGAAAAGCGTGTCATTTACCGGTAGAGCTTGAGCATAAGGCTTTATGGACAATCAAATTTCTAAATTTTGAGCTCGAAAAAGCTGGCGAGCAGCGGAAACTACAACTGAATGAGCTTGATGAGATTAGACGGGATGCATATGATAGTGCTACGATTTATAAAGAGAAAACTAAAGTGTTTCATGACAAAGCGATCATTCGCAAGTCGTTTACACCTGGACAAAAAGTTCTCTTATATAATTCGAGGCTACATTTATTCCCAGGAAAATTGAGGTCAAGATGGAGTGGACCGTACATAGTACGGACGGTTCACCATCACGGTGTAATTGATCTCGAGGATCCTAAAAATGATAATTTATTCAAAGTAAACGGTCACCGATTAAAACTATTTTTAGAATCTCGAGTGAGCGATAATGTAGAGGTCGTGACACTTCACGATCCAATCTATGCATAAAGGCATGTAGTCATGTGTATAATAGCATGTATATTATGTTACTAACGTGATGCAGGGTTTTAAAGAAAAATTAGGGAAAGATGAGGAGCTGACTATAATTTTCCATCCCTATATAAAAGATGAGGAGCTGACTGTAATTTTTCATCCCTATATAAACCCAAGCAGCCCTCATCTTCCCCAAATCATTTCTTCCAAAACCCCAGTTGCCCCCCTCCCTTCCCCACTTCCTCCTTTAGTTTTTGCTTCTCTCTTTGCAGTACAGTGTAGGATCTTCAATTTTTCTCCGACCAGTGGTGCTTCAAAGGTCCATCTCACCAGCGTAGATAATCTCCACGAAGCTCTCGGCCAGACTTGAAGACCAAGCCGCCAAACAGCGGCTTTCACCGCCATTAAGCGGTAAATTCTTAGAATTTCCCCCTGAAACTTCAGGGGAGGTACTCTTCTTCTCTTCTCTTTTTACTGGGTTGATCATATTTTAAATTGATAATTACAGTACGATATAATGGGTAGATTTGCGTGTGAGCGGAGAAATTTTTGCGGCATTTAGTGTTTATTTTGCCGCTGCAATCGAAACTCTGGGGTGGAATTACCTCATTTATTCACCTAATGCATTTTACATCCCAGAGTTGGTGGAGGAATTTTATGCGAGTTTTGCGAAATCCGACATTTCGGACGATCGCAAAACCATAAACCTCCATTGGCGCGACCAATTATATGAAATGCACGCAGCGGCCATCTCGGCTTCTACGGGTATCCTCCTTCACACCGGGAATCACACTCCCAGTAGGATTGAGGATTATCTTACACGGATGGACCCAAACTACAAAATAACGCGTGATAAAGAGATCAGCAGCAAGACACTCTATCGCAATATTCACGCAACTTGCCGCTGGGTCAACACTAATGTTATGGGCATTACACATATGTCATCTTTTTACACGCCCACACTTTATGTTGTTGATTGTATTATGCGTCAAGATACTCACTTATATATGTGCACACAACTATTCGACACTATTATTGATGCTAAGATGCGGTCGAGAACTAGTTTGCCTCTGCCGTGTTTAATTACACAGTTGTGTCACAAGTTTATATCTAGTGCCGAATTTGACGCATATGCACCCTCACGCGTGTTTATTGCTACCGAACATATTTCAGTGACATATCATGCTGCTGTTCGAGAAGATTGGAATAGACATGCTGATAACGAGAATATATATGTCACTGACTTGACACAAGAGGAGGAGGATGATGTCTTCTTTGACCAAGACTTGCCAGCTGATCCCACGGAGCAAATCAATGTAGTCTGGCAAGGTCTTGGAAAAATTTGGTACCGGTTGAAACAAATTGATAGGGGTGAGTCTTCTACAGTACGAGCATGTCCTGCACCCGGTGAGTCTGGTAGAAGGCAAAGAGGACGGCACCAATGATTTGAGTATGAGGGCATACACAAGTTTAGGTGTGGGGGAGTGTATTAGGAGATTTTTTATTTTTTTTAGGATTTCTAGGATCTTATTTTTATTTTTATTAGGTTTTTGGGTTTCTTTATTTTACACTTTGGATAGTTTTTAGGGTGACCGACGAAAAAAAAATTATTTTCATCAATAGATCAAATTAATTACAGTTAAAGGAACAAATTTAGATTTCAAATTGGATATGAGAGTAGATTGGACGATACACTTTGAATTTTATGAAAAAAAGATTAAAATCCGAAAAATAAATATCGCTAACAGTAGTTTTGAGGCAAGTATACATCTATTTTTCACTTCACAATAGTTTATTAGGTTAAGGATAAAGATGATAACGGATGAGTAAGTCTTCTCTCTCTAAACAAAGAAAAAAAAAGAAGTGAGAATAAAATAATGGGGTGCGCCTGGTATTAAGGCAATAGCCTCAAGAATGAAAAAAAAATGAGTATGATCCAAGTAATCGGGTACTTTGCGCCTAAGCAAGCGTGAATATTCGCATGAAAGGTGAAATATTCTAAAAAAAAAAAGAAAAGAGTATGAACTGAGTAATCGGGTATGTTGCGCCTAAGCAAGCGTGAATATTCGCATGAAAGGTGAAATATTCTTAGAAAAAAAAAAGGGAAAAAAAAATTGTTATGAGAGAGGAGATGAATCATGAGTTAGAGTTAGAGTCCAAAACCAAAGTAGACTATCATACATGCACGTAGATGTATAGGAGCCAATAGATTATCTGTTAGTAGGTATTGAAATATAAGATTTAAATTTTTGATTAAAATGATAAGTGTATCTGATATGACGCTCGATTTAAAAAATTGATAATCTAAATGCGTTCTTGAGTTTGTATATTAGTGAGACCAATTGATGAAAATATTATAAAAAAAAAAGAGATTTTTTCTTTCTTTTGTATAAAATTTTTATTTTTCTTGATTTTCGGTTATCCTTATTTTTCTTTCATTTATTCCTTAATCTATCTTCTTCATGAATTTTGTGGGTATATTCACTGCAAACCCTCACGAGACAACACTCGTCCACTAGGGTAACCTAGGGGTTTAAAGGCTTGTTGCACATGCTAAGTGAGTTAGGATTTTTGTTTTTCTTTTTAGGTTTAGGTTTTGCTTGAGGACTAGCAAAAGATAGGTGTGGGGTGTGATGAATATCATATATTGTATTTTTCCTCTCATACTTTATCTATTTTTGTATATAAATAAATACTACTTGGGTAATTTTAGTATCTTTTGCAGGTAATCCGATTTATACAAGGAGATGGCAGGAAATCAGAGTTGGGCTAGGAAATCAAAGACCGAAAAGTTTCTAAAGTGGGCAAGACTACAAAATCAAATTACTTCAGGACGTAACAGTCAAATACAGTCAATTAAATAAAGAGTAAAAGACAAGATACTTCTGTAGAAGAAACTTCATGGCAATTGGACTTGTTTTAGCCGCCAATTGGCGGTTTCTACCGCCAGATAGCGGATAAACAGTAGCCGTTCCAGAGAGATTTTTTTCGAGGGCTTAAATGTAAATTTTTAGTTTTTATGATTCTGCTAGAAATAAGGTTTGGTTTCTGAGGCCTATTTATTGGCCGATCCTTGTATTTTGACGATACGCTGGAATTTTTGTACTCGTTTTTCGGATTAATAAAGTTAGGGTTTTTGCTGAAGGTTGACGGCCACAACACCGTGTCCAGAGGTAACCCATTGTTCCTGAGATTTTTACTTGCTTTCTGCATAGATTTAATTGCTTTCTATTTTAGGGTTTACTGCTTTCTAGATTAGAGTTTATCATTTCATGAATAAAAATCTGATCTTCTTTAATAAAAATATGAGTAGCTAATTAGATTAGCTCTAGGATGTAGATAAAGCTAAGATCCACCATGTAATTATTTTCTAATATTTTTCTTCTTAAATAAAAATTAATAAAAACATGATTTTTCAATAAAAAGATTAAAATCCAAGGACTCGAAGATTAGGACTTTGATAGATTATACTTTAATTAGGTTTCTTGATAATCTATGCTTAGTTAGGGTTTGGGGTTGCTGGTTTTATCTTTTTCTTTGATTATCTAAGTGATTTAGTTTGTTTTTATAAGAAGTAACATTTTTGATGAGTTACACTTGCACAATACTTGATAGCTCATGCTTAGGGCACTTTAAGTAAAAATTAAACTAAAAAGATCGAATTTTTATGATAGAAGAAAATAATAGAAGTAAGAACATGGTTGGAAATTAGTGGATTCTAGATCCTAGGCTATTTAGATTAATCCGACTTCAACTTAGAACCTTTGGTTAGTCCGTTAAACTGAGAAGAAAGTAAGAATCGCAAAAGCACCTTAGATCCCTGTGGGACGACCTGTACAGCGCTACACCGACACTGTGACCTTGCAGTAAATATAACACATCAATAAGCGAAGCACTAACTCTCACAGAAAAGAAAGAGCTTATAGCTCTCATTAAGGAGTCATAGATGTATTCGCATGGAGTTACAAAGATATGCCCGGGCTAGATCCCCAAGTTGCTACGCATCGCTTGAATGTCAAAGAAGATGTCAAGCCAGTCAAACAACAACAAAGGTGCTTTTGACCGGAGATAATGGAAGCCATAGAAACTGAAGTTAACAAATTGATAACTTCAGAATTTATTAGAGAAGAACAATATCCTGATTGAGTAGAGAATATAGTCCCAGTTTGTAAAAAGAACGGTAAAATCCGGATATGCATTGATTTTTAGGACTTAAGCGCCGCATGCCCCAAAGATGAGTTCCCTTTGCCTGTCACCGATGTGATGATCGATAATACGTGTGGCTATGAGAGAATGTCCTTTATGGATGGTTTCTCTGGTTGCAACCAGATCAAGATGCACTCAGATGATAAGAAGCACACAGCTTTCAGAACACTACTAGGGGTATACTGCTATACAGTGATGCCCTTCGGACTTAAGAATGCTGGAGTCACTTATCAGTGCACAATGAGCGTCATATTTAAAGAACACCTACGAAGAACCGTGGAGTGTTATGTGGACATCTTGCTATCAAAAGTAAGAATAAAGAGGATCATCTCCAGGACTTAAGGACAGTCTTCAATCTCATGCGAAGACATTGCCTAAAGATGAACCGTACTAAATCATTTTTACGGGTATCCGGCGGCAAGTTTCTTGGATTCGTGGTTACCTCAAAATGAATTTTCCTTGATCCCGACAAAGTGAAGGCCATTAGAGAAATGTTGCCATCTCGAAATCTCAAAGAACTAATGGGATTACAAGAAAAATCAGCCTATATCCATTGTTTCATCTCCAACTTATCAGGGCGATGCCAACCATTCTCTAAGCTCATGAAAAAAGGGGTTTCTTTTGTATGGGACAAGGCATGCCAGCAAGTGTTTGATGATCTCAAAGAATATCTAACAAAACATCCTGTTCTCATGGCCCCTGTATCGGGAAGACCATTCCTCGTATATGTGAGGGCTATGGATCACGCATTAGGTGCGTTGCTTGCTCAACATAATGAGCACGGTCATGAACACGCTCTTTATTATCTGAGCCGAACAATGATGGGGGCGGAGCATCGCTATACTCCGATTGAAAATGAATGTCTAGCCCTAGTGTTCACTATTCACAAGATGCGTTATTATCTTTCTGAGCAGACAATCCACGTCATATCCCCCGTCAACCCACTAAATATCCTAATGACCAGACCAGGTTCCTTAAATGGTAGATTAGCAAAATGGACATTGATTTTATCCCCATACGATATTCATTTTGTATCTCAAAAAGCCATGAAAGGACAGGTGATCGTCGACTTGCTCGCAGAAAATTCGGTATCAAAAAGCTCTAGATTATTGGAGGATATTCCAGATTATTCAGTAGAAGTCAATGCAATTAATAAAGAGCAGTCATGGCAGTTGTTCTTTGATGGAGCCGCAAGACGGACTACTCCAAGAGTGGGGGTGGTACTTATATCATCACACAAACATATAATTCCTAACGGTTATTCACTTACCAAACCATGCACAAATAACGTGGCAGAATACAATGCACTCATTATTGGCCTAAAAATGCACTTGCAACTGGGGGTGAACTAGTTAGAGGCATATGGAGACTCTAAACTCGTCTTCAATCAAATGACTAGCGAATACGAAGTCAGACATGAAGCCTTCATCCCCTATCATCAATTAGCCCTTGAAATGGCAAATTGTTTTGAGCAGTTCTATATTGGCCATATACCTCGACATGAGAACATCTATGCAGATGCCCTCGCAGCATTAGTTGCGACACTGGCACTTCCAATGGGCTCCACTAAGAGTGTCACTATTGGAAGTAGGGAACTTATTCACCCTGATATAGTCCTACAAGCCAAGGAAGTATGTCAAGCCGACACGACTCTCAGACCATGAGATTAGCGATTTCCATATGTGGATTACGCCTTACATGGAATACTTCCCGAAGATCCTAAATAGGCTACTTCGATTAAGAAGAAAGCTCAAAGTTCTATTATGATGCCGCACTCCAAACTTTATATAGAAAGTCACGTGACGGTCTCTTACTGCAATGCATCTCAAAAGAAGAGGCTAGTGAAGTACTTAAAGAAATGCACAATGGGATATGTAGAGCACACCAACCTGGTCCGAAACTCGAAGATCGCATAAGAAAGCTAGGATATTATTGGCCAAAAATGATTACTGAGGCGATGGCATATGTGAAGCGTTGCCACGAGTGCCAGGTGCACGTCAATTTCATACATCAACCTCTTGAATACTTGCATGCTACAGTTGTCAGCTGGCCCTTTGAAGCATGAGGAATGGACATAGTAGGGCCAATCACCCCACCATCATCTAGTGGATATCGATTTATACTTGTAGTAACCAATTATTTCTCAAAATGGGCTGAAGCTGTACCCATGAGAGAGGTAAAACTACCGGCGTGATTAAGTTTATCAAACATCACGTGAATTACTACTTCGGTGTCCCTCGGAGAATTATCCATGATAACGGGCCACAATTAATTAGCCAGGGTTTTTCACGATTCTATGATAAATTCAGGATCAAGGACATTGTGTCAATGCCATACAACCTTGCAGCTAATGGTTTAGCTGAAGCTTTCAACAAAACAATTATTAAGCTTCTTCGAAAGTTCGTCTCTTCCAATAAGCGAGACTGTATGAAAAGTTAGGAAGTATTTATGGGCTTATCACACCATAGTCCGTACTCCTACTAAAACTACGCCTTTCTCCTTGGTGTATGGAAGTGAGGCCGTTTTACCCTTAGAAATCCGGATATCCTCACTGAGAGTAGTTTTAGCTACAAAAATGACAACAGAGGAAATGCACTGGCAAAAACTTCAAGAACTTGAAGCACTGGATGATAAGCGTCTCTAAGCTCAACAACAAATTGAACTCTACCAAGTGCAAATCTCGCGGGCATTCAACAAGAAAGTCAAACAGAGGACCTTCAAATAAGGAGATTTGGTTCTAGTCGTCAGAAAACCAATGATCATGATGTATAAAACCAAGGGTAAGTTTGAACCTAAATGGGAAGGACCGTTTGTCGTGGAAACGGTTTACTCAAATGGAGCTTATCGCCTAATGAATCAAAAGGCGATAGAATGACAATGCCTATTAATGGCAAATTTCTGAAGAAATACTATATGTAAGCTTCAGCAAAAAAAAATCCTGTCATGTTAAACTCTTACCTCTGACAGTATGATTTGTATTATTACCATCTCCGTTCAAGTTATGCATGAGAGCACTTGGACTATCCTCCGCTAGTTACCAGGCATGTGCAATTGGGCGTTACTGTCGAAATCGATGATCCTGACCTGATCATCTTGCTGTGTGCAATTAAACGCCTCTGCCACAACTACAGACATGTGCAATTAGACGCCTCTGCCAAAACTAATGATTCTGACCTGATCATCTTAGCATGTGTAGTTCAAGTTACGCAAGAGAGCAGATGAAATACCTTTGCCAAAATTCCGGAACGAACACATCATCACTTGTTGTTCAAAATAAGATTGGAATTAAAGAATAAAAGAATCAAAGAATTTTCTTAATTCATAAATTGAAAGAATGAAGACGAAATAACAAAAAGCTAAAAGAGTTCAAATAAAATTGAACTTCTTCATTTATTACAACAAAAGTAAAGAAAAGAAAAAAGATACAAAGAGGTCAAAATTATCGCAGAAGCTTCAGCTTATTTTCCGTCTGATCGATAACTTGACGACGGGTCTCTTTTACAGACTGTAAGGCCCGGCGATGCAAATCATCGTCATTAATAGCTAGTTGCTGGGTCAACTGTTGATGGGCTTCTTCAATGGACCGGCTTCTCACCACGCCTTCTTGTTCAAGTTATCCTTGTTTTAGGATCAACTCCTCTCATCTTTTTAACAATTCCTCGATCCTAGACTCGTTGTCTTCTAAATGGCCTGAGCTTTGGCAATAGTCTCCTGAGCTCTGAGGATTGCTGCCTGGCTCCCCTCAATTTCAAAATATGCTTTTTCCAACCCCCTAAGAACAGTCTCCTAGCTAGCTCGGAGTTATGCTAACTCCCGAGACCAGTTCTCCTCTTGGTGCCTTAATTCTTCCTGGTGAGCCATCAGGTCTACTCGAAGCCTCGCCACCTCAATCTCCGCAATCGCCTCCACATCCGCTTGGCATAGGGTGTTCAGCATTTGCACTTATTCTTCTAAGGCTTCAAGGCAGGCTCGATAAGAGGCTGATCGTTCCTGGCCTCCGATCCTCACAATGTTGTCGAGATAACTGACAAACATAGGGTGTCCAAGCTCGAGGAAGTCCCTCCCATCTAAAATCATGCCGATGCATCTCCTCAGTAGCCTCATAAAGTTATTTACACTGTGATTGAAAAATTCTTCAAGAGGATTAGCAGTGTCTAAGTCAAGAGTAGGCAATGCTAAAGGAGAAGTGTCTGGAGGGGGTGAAGCTTCCATATGAGTTGATAACGAGGGAGCTCGTCCTTGCACTAAGTTCATAATATGCTGAGCCAGTAAAGCCAATAATAAACTTGCTGAACTAGGAACCCAAGGAGAAATCTCTCCACTGCTGGTCGTTTGAGCGATCGGGCCGACAGGAGAAGACTCTGAAGGAGCGATGCCACCTGAAGCTTCCCCAGCTATGGAAGTGGTCTCAAATGAGAATCTCAAATTCGATTCTTTTCCGCTAGCTGTTAAATTGGCCGGCACAGGAGGAAAAGCAGTCGAAGCACTAACAGCCACTATCACCGAAGGCATTGCTATAGTAAGCTGAGAGCTCGAGGGCATGCCAACAACGACCGGGAAGGTGTCTTCAGAACAAACGGCCGATGATGGAGATGGCAAGCTTGGCTATGGAGAGTTGGGAGCTTCTCGGGCTTCAGGGGCAGTCACCTGCATCCTATCATCACTCCCTAGTTCGTCGGTTAGAGGAGTTGAAGCAGGAGCAGAGTGGGGAGCTGGCGTGAAGTAGTCCGCATTAAATCTCTCTATAGAGCTACCTAGTCCACCAACTGACCCAGTCATGCCTCAATAATCCACCAGCTCCTCGAACTCTACTCTGGTAGTTGAGTGCATTGGCGAGTGAAGTTGACTACCTGAATCTCAAAAGCCGACAAAGGTGTCAAATATATATATATATATATAAGAAAAATAAAATATAAAGTCAAAAGACCATAATCATACCAACAGAAATAAGTCCTGTAGTTGGACTAGACGAAGGAGCTGTAGCAGTTTCCAGAAGCGCATCCGTCTCGCTACCTTGCAGTTGCGCCGTAGTATGCTCTGTAGAACTAAGAGCAGGCGTATCTTCAGCACCACCGGTACTTAGGGGTTCAGCAAGCACATCTTTTCTTGCTGGTGTTGTTGGCAAAGTCGAAGCCAGAAGATCAACCGCAAACTGAACGGCCACCCCTTCGGGAATAACCATCGTTGGCAAGATCTGCTCAGCTGGCTTCTTTTTCTTTCGGGCTGGCTCGCCTCCAGATATCTGACGGTGCTTAATTGTTCCACTTCGAGGATGAGTGTTATCGTTCTGATGGTTTGAGGAGCATCTCCAGTGCCAGTGTTATCATCATCGCCAGCATCATCATCGGAGTTGCTACCATCTGAGGGTTCAGCCTCCATATTAAGGAATTTATCCATTACTCTCTTGGCCCCCTTCCGTTGAGAGTAAAATGCTTCTATCTCCTTACAACAGCTATGATTGATGGAAAAGCTGGGAACAACAGCATTGGCAATATTGTACTATGTACAGAAGCTGAGTGTCATGCTAATAACTAGGGGTTTGTCATGCTAATAACTGGGGGTTTCTGAGATAGCATGAATTCAGCCCAAGTCCCTCTAGCTATGAAATGGAACCAACCCCGAGCTCCTTCGAAGAGGTTCCCTTCATACACCAGCTTCTTATTCGAATTCCCCACATAGAGTTGCGTATATCTGAATTGACAAGCAAAAGACTTGGTATATACAGCTCTATATAGCACATGGTGTCTTGCCGGTGCACCAGGTGTCCGGGACGAATATTTAAAAGCCACCAGAATGCCCCCGAGGATAAGCTGGAGAAGTTGTCTAATCCCAAGATGTCTTTGAATTCGATCCATACTCTCCACCTGGAAAATCTGAAAAACAACGGAAGATTTCATAATTTTGGTGATGGCAGAGCGTCTTTTGAGTTATTGACATATAGTGGCTCTTTCAAGTGGGGCGTTCGTACATCTCCACAAAAAATGACTTTTCAATTGGGCAGTAATCCGCAGCGCTCATTAATGAGGGGCAGTGTATGACAAGCCACACCATCAGATAAGTGTAGGGCATCTCCACCCTACGATTCGGTGTTTTCACCATAGCCGCTTCTTTTGCTACTTTTCCTTTGGCAGCTTTCCCCTTACCCTTGTCCACAAGGATGAAGTCATTGCAGAGTGCTCGAAGCCCACTCTGGAGGTTGCTCACCATGGCAGGGAGAAGTCCAGATGGCCATCCATAAGCCAGTAGTACTGCTGGGTAAACCACATTTATGGCTATGGCATCCTTGGGGAGAAATGGAACAACACACCTTTTCAGCCATAACACAGGAACCCAGCAATCAAACATCTGTTAGAAATAGGGAACTGGGCCTGGTAGTGGAAGCTTTGGAAAAACGTGTCAGGGTTGAATCCTCCTTCATTCAACTCCGTAGTATAGGTTGTGGCTTCCTGTTCTGTAACACGTCAGTTGATTTCTTCAATACCAGTAGGCTTAAGTCCGCAGACCATAGGCAGGTGATGTGATATTTACTGCAAGCGCACAGTGTCAGTTGTAATGCTATATAGGTCGTCCCACAGAGATCTCAGGTGTTTTGCGATTCTTACTATTTCTTTAGTTCTAGTGGATTAACTAAGAGTTCCTAAATTGAGGAGAGATTGGTTCTAAGTTCTAGAGATTAGCCTAGAATTTCAAATCCATTAGAATAATAGCCTAGCAGTGAATTATCTCTTTCTTCCTATCTTTTTAATTATGCACGGTTAAGTAACATATTAAAAAGGTGATTTTTTTAATTTGATTTTAATCAAGTGCCCCTAAGTATGACCTATCAAGTGATGTGCAAGTATAGACTCTCAAATATAACACCTTTCTTAAAAACAAATCATATCAAATAGAAAATCTCAAAAACAAAAGAAAAAGAAGTAAACTTCAAACCCTAATCTAAGCATAGGCTATCAAAAGACAGAACTTAAGTATAACCTATCAAAGAAATTAGATTTACAAGTTTATTCAATTCAATTTAAATATAGAAAAATCTTTATTGATAATTCTAAAAATAAATAAAGAATAAGAATTCCAAACTTCATCTAAGTATAGATTATCAAAATATTAATTAAGCATAATCTATCAAAGAATTATGATTTACGAACTCTATCTTTTATTTATTTATAGAAAAATAATAACTTTATTTCTTTTTAGGAAGAAGATGAGATAAATCCACATTAGATCTATTAAACTAACTTCATCTACATCCTAGGGCTAAAGAAAATTAGTTACACATAATTCTAGTAAGCAAAATCATATTTTTATTCATTAAAGCAAATAAATCTAATCTAGAAGGCAATAAAATCTAAACAAGAAAGTAATTAACTCTATCTAGAAAGCAAGTAAAGATCTAAAAACAATGGCTTACCTCTGGAGCACGGTATTGTGGCCGTCACCCTTCAGCAAAATCCTAATTTTATTAATTTAAAACAAGTACAAAACTTACAGGATTTACTCTAGAATACAAGGATACGGCCAATATATAGACTTCGGAACACCAAACCCAATTATAATACAATTGTGAACTAGAAGACTAAAACAAAGCCACGGGAGAAAACTTGGGTTGTGGAACCCACTTGGGGCCTCCATGTAGCTGTAATTACCGCTAATTAGCGGCTTAAATAAAGCAATAGTTTCTGAATTTTCTTTCCCTTGAGTGTTTTATCCTTTTGAGATTATTGTGATGACTGTATTGCACTTTAACTCTCTACAGTATCGTAGTCTCGTAGTCTTGCCCACTTTAGAAACTTTTCGGACTTTGATTTCCTACTCCAACTCTAATTTCAGGTCATCTCCTTGTATGAATTAGATTACCTGAAAAAGATACTAAAAATACCCGAGTAGTATTTATTTATATACAAAAATAGATAAAGTATGGGAGGAAAAATATAATATATGATACTCATCACACCCCCCACACCTATCTTTTGCTAGTCCTCGAGCAAAACCTAATCCTAAAAAGAAAAAGAAAAATCCTAACTCACTTTCGCAGGAATCATGCAACAAACCTTTAAACCTCTAGATTACCCTAGTGGACGAATGTTGTCTCCTAAGGGTTTGCAGTGAATATACCCACAAAATTCATGAAGAAAATAGATTAAGAAATAAAGAAAAGAAAAATAAGGATAACCAAAAATCAAGAAAAATAAAAATTTATACAAAAGAAAGAAAAATCTTTTTTTATAATATTTTCATCAATTAATCTCACTAATAAATAAACTCAAGAACGCATTTAGATTATCAATTTTCAAATCGAGCGTCATATCAGATACACTTATCATTTAATCAAAAATTTAAATCCTATCTTCCAATACCCACTAACAGATAATCTATTGGCTCCTATACAACTACGTGTACGTGTAATAGTCTACTTCGGTTTTGGACTCCAACTCTAACTCATGATTTATCTCCTCTCTCATAACAAATTTTTTTCCTTTTTTTTCTTCTTTTTAATAATATTTCTCCTTTCATGCTAATATTCATGCTTGCTTAGGCGCAACGTACCCGATTACTCGGTTTATACTCTTTTCTTTTTCTTTTCTTTTTTTTAGAATATTTCACCTTTCATGCTAATATTCACGCTTAATTAGGCGCAAAGTACCCGATTACTTGGATCATATTCTTTTTTCACTCTTGAGACTATGCCTTAATACCAGGCGACCCCATTATTTTATCACTCTCGAGGTTATTGCCTTAATACCAGGCTCACCCCATTATTTTATTCTTACTTTTTTTTAGAGAGAGAAGACTTACTCATTCGTTATCATCTTTGTCCTTAACCTAATAAACTATTGTGACGTGAAAAATAGATGTATACTTGCCTCAAAACTACTGTTAGCGGTATTTATTTTTCGGATTTTGATTTTTTTAATAAAATTCAAAGTGTATCATCCAATCTACTCTCATATCCTATTTCAAATATAAATTTATCCCTTTATCTGTAAATAGGTTGATCTACTGATAAAAATACATAAATTTGTTGTTAAAAAAATTTTTTAGTTTTTTTAAATTTTCTTTTTCTGTTTGTTCCCTAAAAACTACCGAAAGTGTAAAATAAAGAAACCCAAAAATAAAATAAAAACTCTAAAAAAACTATAATCTTAGAAAAACACAAAAAAAAAATTCTAACCCACTCCCCCATACCTAAACTCGTTTATGTGCTCATACACAAACCAAGTGTGGTAAAATAAATATATGTTAATTATTATACAAATACTATACAAATAATGAGAGTCATAAAAGTTACGATCTCAATATCATCACCCTATTAACTCATGGAAAGCGGTTACGACCTCTCGATCGCTTCCACTTTCATAGTGTGTGTGTTTTAAATATGAAGTGGGTGTATTATTATATCTCATCAACCTCCAACAAGTCACGAAATTACCTGTCTGCTTCTTATGCCGTCGTCGCTTATTCTTTGTCCACATGTAAGCGTTAATAATTGGGTTAAAAAATTCTTCATTATAAACATGTCAATCATCGTTAGTAACAAGTATACATGTAGAAATATCATGAGGTGAGAAGAGTGCTATATGATTAAGTGAACGTGGTGTTGGCTCTTCTAACTCACGAAGTAATGCGAGCTCCTCTGCAAACAAATCTTTAAAAGTTTGCTCATAAATCAATGGCACATTTGCACAAGTATCATCATATATAAATCAGTATGTGCCAATTCTTCTAATAATATGAGCTCATTTTTAAAAATTTGCTCAAATGAGGGTTCATCATCAGTGCAAGAGGTCAAATGAGAGTGAGAATTATGAATCATGTTGACCTCAATGAGGGAGCTCGTTTTGTGCTCATCCATATTAAATATGTTCAATGCCACAGTCATATTCCCAAACGATAACTTCATGAGGCCACTCCTACAATCAATTAATGCATTTGATGTTGCAAGGAATGATCTACCCAAGATAAAGGGAATTTGATTCCGTGGATTGGAGATCGACTCAGTTTCTAAGACAATGAAATATACAGGAAAAATAAACTCGCCGACCTTAATGAGCACATCTTCGACCATACCAAGTGGTCTCTTGATCGAACGATCAGCTAGCTGCAATGTGACCTTGGCAGGTTGAAGTTTTTCTAACCCCAGTTACTGATAAATAGTGTAAGGAAGCAAGTTGACACTGGCCCCTAAATCAAGCAACACCCTATCAAATGTAGTGTTCACAATGGTGCATGAGATTGTAGGGGAATCTGGATCTTTGTATTTGATAGGTAAGGAGTTAGAGAGGATTTGCGATATATTTGCAGCAAGAAAAACTTTCTCAGGAACGTTTCTTACTCGTTTCTTAGTACACAAATCCTTGAGGAATTTAGCATAGGTAGGAACCTGTTGTATAATATCAAGGAGTGGAATATTAATCTTTACTTGCTGAAATGTCTCAAGAATCTTTTCTACTTGCTGTGAAGGCTTCCTAAGCCGATTGGGATATGGTGCTTTCGGCTTAGGAACAGATTCTTCCAAATGAGTATGTGACGGTGATGGAAGTGATGGAGATGGTTGTTAAGAAAGGAGTGAAAGAGATGATGTTGCCTGCGAGATAGTAGGAGTGGGATCAGGGGGCATGGCTACATTATTGTCCACTTACTTGCCAAATTTAAGCATGAGAATGGCATTGCATTGGTGGACATGCGACTGATTGGAGTTTGAGGAACTGGCATTAGGGTTCGTTATGGGTTGCCTTGGAAAGGTACCCTGGCCACGTTCATATACCATGCATATTTGAGAGCTCTAGAAGAGATTATAGTCACTTAGAATATTTTTCAATAGCAACAGATAAAAACCTAATAAATCTTACACGTTTTCTCCACACCCTTATTGATTATATAGTTTGTAGGTTTAATAAGATAGATAAACGAATAGATAAGATGATAGAACAATCACTCATTTGACTCGCTAATTGTCCAACTTACTGCTCTACATTTGATGTGATAAACTGCAAGCGCACAGTGTCAGTTGTAGCGCTATACAGGTCGTCTCACAGAGATCTTAGGTGTTTTGTGTTTCTTACTATTTTTTTAGTTTTAGTGGATTAACTAAGAGTTCTAAGTTGAAAGGATGAGTTTTAAGATCTAAAGATTAGCCTAGAATTTTGAATCTATTAGAATAATAGCCTCACAATAAATTATCTGTTTCTTCCTATCTTTTTAATTATGCACGGTTAAGTAACATATTAAAAAGGTAATAATTTGATTTTAATCAAATGCCCCTAAGTATGACGTATCAAGTGATGTGCAAGCATAGACCATCAAAGATAATACATTTCTTAAAAACAAATCATATCGAGTAGAAAATCTTATAAACAAAAAAAAATAAATAAACTTCAAACTCTAATCTAAGCATAGGCTATCAAAAGACCGAACTTAAGTATAACCTATCAAAAAATTTAGATTTACAAGTTTACTCAATTCAATTTATTTATAATGAAATCTTTATTGATAATTCTAAAAACAAACATAGAATAAGAATTCCAAACTTCATCTAAGCATAGATTATCAAAATATTAATTAAGCATAAATTATCAAAGAATTATGATTTGAGAACTCTATCTTTTATTTATTTATAGAAAAATTATAACTTTATATCTTTTTAGAAAGAAGATAAGATAAATCCATATTAGATCTATTAAACTAACTTCATCTATATCCTAGAGCTAAAGAAAATTAGCTACTCATAATTCTAGTAAGCAAAATCCTATTTTTATTCATGAATGCAATTAAATCTAATCTAGAAAGCAATAAAACCTAAACTAGAAAGCAATTAACTCTATCTAAAAAGCAAGTAAAGAATTAAAAGCAATGGCTTACCTCTGGAGCACGGTGTTGTGGCCGACACCCCTTCAGTAAAATCCTAATTATATTAAATTAAAAATGAGTACAAAACTTTCAGGATTCTCCTAGAATACGGCCAATATATAGGCCTCAAAAATTGAACCCTAATTCTAACAGAACTGAAACACTATAAAATTACAACGAAGCCACCGACGAACTCTCAGCGTGTGGCCCCACTTTTAGGCCGCCATTTCACGGTAAAAACTGCCATTTGGCGGCCAAATAATAGCTATTGGTCTTGTGTTTTTTCCTGCGCGAGGTCCTAGTCTTGTAGACTTGATATTCCTGACTGTATTTGACTTTAACTCTCTACAGAATCGTTGTCTCGTTATTTTGCTCACTTTAGAAACTTTTCTGGCTTGATTTCCTACTCCAACACTGATTTCATGCCATCTCCTTGTATGAATAAAATTCCTGAAAAAGACACTAAAAATACCCGAGTAGCATTTATTTATATACAAAAATAGATAAAGTATGGGAGGAAAAATACAATATATGATACTCATCACACCCCCACACCTATCTTTTTCTAGTCCTCAAGCAAAACCTAAACCTAAAAAGAAAAAGAAAAATCCCAACTCACTTTCGCAGGAATCGCGGTTGCACTTAGCACGTGCAACAAGTCTTTAAACCCCTAGGTTACCCTAGTGGACGAGTTGTGTCTCGTGAGGATTTGCAGTGATTATACCCTCAAAATTCATGAAGAAAATATATTAAGGAAAAAAGAAAAGAAAATTAAGGATAACCAAAAATTAAAAAAAATAAAAATTTTATACAAAAGAAAGAAAAAATCTTTTTTTATAATATTTTCATCAATTAAGCTCACAATATACAAACTCAAAAACACATTTAGATTATCAATTTTCAAATCGAGCGTCATATCAGATACACTTATCATTTAATCAAAAATTTAAATCATATCTTTCAATACCCACTAACAGATAATCTATTGGCTCCTGTATAACTACGTGCACGTGTGATAGTCTACTTCGGGTTTGGACTCCAACTCTAACTCATGATTCATCTCTTCTCTCATAACAATTTTTTTTCCTTTTTTTTTAAGAATATTTCACCATTCATGCGAATATTTACGCTTGCTTAGGCGCAATGTATCCGATTACTCGATTAATACTCTATCCTTTTTCTTTTTCTTCTTTTTTTTCTAGAATATTTCACCTTTCATGCGAATATTCATGCTTACTTAGGCGCAAAGTACCCAATTACTTGAATCATACTATTTTTTCACTCTTGAGGCTATTGCCTTAATACCAGGCGCACCCCATTACTTTATCACTCTCGAGACTATTGCCTTAATATCAGCTCACCCCATTATTTTATTCTCACTTTTTTTTTTTGTTTAGAGAGAGAAGACCTACTCAATCTTTATCATCATTGTCGTTAACCAAATAAACTATTGTGAAGTGAAAAATAGATGTATACTTGCCTCAAAACTACTGTTAGCGGCATTTAATTTTTGGATTTTGATCTTTTTCATAAAATTCAAAGTGTATCGTCCAATCTACTCTCCTATTCAATTTCAAATCTAAATTTGCTCTTTTATCTGTAATTAGGTTGATCTATTGATAAAAATACATAAATTTTGTTGTTAAATATATTTTTTTAGTTTTTTTCAGTTTTTTTAATTTTTTTCAGTTAGTTACCCTAAAAACTATCCAAAGTGTAAAACCAAAAAACCCAAAAATCAAAAAAATAAAATAAAATAAAGAAATAAAAAATAAAAAATAAAATAAATAAAATAAAAACTCTAAAAAAAATAAAATCTTAGAAAAACACAAAGAAAATATCCTATCCCACTCCCCCATACCTAAACTAGTGTATACCCTCATACACAAACTAAGTGTGGTAAAATAAATACAAAAACTATTATGCAAATACTATACAAATAATGAGAGTTGTAAAATTTACGATCTCAATATCATCACCCTATTAACGCATGAAAGCGGTTATAACCTCTCAATTGCTTTCCACTTTCATAGTTTATGCGTTTTAAACTTGAAGTGGGTGCATTATTATATCTCATCAACCTCCTACAATTCAAGAAATTACATGTCTGCTTCTTATGCCGTCCTCGCTTTTTCTTTGTCCTCATGTAAGCGTTAATAATTGGGTTAAAAAATTCTTCATTATAAACCTACCAATCATCGTTGTAACAAGCATACATGTAGAAATATCATGAGGTGAGAAGAGTGCTATATAATCAAGTGAACGTGGTGGTGGCTCTTCTAACTCACGAAGTAATGCGAGCTCCTCTGCAAACAAATCCTCAAAAGTTTGCTCATAAATTAATGGCACACTTGTATAAGTATCATCATACAGAGAATCTGTATGGGCCAATTCATCTAATAATATGAGCTCATCTTTGAACATTTGCTCAAATGAGGATTCATCATCAGTGCAAGAGGTCGAATGAGAGTGCAAATTATGAATCATGTTGACCTCAATGAGGGAGCTCATTGCGTGCTCATCCATATTAAATATGTTCAAAGCCACAGTCATATTCCCAAACGATAACTTCATGAGGCCACTCCTACAATCAATTAATGCATTTGATGTTGTAAGGAATGGTCTACCCAAGATAACGGGAATTTGATTCCGTGGATTGGAGATCGGCTCAGTTTCTAAGAAAATAAAGTCTACAGGAAAGATAAACTCGCCGACCTTAATTAGCACATCTTCGACAATACCAAGTGGCCTCTTAATCGAACGATCAGCTAGCTGCAATGTGACCTTGGTAGGTTGAAGTTTTCCTAACCCCAGTTGCTGATAAACAGTATAAGGAAATAAGTTGACACTTACCCCTAAATCAAGCAATGCCCTATCAAATGTAGTGTTTCCAATAGTGCATGAGATTGTAGGGGAACCTGGATCTTTGTACTTGATAGGCAAGGAGTTAGAGAGGATATGTGATATATTTGCAGCAAGAAAAACTTTCTCAGGAACGTTTCTTGCTCGTTTCTTAGTACACAAATCCTTGAGGAACTTAGCATAAGTAGGAACCTGTTGTACAATGTCAAGGAGTGGAATATTAACCTTCACCTGCTGAAACATTTCAAGAATCTTTTCTACTTGCGGTGAAGGCTTCCTAAGCCGATTAGGATATTGTGCTTTCAGCTTAGGAACAGGTTCTTTCAAATGATCATGTGACGATGATGGAGGTGGTGGAGATGGTCATAGAGAAAGGGGTGGAAGAGATGGTGTAGCCTGCGAGATAGTAGGAGTGGGATCAGGGGGTATGGCTACATTATTATCCACTTGCTTGCCTGATCTAAGCTTGTGAATGGCATTTCATTGTCGACATGTGACTGATTCGAGTTTGAGGAACTGACATTAGGGTTCGTTATGGGTTGAATTGGAAAGGTACCCTGGCCACGTTCACTCATCTAACTCGCTAATTATCCAACCTGCTGCTTTATATTCTTTTTAGATTGAGAGTTCACGAGCAGTTGCTGACCTGTACTTTGAATAAAATCAGTTGACACTTTCATAAGATTTTGCATGTGTATGTCAAGGTTGGAATGAGACTTAAGAAGATTTTCAACGTGCTTTTCAAGTGACTGAAGTCGCTTTTCTTGTTCATAATTAGACCCCTGTTGTGGATGTGAGTGGTTTTGTGCAGGTGGTCTATTCTGTTTGTTCCCATAATTTGAAGTGTTTGGGTGTTGATAAGCACCCACATTTGGTTTTAAAAACTGACCATTGGTTGGAGATTGCATGTTAGGGTTGAGGGGCCCCTGATATTGCCCTTGACCCCATGATAGATTTGGATGATTCCTCCAGCCAGGATTGTATGTAGGAGCATAAGGATTGTTCATGGGTTGTTGATACAAGGCGTTAGCCTGCTCAAGTGTGGGACCCATGGGATTCATTAATAATGGACACTCCTCCAAAACATGTTTTGGAGTTCCGCAATTAAAGCATGTGGGAATTTGAATTTGATTTACTTGACCTACCTGTGGAGCACGAATGGTCTCCAATGTCTCAATTCTCCTCATAAAAGCTGCAATCTTAGATTCGGCAGCTATAGAGCTGTCGACGCTATAGATCCCACCCTTATGCGTAGAAGTTGATGCACTGGGCTTCTCAGTGGGACTCTCCCATTGCATAGTCTTCCACAATAGGTCCTCAAGAAAATCCCATGCTTCATCCTCGTTTTTCCTCATAAACTCCTCCTGACACACGGACACAAGAAGAGTTTTGGATGTGTAATCGAGTCCTTCGTACATGATTTGACACAACTGCCACTTTTCTATCGCATGGTGAGAGCACTGAGCTAATAAGTCCTTGAACCGTTCCAAATATTTCCAGAAGGGTTCTCCCGGCACTTGACGAAATTGATTAATTTGATTTTGTATCCTTGTCGTCTTATGCGTGGGATAATACTTCTTAAGAAATACCGTAACGAATTCATCCCAAGTAGTGATTGAATCAGTAGGCATACTGTATAACCACTTCTTAGCATTATCCTTAAGTGCAAACGGGATGAAGCAGAGCTTAATTGTATTCTCCGATAAGTGCTGCAGTTTAATTATTACGCATACTTCCTAAAATTTACTAATAAAGAGATATACATCTTCTGAATCAGAACTAGTGAATTTAGCAAGCATACTAATATACTGCGGCTTCAACTCATAGTGATTACCCACTGCATGTGGAAGTTTGATGCATGATGGTAATAATGTGCGCAACGGGCAACATTGATCCTGAAGGATCGGGATCAGTTGGCCCATCTTGGCACCCATGAGCAAATCTGATCTTTCTACTTGACCAAATTGATCACTGGTCCAATGTGGCATGAACCAGCGACCGGAGTGTATGCATGAATTTCCTAAACTAATGCAAGAAGTGGGGAGTGGTGGAGAGAAAAACGGTGGAATAGATATGATCAAATAGAAACTGTGATTCCTACAGTGCCTAATATGTTTTATTTTATTTTTATTTTTTTACAGAACCAGGTAACCAAAATATAGAACTGGAGAAAAGAAGAGATCAAACCTCACCTTGATAGCCGCCAATTGGCTGTTTTCACCGCTGAATAGCAGCCAAACCAGAAGATTTGACTCTCTAGTTTCGGCTGATTAGTTAAGAGACTTTTTTGATCCTTTTTATCTTCCTGTATCTGTACTGTAAGTTTCCTACACACTCAACACACACTGTTAACCCGTAAAACATTAGAAAAAAGCAAGAAAAACACTGTCGATCCCCGACAGCGGCGCCAAAAACTTGATGTGATAAACTGCAAGCGCACAGTGTCAGTTGTAGCGCTGTACAGGTCATCCCACAGAGATCTTAGGTGTTTTGCGTTTCTTATTATTTCTTTAGTTTTAGTGGATTGTCTAAGAGTTCTAAGTTGAAAGGATGAGTTTTAAGTTCTAAAGATTAGCCTAGAATTTTGAATCTATTAGAATAATAGCCTAACAATAAATTATCTCTTTCTTCCTATCTTTTTAATTATGCACGGTTAAGTAACATATTAAAAAGGTGATATTTTTAATTTGATTTTAATCAAGTGCCATTAAGTATGACGTATCAATTGATGGGCAAGTATAAACCATCAAAAATAACACCTTTCTTAAAAACAAATAATATCGAGTAGAAAATCTTATAAACAAAAGAAAATAAATAAACTTCAAACCCTAATCTAAACATAGGCTATCAAAAGACCGAACTTAAGTATAACCTATCAAAGAATTTAGATTTACAAGTTTACTCAATTCAATTTATTTATAATGAAATCTTTGATAATTCTAAAAACAAATAAAGAATGAGAATTCCAAACTTCATCTAAGCTAGATTATCAAAATATTAATTAAGTATAATCTATCAAAGAACTATGATTTGAGAACTCTATCATTTATTTATTTATAGAAAAATTATAACTTTATATCTTTTTAGAAAGAAGATAAGCTAAATCCATATTAGATCTATTAAACTAATTTCATCTACATCCTAGAGCTAAAGAAAATTAGCTACTCATAATTCTAGTAAGCAAAATCCTATTTTTACTCATGAATGCAATTAAATCTAATCTAGAAAACAATAAAACTTAAACTAGAAAGCAATTAACTCTATCTAAAAAGCAAGTAAAAAATTAAAAGCAATGGCTTACCTCTAGAGCACGATGTTGTGGCCGTCACCCCTTCAGTAATATTAAATTAAAAACGAATACAAAACTTTCAGGATTCTCCTAGAATACAAGAATACGGCCAATATATAGGCCTCGAAAATCAAACCCTAATTCTAAGAGAACCGAAACACTAGAAAATTACAACGAAGCCACCAATGAAATCTCAGCGTGTGGACCCACTTTTAGACCGCTATTTAGCGGTAAAAACTGCCAATGGGCGGCCAAATAATAACCACTGGTCTTGTGTTTTTTTCGGCACGAGGTCCTGGTCTTGTAGACTTGATATTCCTGACTGTATTGACTTTAACTCTCTGAAGTATCGTGGTCTCGTAGTTTTGCTCATTTTAGAAACTTTTCTGGCTTGATTTCCTACTCCAACACTGATTTCATGCCATCTCTTGTATGAATAAAATTCCTGAAAAAGACACTAAAAATACTCAAGTAGCATTTATTTATATACAAAAATAGATAAAGTATTAGAGGAAAAATACAATATATGATACTCATCAACATTCTTAATAGATTGAGAGTTCACGAGCAGTTGCTGACCTATACTTTGAATAAATTAGTTGACACTTTCATAAGATTTTGCATGTGCGTGTCAAAGTTGGACATATGCGTGTCAAACTTGGAATGAGACTTGAGAAGATTTTCAACATGCTTCTCAAGTGACTGAAGTCGTTTTCTTATTCATTATTAGACCCCTGTTGTGGATGTGAGTGGTTTTGTGCAGGTCGTCTATTCTGCTTGTTCCCATAATTTGATGCATTTGGGTGTTGATAAGCATCCACATTTGGTCTTGAAAACTGACCAGTAGCTGGAGGTTGCATGTTAGGGTTAGGGGCCCCGTGATATTGCCCTTGACCCCATGATAGATTTGGATGGTTCCTCCAGCTAGGATTATATGTAGGAGCGTAAGGATTGTTCATGAGTTGTTGATACAAGGTGTTAGCCTGTTCAAGTGTAGGACCCATGAGATTTATTAAAAATGGACACTCCTCCATAACATGATTCGGAGTTCCGTAATTAAAACATGTGGGAACTTGAATTTGATTTACCTGACCCACCGGTGGAGCACTAGGAGTCTCCAATGCCTCAATTCTCCTCATGAGGGCTGCAATCTTAGCTTCGGCAGCTATAGAACTGTCGACGCTATGGATCCCACCCTTATGTGCAGAAGTTGATGCACTGGGCTTCTCAGTGTGACTCTCCCACTGCATAGTTTTCAACGATAGGTCCTCAAGAAAGTCCCATGCTTCATCCTCATTCTTTCTCATGAACTCCCCCTGGCACATGGACTCAAGAAGAGTTTTGGATGTGTAATCGAGTCCTTCGTACACGATTTGACACAACTGCCACTTTTCTATCGTATGGTGGGGGCACTGAGCCAATAAGTCCTTGAACCATTCCAAATATTTCTAGAAGGGTTCTCCCGACACTTGACGGAATTGATTAATTTGATTTCGTATCCTTGTCGTCTTATGCATGGATTAATACTTCTTAAGAAATACCGTAACGAATTCATCCCAAGTAGTTTTTGAATCAGTAGGCATACTATACAACCACTTCTTGGCATTATCCTTAAGTGCAAACGGGATGAAGAGGAGCTTAATTGTGTCCTCCGATAAGTGCTGCAGTTTAATTATTACGCATACTTCTTAAAATTCACTGATAAAGAGATATGCATCTTCTGAATCAGAACCAGTGAATTTAGGAAGCATACTAATGTACTATGGTTTCAACTCATAGTGATTACCCGCTGTGTGTGGAAGTTTGATGCATGATGGTAATGATGTGCGCAACGGGTAATATCGATCCTGAAGGATTGGGATCGGTTGGTCCATCTTGGCACCCATGAGCAAATCTGATCTCACTAGTCGACCAAATTGATCACGGGTCCAATATGGCATGAACCCGTGACCGTGAGTGTATGCATGAATTTCCTAAACTAATGCAAGAAGTGAGAAGTGGTGGAGAGAAAAACAGTGGAATAGATATGATCAAATAGAAACTATGTTTCCTACAGTGCCTAATATGTTATATATATATATATATATATATATATATATATATATATATATATATATATATATATATATATATTTATAGAACCAGGTAACCAAAATACAGAACTGGAGAAAAGAAGAGATCAAACCTCACCTTAATAGCCAACAATTGGCGGTTTTCACCATTGAATTGTGGCCAAATCAGAAGATTTGACTCTCTAGTTTTGGCTGATTAGTTCAGAGGCTCTTGTGATCATTTTTATTTTTCTGCATCTATACTGTAAGTTTCCTACACACTCAACACACACTGTTAACCCGTAAAATATTAGAAAAAGCAAGAAAAATACCGTCGATCTCCGGCAACGGCGCCAGAAAATTGATGTGATATTTACTGCAAGCGCACAATGTCAGTTGTAGCGCTATACAGGTCGTCCCACAGAGATTTCAGTTGTTTTGCGATTCTTACAATTTCTTTAGTTCTAGTGGATTAACTAAGAGTTTCTAAATTGAGGAAAGATTGGTTCTAAGTTCTAGAGATTAGCCTAGAATTTCGAATCCATTAGAATAATAGCCTAACAGTGAATTATCTCTTTCTTCCTATTTTTTTAATTATGCACGGTTAAGTAACATATTATAAAGGTGATCTTTTTAATTTGATTTTAATCAAGTGCGCCTAAGTATGACCTATCAAGTGATGTGCAAGTATAGACCATTAAAGATAATAGCTTTCTTAAAAACAAATCATATCAAGTAGAAAATCTCATAAACAAAAGAAAAGAAGTAAACTTCAAACCCTAATCTAAGCTTAGGCTATCAAAAGACCGAACTTAAGTATAACCTATTAAATAAATTAGATTTACAAGTTTATTCAATTTATTTATAGGAAAATATTTATTGATAATTCTAAAAATAAACAAAGAATAAGAATTCCAAACTTCATCTAAGTATAAATTATCAAAATATTAATTAAGAATAATCTATCAAAGAATTATGATTTACGAACTCTATCTTTTATTTATTTATAGAAAAATCATAACTTTATTTCTTTTTAGGAAGAAAATGAGATAAATCCATATTAGATCTATTAAACTAACTTCATCTACATCCTAGGGCTAAAGAAAATTAGTTATACATAATTCTAGTAAGCAAAATCCTATTTTTATTCATGACAGCAAATAAATCTAATCTAGAATGCAATAAAATCTAAACTAGAAACCAATTAACTCTATTTAGAAAGCAAGTAAAGATCTAAAAACAATGGCATACCTCTGAAGCACGGTATTGTGGCCGTCACCCTTCATCAAAACCATAATTTTATTAATTTAAAACGAGTACAAAACTTACAGGATTTACTCTAGAATACAAGGATACGGCCAATATATAGGCTTCGAAAAACCAAACCCAATTATAATACAATTGTGAAACTAGAAAACTAAATATAAGCCACGGGAGAAAACTCGGGTTGGTGGGTGCAGTTTTGACCGCCATTTAGCTACAATTACCGCTAATTAGCGACTCAAATAAAGTAATAATTTCTGAGTTTTCTTCCCCTCGAGTATTTTATCCTTTTGAGGTTATTGTGATGATTTTATTGCACTTTAACTCTCTGCAGCATCGTAGTCTCGTAGTCTTGCCCTCTTCAGAAACTTTTCGGACTTTGATTTCCTACTCCAACTCTGATTTCATGCTATCTCCTTATATGAATTGGATTACCTGAAAAAGACACTAAAAATACCCGAGTATCATTTATTTATATACAAAAATAGATAAAATATGGAAGGAAAAATACAATATATAATACTCATCACACCCCAACACCTATCTTTTGCTAGTCCTCGAGCAAAACCTAATCCTAAAATGAAAAAGAAAAATTCTAACCACTTTCGCAGGAATCGCGATTGCACTTAGCACGTGTAACAAGCCTTTAAACCCGTAGGTTACCCTAGTGGACGAGTGGTGTCACGTGAGGGTTTGCAGTGAATATACCCACAAAATTCATGAGGAAAATAGATTAAGAAATAAAGAAAAGCAAAATAAGGATAACCGAAAATTAAGAAAAATAAAAATTTTATACAAAAGAAAGAAAAATCTTTTTTTATAATATTTTCATCAATTAATCTCACTAATATACAAACTCAAGAACGCATTTAGATTATCAATTTTCAAATCAAGCGTCATATCAGATACACTTATCATTTAATCAAAAATTTAAATCATATCTTTCAATACCCACTAACAGATAATCTATTGGCTCCTATACAGCTACGTGCACGTGTGATAGTCTAGTTCGGCTTTGCACTCTAACTCTAACTCAAGATTCATCTCTTCTCTCACAGCAAATTTTTTTTCTTTCTTTTTCTTTTTTTTTAAGAATATTTCACCTTTTATGCGAATATTCATGCTTGCTTAGGCGCAACGTACCCAATTACACGGTTCATACTCTTTTCTTTTCTTTTCTTTTTTTTAGAATATTTCACCTTTCATGAGAATATTCACACTTAATTAGGCGCAAAGTACCCAATTACTTGGATCATATTCTTTTTTCACTCTTGAGGCTATTGCCTTAATACCAGGCGCACCCCATTATTTTATCACTCTCGAGACTATTGCCTTAATACCAGGCTCACCCCATTATTTTATTCTCACTTTTTTTTTAGTGAGAAGACTTACTCATTCGTTATCATCTTTGTCCTTAACCTAATAAACTATTGTGAAGTGAAAAATAGATGTATACTTGCCTCAAAACTACTGTTAGCGGTATTTATTTTTCGGATTTTGATTTTTTTCATAAAATTCAAAGTGTATCATCCAATCTACTCTCATATCCAATTTCAAAACTAAATTTGTCCCTTTATCTGTAAATAGGTTGATCTTCTAATACAAATACATAAATTTGTTGTGAAAATTTTTTTTTAGTTTTTTTTAATTTTTTTCAGTTAGTTACCCTAAAAACTTCCCAAAGTATAAAATAAAGAAACCCAAAAATAAAATAAAAACTCTAAAAAAAACTATAATCGTAGAAAAACACAAAAAAAAAATATTCTAACCCACTCCCCCACACCTAAACTCGTGTATGCTCTCATACACAAACCAAGTGTGGTAAAATAAATAAAAGTTAACTATTATACAAATACTTTAAAAATAATGAGAGTCATAAAAGTTACGATCTCAATATCATCACCCTATTAACGCATGGAAAGCGGTTACGACCTCTCGATCGCTTCCCACTTTCATAGTGTGTGCGTTTTAAACGTGAAGTGGATGCATTATTATATATCATCAACCTCCTACAATTCAAGAAATTACATGTCTGCTTCTTATGCCGTCCTCGCTTTTTCTTTGTCCACATGTAAGCGTTAATAATTGGGTTAAAAAATTCTTCATTATAAACCTGCCAGTCATCGTTAGTAACAAGCATACATGTAGAAATATCATGAGGTGAGAAGAGTGCTATATAATCAAGTGAACATGGTGGTGGCTCTTCTAACTCACGATGTAATGCGAGCTCCTCTGCAAACAAATCTTCAAAAGTTTGCTCATAAATCAATGGCACACTTGCACAAGTATCATCATATATAAAATCAGTATGTGTCAATTCATCTAATAATATGAACTCATTTTTGAAAATTTGCTCAAATGAGGGTTCATCATCAGTGCAAGAGGTCGAATGAGAGTGCAAATTATGAATCATGTTGACCTCAATGAGGAAGCTCGTTGCGTGCTCATCCATATTAAATATGTTCAATGCCACAGTCATTTCCCAAACGATAATTTCATGAGGCCACTCCTACAATCAATTAATACATTTGATGTTGTAAGGAATGGTCAACCCAAGATAGCTGAAATTTGATTCCGTGGATTGGAGATCGGCTCAGTTTCTAAGACAATAAAATCTACATGAAAGATAAACTCGCCGACCTTAATGAGCACATCTTCGACCATACCAAGTGGTTTCTTGATCGAATGATCGGCTAGTTGCAATGTGACCTTGGTAGGTTGAAGTTTTCCGAACCCCAGTTGCTAATAAACAGTGTAAGGAAGCGAGTTGACACTGGCCCCTAAATCAAGCAACGCCCTATCAAATGTAGTGTTTCCAATGATACATGAGATTGTAGGGGAATCTGAATCTTTGTACTTGATAGGCAAGGAGTTAGAGAGGATTTGCGATATATTTGCAGCAAGAAAAACTTTCTCAGGAACGTTTCTTGCTCGTTTTTCAGTACACAAATCCTTGAGGAACTTAGCATAAGTAGGAACCTGTTGTATAATATCAAGGAGTGGAATATTAACCTTCACTTGCTGAAATATTTTAATAATCTTTTCTACTTGCTGTGAAGGCTTCCTAAGCCGATTGGGATATGGTGCTTTCGGCTTAGGAACAGGTTCTTCCAAATGAGTATGTGACGGTTATGGAAGTGATGGAGATGGTTGTGAAGAAAGGAGTGGAAGAGATGATGTAGCCTGCGAGATAGTAGGAGTGGGATCAGGGGGCATGGCTACATTATTGTCCAATTGCTTGCCAGATTTAAGTATGTAAATGGCATTGCATTGGTGAACATGCGACTGATTGGAGTTTGAGGAACTGGCATTAGGGTTCGTTATGGATTGATTTGTACAGGTACCCTGGCCACGTTCACTCATTTGACTCGCTAATTGTCCAACTTGCTGCTCTACATTCTTAATAGATTGAGAGTTCACGAGCAGTTGCTGACCTGTACTTTGAATAAAATCAGTTGACACTTTCATAAGATTTTACATGTGCGTGTCAAGGTTGGACATATGCATGTCAAACTTGGAATGAGACTTGAGAAGATTTTCAATGTGCTTCTCAAGTGACTGAAGTCACTTTTCTTGTTCATTATTAGACCCCTGTTGTGGATGTGAGTGGTTTTGTGTAGGTGGTCTATTCTGGTTGTTCCCATAATTTGATGAATTTCGGTGTTGATAAGCATCCACATTTAGTCTTGGAAACTGACCAGTGGCTGGAGGTTGCATGTTAGGGTTAGGGCCTCCTAATATTGCCCTTGACCCCATGATAGATTTGGATAGTTCCTCCAGCCAGGATTGTATGTAGGAGTATAAGGATTGTTCATGGATTGTTGATAAAAGGCGTTAGCCTGTTCAAGTGTAGGACCCATGAGATTTATTAATAATGGATACTCCTCCATAACATGATTCGGAGTTCCGCAATTAATGCATGTGGGAACTTGAATTTGATTTACTTGACCCCACCGGTAGAGCACTAGGAGTCTCCAATACCTCAATTCTCCTCATAACGGCTGCAATCTTAGCTTCGGCAGCTATAGAGCTGTCGACGCTATGGATCCCACCCTTATGTGCAGATGTTGATGCACTGGGCTTCTCAGTGGGACTCTCCCACTGCATAGTCTTCCACGATAGGTCCTCAAGAAAGTCCTATGCTTCATCCTCATTCTTTCTCATGAACTCCCCCTGGCACATGGACTCAAGAAGAGTTTTGGATGTGTAATTGAGTCCTTCGTACACGATTTGACACAACCGCCACTTTTCTATCGTATGGTGGGGGCACTGAGCTAAGAAGGTCTTGAACCGTTCTAAATATTTCCAAAAGAGTTCTCCCGGCACTTGACGGAATTGATTAATTTGATTTCGTATACTTGCCGTCTTATGCGTGGGATAATACTTCTTACGAAACACCGTAACGAATTCATTCCAAGCAGTGATTGAATGAGTAGGCATGATGTGCAACCACTTCTTGGCATTATCCTTAAGTGCAAACGAGATGAAGCGGAGCTTAATTGTGTCATCCGATAAGTGCTGCAGTTTAATCATTACGCATACTTCCTGAAATTTACTGATAAAGAGATATGCATCTTCTGAATCAGAACCAGTGAATTTAGGAAGCATACTAATGTACTGCGGCTTCAACTCATAGTGATTACCCGCTGCGTGTGGAAGTTTGATGCATAATGGTAATGATGTGCACAACGGGTAACATCGATCCTGAAGGATCGGGATCGGGATCGGTTGGTCCATCTTGGCACCCATGAGCAAATCTGATCTCATTAGTCGACCAAATTGATCACGGGTCCAATATGGCATGAACCAGCGACCGTGAGTGTATGCGTGAATTTCCTAAACTAATTCAAGAAGTGGGGAGTGGTGGAGAGAAAAACGGTGGAATAGATATGATCAAATAGAAACTATGTTTCCAACAGTGCCTAATATGTTTTATATTTTTTTTATTTTTTTACAGAACTAGGTAACCATAATACAGAACTAGAGAAAAGAAGAGATGAAATCTCACCTTGATAGCCGCCAATTGGCGATTTTCACCGTTGAATAGTGGCCGAATCAGAAGATTTGACTCTCTAGTTTTGGCTGATTAGTTCAGAGGCTCTTTTAATCCTTTTTATTTTTCTTGTATCTATACTGTAAGTTTCCTGCACACTCAACACACACTATTAACCCATAAAACGTTAGAAAAAGCAAGAAAAACACCGTCGATCCCCGGCAACGGTGCCAAAAACTTGATGTGATATTTACTGCAAGTGCATAGTATCAGTGTAGCATTATACAGGTTGTCCCACAGAGATCTCAGGTGTTTTGCGATTCTTACTATTTCATTAGTTCTAGTGGATTAACTAAGAGTTTCTAAATTGAGGGAAATTGGTTCTAAGTTCTAGAGATTAGCCTAGGATTTCGAATCCATTAGAATAATAGCCTAACAGTGAATTATCTCTTTCTTCCTATCTTTTTAATTATGCACGGTTAAGTAACATATTAAAAAGGTGATCTTTTTAATTTGATTTTAATCAAGTACCTCTAAGTATGACCTATAAAATGATGTGCAAGTATAGACAATCAAAAATAACATCTTTCTTAAAAACAAATAATATCAAGTAGAAAATCTCATAAACAAAAGAAAAGAAGTAAACTTCAAAACCTAATCTAAGCATAGGCTATCAAAAGACCGAACTTAAGTATAACCTATCAAAGAAATTAGATTTACAAGTTTATTCAATTCAATTTATTTATAGAAAAATCTTTATTGATAATTCTAAAAATAAACAAAGAATAAGAATTCCAAACTTCATCTAAGTATAGATTATCAAAATATTAATTAAGTATAATCTATCAAAAAATTATGATTTACGAACTCTATCTTTTATTTATTTATAGAAAAATCATAATTTTATTTATTTTTAGAAAGAAGATGAGATAAATCCATATTAGATCTATTAAACTAACTTCATTTACATCATAGGGCTGACGAAAATTAGTTACACATAATTCTAGTAAGCAAAATTCTATTTTTATTCATGAAAACAAATAAATCTAATCTAGAAAGCAATAAAATCTAAATTAGAAAGCAATTAACACTATCTAGAAAGCAAGTAATGATCTAAAAACAAGGATACGGCCAATATATAGGATTCGGAAAACCAAACCCAATTATAATACAATTGTGAAACTAAAAGTTTAAAACGAAGCCACAGAAGAAAACTCAGGTTGTGGGGCCCACTTTGCCCGCCATTTAGCTGCAATTACCGCTAATTAGCGGCTCAAATAAAGCAATAATTTCTAAATTTTCTTTCCCTCGAGTATTTTTTCCCTTTTTAGGTTATTGTGATGACTGTATTGCACTTTAACTCTCTGGAACATCGTAGTCTCGTAGTCTTGCCCACTTTAGAAACTTTTCGGACTTTGATTTCCTACTCCAACTCTAATTTCATACTATCTCCTTGTATGAATTGGATTATCTGAAAAAGACACTAAAAATACCCGAGTAGCATTTATTTATATACAAAAATAGATAAAGTATAGGAGGAAAAATATAATATATGATACTCATCAGCAGGCTCTCTTTTAAATTCAAAAAGAGGTAATCTGCCCACTTCTTGTGGCCAATTCCCTTGTTACGCACACCTGCCAAGTCGGCACAGATGCGGTTATGGCACATTATTTCCCAATATGTTTCATAGATGTTCTCATCCTTTACCTTTAGCATGTTCAGCTCCTCGACGGTAGGAATGTACTCTATATAAGGAACCTCACCAATTGATAACCCTGACACTTCGTACATCTCGTGGAGAGCGAGTCCCAGCTCACCCACTGGTGTAAAGAAGGTGTCGGTTTTAGAATTATACATCTCCAGTAGGCTGAATAGATAGTAAGAGCTTTGAGGTAGGCCATACTGGACATTTCTAATGGCTTTATACAAGCCAATCTCCTTTAGGATTTGTTCGTGAGAATCCACCATGTACTTGACGAGGCGGAACCACCACATATTGCCTAAGGAGTGAATCCATCCAAGCATCCTAAAATCATTAGCTGGGTATTGACCACTCTCCGCCACGAACTCGCTGAGGAAGGTCTTTGCATGAATTGGGACCTCCCCTACTGGGTACTCCTTGGTAATCCTACCTGGAAGGAGTCCAGTAACGCATGTGGTGGGACCATCTTGACAAGCTCCATGTGCGCCAAATTTCCTTGTGGCAACTCCGTCATAATCTCAAGTTAGTTCCCATTCCAACTCGCAACGGGCTGAAAACCTTTGAAGATATACCAGAGGGTAGTTACGCTCTATATCAGGCAAGAACATCAACAGATCACCGGTCTAATGAAGCCACTTGCTTTCTTTCACATACAAAATTTCATCTAAATTCTACATCGCATCACGAAAGAGAAACGCTGGTTTCTCCAAAGCTTCTCGGTTCATAACTTCAAAAGGAGCGTCAGTTATGATTTTCCTTATGGTAGCAGGGCTGTATCTCAACAGCTTTTCCCGGCGTTCCCCAAGACCTAGCTTGAAGGCAGGGAGTTCGGTTGTGAAACAAAATTGGGTTGCTCGGTTTGCACCCCCAGCAAATCCAAAATGATGCTTGTGGGAGAGAGGATCCGCTGAATAGCCAACTGCAAAAGGAAGAATCAGAGTTAGAAAATATTCTGAAGAAAGTTGAAAAATGCTAAGTGTTGAAATGCGGAGTTAAAGAATAACTTGCGCAAAGCTAGTCATTAACTTCGCGTAAAATCAAAAAAAATGCGAAGCTAAAAAAATAGCTCCGCGTTCGAAGAAAATACGCGAAGCTAATTAATATCTCCGCGTCAAAAACTAAAACACGAAGCTAAATCCATAACTTCGCGCAGAAAAGCACAGCAGTCAGAGATAACCTCACGTAATGAGCATTTTGACGTGAAGCTAACACAGTAGTTTCACGCAGAAGAAGACCATAAGTCTCTTCTTCTCCAAGTCATTTGACTGGAGTACGGCGATGACTTCGCCGGTGAAAATGGTGATTGATTGGTGAAAACCGAGCCAAATCCCTCAAAATGTCCTCTAAAAAGTTTAAAAAGGGGAGACTTACCCCCAATCGACGCAGTAAAGACAACTTGGTCGCCACTATGCTGCTGGTACCCTCCGGCGATGGGGATGAGGTGCGCGAAGAGGTGTTCTTCTTGGGTGCCATTAATCTCGAAAATCCCGAAGAAATTGGCGAAAAAGGAGAAAAAATCGTCGGTTGCAAAAATCTCTGAGAGCTCTGAGTTCTTGAAGTTCTTGAAAATCTCTGAAAGTGTGAGGAAGTAGAAGAAGAAACTCTATTTAAATGAAAAAACTCGTCCCTTGGTATTTAGTACGAAGATTGGAGCAGTTAAAGGCAAAACGCGAGGCTATTAGTTTTGCGTGGTGAAGTGCAAACACGAAGATAAAGTATTGGCTAACTTCGCGTTCGGGTGCACTAGACTAAAGATCCAAAATATTTCAAAATTTCCTAAGTATAACCATTTTGAAAACTTTAGAGGGGGTCCTGTCGGTAGTGAAAAATTTTCAAAGAAGGAAAAATACCCCGCAGAATGCGGAGCTAACTCCGTAACTCTACGTCTACCTATAAAATTAGCTTCGCGTTGAGTAAAATGCGAAGCTAAGTATATAGCTATGCGTTCAGAGTATTTAACTCCGCGTGAGCAAATTCTTAGAATCTTAAATTAATTGTGATTGAGATTTGGGCTTATCCAATGCTCGAATTAAATCCAATCAAAATTCAAAATCAAGAGATTTAAATCAAGACTAAGATATTTGATTAGAATTCTTAATAAATACAAACACCTTCCAATTTTATTCCTATGGAAACTCTCATATCCAACTAAAGTCTATAAATACCCTCTTGGAGAAGACTTTTGGGTCTTTTGATCGTTTTGGAGTTCAAGTTATGCGTGAGAGTTTTGAATCCATCAAGATAAGAGAGAGAGAGAGAGAGAGAGAGAGAGAGAGAAGTTAGGGTCGGCCATCATCTTCATCAAGAAGAAGATTTCCACATCGGATCATCAAAAGGAGCTACTTGATATATCTCATCGCCACACAGAACCCACTTTTTATTGTAAAAGAGAGCGATAGTATATAAATCCTCTAAAAGAGAGCGATAGTATATAAATCCTCTCGTTTGTTTTTCTTTTGTTTATCTTTTGTTGTAATTACTATATTCAATAGAAGAAGGCAAGAATTTTGTGGAGAATGATTTGGAGTGTAATCTCTTCTGATTGACCCGCCGCAGTTGTTACATCTCCTTGTTCTCTCTATTACTCGCCACATTCCTGATCTTGTTCTCCATGACTGGCCAACAGGGCAGCGGCTTGATGTTGCTCTTGTTGTACCTGCTATTCCTGCTGAGCGTGTCAAGTGCTCATGCTCCTTCGAATGGTCATATCCGTAAATGGTTGCGTGGGTTTCTCAAATGTGTCATCTGACGACGGATTGACTCCATTATTCATGCAAATTTTTATTATCAGAGATGGCAGAACTAAATGTGGCAATGCCAAGCTCGTATGCTAGATACATTTATGGGCTTGACCCATGCATTGAACTATCGCGAAGTACGTGATGGATGCGAGATCGAACGGGCAACTTTCCTTAATCATATTTAATAACACCAGGACCCTTGAAAATAATTCTGTTGTTGTGGAAGACAGTAAGATTTTATATTTTATAAATAGGCTTACCAAAATGGACTCCCGTCTCACAAATCCCACTTTCAAGAATCTCTCATTGAAAGCAACATCATTGAGATTTGCAAAGAGCTCTTTGAACCAGCAGGAGCCACTTGGTATCTCATTCACTATATCTACAAAAGATCGGTGCTCCTCAGGCACATCGAATATAGGAATTTCTCTCAAGATCTCTTGTACGGTGCATGGCACTTCCCTACCCCTTACTATAGAGTATGTATATTGATCTCCATGTGCTAGTTGCAAATTAGCATAAAATTCATGCATGGTTTCATTGCATGCCGGCATGTGTGTACATGTGTGTATATATTGTATATGCTTCTAATTTTGCAGCCTACATTTGTACTCTGAAGGCAAAACTCTCGTGTATCTTTGAACAATCAACCACTTATTCGGGCCAAATCTTAAAGTTATCCTATTTCTCCAAGAGCTACTTATTTGCATTTGTAGTTTTGTGCCTCTGTGGAGAAGATGGGTCTGAAAATTCTACTCCCGGCCTCTTAAAAATGGTTTGCTTTCTTGGTCCATTCTGAAAACTTAATCACAAAAATACATCTTAACATAATATTATTATTTCTCAAAATTATGCATGAATTTGACACGCATATTATATATGTCTATTCTTTTTTATTTAATTTCTTTTCCTTTCCCTCTTTCTTTTCTTTTTTTTTAACATAATCCCCAATTCCTCTTTCAAAAATTAATCAAACTTTACATTAATTTTACTATTAATTTTTTATATATGTTTATTCAAGAAACCCATGGAGTGTTATGCTAAAAAGTTTTAAAAAAAAAAATCTTTTACCCTTGATTTAGCATGTATTTTCAATTACTCCATAAAATTCGTCAAAAATCCTTAAAAATTTGCTAAACCAATTCAATTCTACTAAGAAATAATGATCTAACTTCAATTTACTCAAATTTGTTCATATAAATTTTAGATCTAGGTTTTAGAAACAAAAATCTACTTTTATGAAAAACAATTCAAAGAAAAACCAAAGAGAAGAAGACTTACTTGCTTGAAGATCATTAAAAATTTGAAAAACAATTGCATGGGAATGGGTTTTAGACGTCGAAAGGAGAAATTTTTGCTCTAAGCTATTGTAGAAAGGAGGTTAGGGTTTGGTTATGGAGAAAAAACTCAAAGATCTATTTATAGGTAGGGCTCTCTGTCGATAGTTGTTGACAGCCGCTGTTGACAGCTGTTTCAGGCAAAACAATTTTTGCTCTGTAGTGACTGGCTGCCGACAGCCGCTTCAACAGTCGCCCTCTGTTGAGAACTGCGTGAAGCCAAATTTTTTTTATTCTTTTTCTAATTGTTAATTTCTAAACTAATGTTATTCCTAAAGTCTAGTTTTAATTGTTCTAAACTAAAAGTTAGTTCCTAATTCTAAAGTTAGTAATAATCAATGATTTTTGTTTTTAAAAATGTGAAAATTTTTGAAAAGGAAAAGGAAAAAAATTTAAAACAAAATCGTTGAAAACATCATGGGTATCAAAACTATCTTATCTTTATAAGCAATTCCTCCAACTTAAAATGCATATTATTCTCAATGAATTGATATTTCTATTTACTTAATTAAGAACAAATAAAATTTGAGTGAAAGTGCTTAGAAATTACCTTGGTGTGGTACTCATAACGTATCAACTATAAAACAAAATTGTTAGCACATAGTATACGATAATATACACTATGCCTTTATTTAGCTCATATCAATGAGATGTTAGAGGATCCACTAGATCATGAGATTTCTCCGTGTGCTTCGAAAATTTCAAGTAATGCTTCAATCGTTTTCCATTTACTTTAAATATATAACCATTTTTTGGATTTTCGTTATTGATTGCACCATGCGGATCACAGTTTTTAACTATGAATTGTCCGGTCCACCGTGAATGCAATTTTCCTGGAAATAGATGAAGGTGTGAATCATATAGAAGCACTTTATCCAAAAGATAAAAAATACAGTGTGTGATATGGTGATCATGTCATATTCTCATTTTTCCTTCAAAATGCGTGAGTTATCATATGCATTACATCTTATCTCTTCCAATTCATTTATTTATAATTTTCGTAATGAGCCAGTTGAATTAAGATCTAGATTACCTAATTTGATTGCCCAATACGCCTTACGCTCTATCTCTATAGGCAAATGACAAGCTTTTTCAGAGACTAATTTGTATGGAGACATGCCTAAGGTTGTTTTATATGTGGTATGGTAAGCACATAAAGCATCGATTAGTCTAAACGACCAATCTTTGCAATATGAATTAACCATTTTTTCTAGAATTTGATTAATTTTCCTATTGACCAGTTTGACTTGTCCATTCAATTGTGGATGATAAGGTGTAGAAATCTTGTGCGTGACATGATATTTCTTTATTAAATTTTCAAAGGTTTTATTGTAGAAATAGGAGCCCCCATCGCTTATTATGGTTTTAGGAACTTCAAATCTGGACAATATATATTTATTTAAAAATTTGATAATAATTTGTTGATCATTGTTTCTACATGCTGCACCTTCTATCCATTTAAAGACATAATTGATCGCTATGAGGATATAAACATATTCATTAGAAGTAAAAATGGTCCTATGAAATCAATGCCCTAACAATCGAATATTTCAATTGTAAGTATAGGTGTTAGAGACATATCACTCTTCATGATTAACGCACCTAATTTTTAAAATGACTCGCATCGTTTATAAAATTCATATGTATCTCTAAATATAGTAGGTCAATAAAATCCACATTGGCGTATTTTAGCTACAATCTTTTTAGATGAAAAGTGGCTCCCACACACTTTTGTATAACAGAAGGCAATTATGTTTTGAATCTCATCGTTAGGCACACAATGCCTAATGATTTGATTTGAGCAAAACTTAAATACATGTAATAAGAAAATTAATAATATCAGTATAACAGGGAGTTGTTTTGATTTAAAATAGCTGCTCATCAGGGAACGAATCCCAAATTGGTAGCTTATCATAATTAAAAGTTAGTCGAGAGAGGTGGTCAGCAACCACATTCTCAACTCTCTTTTTGTCTTTAATTTTAAGATCGAATTTTTGGAGCAACAGTATCCATCAGATTAGTTATGGCTTTGCATCTTTTTTTGACAAAAGATATTTGAGCGCCGAATAATCTGTAAAATATATGAACGAAATTGATCAAGAATAAAAACTACAGCTAAAAACTCCTTCTCTTTTATCGTATAATTCATCTAAGTATCATTGAAAGTTTTGCTAGCGTAGTAAACTACATAGAGCTTTTTATCTCTTTGTTGCTCAGTACTGCTCAATTGCATAGTCTCTTGCGTTGCACATAATCTCAAATGGAAGTGACCAATCAGGATGTTGCATTATTAGCGTTGTAATGAGCATCTCCTTGAGGGTTTCGAAAGCTATTTGGTATATCTGTGTCCACTCAAACTACACAACTTGCGCAAGAAGTGAGAAAGAGGTCTAGCAATAGTACTAAAATCCTTTATGAACTTTCTATAAAAACCTGAATGTCTTAAGAACGAATGTATGTTATTCACAGTTTTGGGTATTGGTATTTTTGAAATAGACTCAACTTTAGCCTTATCTACTTCCATCTCTTTAAATGAAACAATATAGAATGACACAATACCTTTCATAACCATAAAGTGACATTTATCCCAATTTAGAAATACATTCTTTCTGTTGATATCTTTCAAGCACAGATCCTATTTTTGTTAGACAAGATTCGAAATTGTTTCCAAATATAGAGAAATTATCCATGAATACCTCTAGATGGTATTCAACCATGCCGCTAAAAATACTTATCGTACACTTTTGAAATGTTGTGGGCGCATTGCATAATCTAAAAGCATTCTTCTAAAAATAAAAGTACCAAAGGGACAGCTAAAAGTTGTCTTTTTCTAATCCTCTAAAGCAATTTCATTATGAAAATAGCTAGAATAACCATAAAAAAAGAAATAAAATTCATGTCCAACTACTCTTTCAAGTACTTGGTCAAGAAATGATAATGAAAAGTGATCTTTGCATGTTACTTTGTTCAATTTTCGATAATCGATGCACATATACCAACTCATAGTAGTATGAGTGGGTATAATCTCTCCATCATTATTTTTAATAATTATTACCTCACTCTTCTTTGCAACAACTTGGGTTAAACTTATCCACTTACTATTAGTAATTGGATAGATGATACCAGTATCAAGAAGTTTTAACATTTCAGCTTTAACTACTTCCTTCATCGCAGGGTTAAGCCTTCGTTGTATTTGCCTAATAGTCTTGGCTCCATCATCCAAAATAATGTGATCTGTATAAATAAGGAGGTCCATACCTTTGATGTCCGTCATATTCCATCCAAAAGCCCTTTATACTTTTGCAATATCGTTAGTAGTCGCTCTTACCAATTCTCATCAAGATGCGTTGAGATGATGATCAGAAAAGTTTCCTTAGGTGCCAAAAAATATATACTTAAAATTTTCAGGTAGCAGTTTTAGCTCAAGTATCGGTGCTTGGATATCAGATGGTATTAATTTCTTTTAAATTTGTGGTAACTCTTCATACCTTGCATTTTTGGAACCCATCCAGTGATATTCAGATATTGAGCATCAGTTAAATATTTATACTTTCAATGATATATTCGGATTTGAGATAATCAAAGAAATCATTGTTCATCACTAATGCCAGCTCCTAAGGATCAGACATACACAATGATATGATATCTCCTACATCAAGGATTTGTTCAATATAATTATGTCTTGCAATTCATCATTATCAATATTTGGTTATTCGCAAACATTAAAAATATTAAGTTCAAAGGTCATTTTTCTAAATGAAAACTTCACCACACCATTCCTGCAATTTATAACTGCATTAACCATAGCTAAGAATGGACGTCCGAGAATAACTAAAATATAAAGACGTTAATTCTTTATAAGTGCAGTATCAATAACTATAAAATCCATTGAGAAATAAAAGTTTTCGATCTGCACTAAAACTTCTTCCACAATGCCCTTAGAATACATTTTTGACCTATCGGCTAACTGTAGTGTGACCGGTATAGATTTAAGTTCTCCTAAATCTAGGTGTTTGAAAACCCAATATGGTAAGATATTTACTCTAACCCCCAAATTTAGTAAAGCTTTTCTATATTATGTTGACTTATCACATAAAAAAATAGTAGGACATTCATGATCCTTGTATTTAAGAAGCATTTCAGAATGGAATATTGCACCTACATGTTCTGTGATAAATACTTTCTTCTGTATGTTGTGACATTTGTTGATGATGCACAAGTCCTTCAAAAATCTTACATATGAGGGGACTTATTTTACTACTTCCAGTAAAGGTTTATTGATCTATATCTGTTTAAAATCTTTTAAAATATCATCATAAGATGCGTTCAGATTTTTAGCTTTCAATATTTGAGGAAACGGTACAGGTGGCTTATAATTTGTAGAAGTGGGTTCTTTAGAATTATTATCTTTAGATTATTTTATTGAATTATTGTCCTGCATCTCTCCAGTATTTTCTTTTGAGACGGACTCATCACGCATTTTATCACTTTGTAAATTTATTGCAACAATTATCTTGGATATATCATTATTAATGAAAAAAATAAATAGTATTTATACTTTGACTTTACCTAATATACTAGCCTCCGGTTGAAATGGTAGCTCACCTTCTTCCTTCGTTTGAAATGCGGAACTGAGGTGGCTTATTTGTGATCGAACATTGCTGAAGACCGTCACATTATGACAATTGTTTGCTACAACTGAATAAACTGCTAATGTGCTTAGATCATTTGATCCATTCTCTGCTGTATCTGTAAGAAATTATCCTCAAAATTTCTCTTCGGTGGTAGTTGGTACACCGAAGGTTGATTAAAAAGTTGACGTATTATTGAGGTGGATTAGTGGGTGGTTTATTTTGATGATCAAATTATTGTTGAGAATTCTGCTTTCGTTGAAAATTTGGATGGTTCCTCCAACTATAATTATATGTTTGTGAATATAAGTTGTTTGCTGGTTGAGAAACAGTGTTAATGGCATTAGCTTATTCATTCAATAATTCTTTAAAAGCGAAAAGTGTTGGACATTCGCGAGTCACGTATCCTTGTAATTCGCAAATATTACAAACTTTCAGAACTTTGTCTATTACCTTAACTGTTTTAATTTTCTTTGTAAGTAAGTCTTCAAATCTCTTACTGATAAAAATTAATCGTGCAACTATATTTTTGGTTCCCCCCAAATTAATAAGTTCACCTCTCTTCTGAGATTTCTCTTTTAATTGGTGTCTATCCGAAGTATGCTCAGTTTTCAAGACTTGTAAATTTTCGGCAAGTAAATCAAAATAATTTCATGCTTCCTCATCATCTTTGCTAAAAAATTCACTACTGCATATGTTTTCTACAAAATTCCTGGTTGCAATATTCAGCCCTTGATAAAAGGTACTTACATTCTTCCATATCTCGAAACCGTGATGTGGGAATGAGAGTAGTGAATCTTCAAATTTATCCCAATACTCGAACAATGGTTTATCTTCTTTATGTTGAAAGTTGAAAATTTTCTTACGTATATAATTTGTTCGATATGAAAGAATTTCTTTAAGAATTATCTTTCCATCTCATCCCATCTTCCTATTGAATTGGGATGTAAAGAATATCACTATAAGAAAACTGGGCTTTCGTGATAAAAATTTCGTGAGAACTGTAAAATTTGTCACTATAGGAGGGCATTTTGTGGCAACAAATAAATCTTATCACAAAAAATGGTTATTTTGTGATGACAATAAATATTCGTTATGTAATCCTATGTTTTAGTGACAGTGTATTAAAAATTGTCACTAAAAATTTATTTTTTGTGACGATAAATATTGGTCACAAAATTATATTTCAATGACAAGTTTTTTGTGACAAAATTAACTATTGTCACTAAATGAGAGTATTTTATGATATCAAATAAATTTTGTTTCTAAAGTTTAGGTTTTTTCTGACGAAAATAAGTATTAGTCACGTAATCCTTATTTTTAGTGACTATGTATTAAAAATAATCACTAAATATCTGTTTTTTGTGACAATAAGTTTTAGTTGTAATAGATTTATACTTCAGTGGCGAATTTATTGTGAGAAATGTAAAGATTGCCATTAAAAGGGAGTATTTTGTGATAAAAAATAAATTATGTCACTAAAAGTATATTCTTTTTGTGACGAAAATTAATAATTGTCACGTAAGCATAATTTATAGTGGCAATGGATTAAAAAGTATCACTAAATATCAATTTTTTTGTCACAATAGATATTTGTTGTCACAAAATACAATTTAGATTTTTATATTTGTGATAAAAATTATGTAGTTGTCAGTTATGGATTTTTGTGATGATAAGATTGTCACATAATTTTTTGTTTAACAAATTATTAGGTATCCCTAAATGTTGGAATTTTTAATTTATTTCCCTTTACAACTCTAGTTGACTTATACACAAGAAAACATGGTTGTAATGACAAGTATTTTGTGACAAAAGTAAAAGTTGTCATTAAAGGGGAGTGTTTTGTGGGAACAAATACATGTTATCACTAAACCTAATTTTTTTGTAACAGAGATAAATAGTCATCGCGAAAGTATAACAACTTATAAAAACTTGTCACTAAAAAAAAAATTTTGTGATAGAGATAAATAGTCCTCACAAATGTTTAGTTTTTAGTGACAGTTTAGTTTTTAGTGACAATTTATTAAAACTTGTCACTAAATGTATTTTTTTGTGACGAAGATAAACAGTCGGTCACGAAATTATAATTTTTAGTAACAACTTATAAAACTTGTTACCAAACATAATCTTTTTTTGGTTGACAGAAATAAATAGTTATCACGAAAATATGGTTTTTAATGATAATTTATAATAACTTGTCATTAAACATATTTCTTTCGTGACGAAGACAAATAATTATTACGAAAGTATTACTTTTAGTAACAACTTATAAAAACTTGACACTAAATAGTGATTTGCAGTGACAATACATTTTGTGATCTAAAATTTTTTATTTGTGACAAAAATTTACTTGTTTAACTCACGATTGACTCTTCCTCTCCCTTCATCTATCGCGTTTCAGATCTACTTCAACACCAACTCCCCACCCAACCTCCCCCATCCTGCCCCCCAATCCGCCCCAAATTCGCAACCTTACCCTCTCCTGCCCTTCCCACAGCCTGCCACCGCCTACAACTCTATCCCCACGCCTGCTAATCCCTTCCAGCCCATAGCAACGCCCCTGGCCCACCTTCGCAAACCCTAGGGCTCGTAGAGCCCTCTGCAAGCCCCTTTGAGCGCGTCCGGCCATCGACTACCTTCCCTCGACGCCCTCTGCAAGCCCCTTTGCCTACCCTCGCAAACCCTAGGGCACGTCGATCTTCAAATTTGCCCTAGACGCCCTCCGCAAGCCCCTTTGAGCGTGTCCGGCTGTCGATTACCTTCTCTCTATCCGCCACGATCTTTGCTTTGCTTCTCCCAAGTATTGCAAATTCGATTCCTGTTATAGTTTTCTCTACAAAGGTAAATTTCCAATTTCAGAATTTATAAAAATTGCTCTCTTGGTATAATAAAATTTGTTATTTTGGACATGATTTGTTTAGTAAATTTATGCACAAGGATTTTTTTTTTTTTTTTTTTTTTTTTTTTTTTTTTTTGCATTGTCTAAATCTCAGTTGGTTGTATCTAATTTATATTTCCATTTGATTTGCCAAATCAATTTGAATTTATATATATGAAAAATATGAAATTGCTCTCTCGAGGACACGAGTTTGAATGCAGTGGCAATTTGATGGAGGCCATCAATTATTGTTCAAAGTATGTGCCTTACAGTATGTCAAATGTCAACTTAAGCATATGCTGGTACTAAATGTTGCTTCACCCTTGAATGAACCATTTTCATTTCTTTTCTCTTTTATCTATATACCCATCATTCTAACAGGCTCCACAGGCTCTATCACAATGTTCTAAAATGTGTTTTCAGTATGTGTGCGGTCGAGAACCA
Source organism: Dracaena cambodiana (assembly GCA_036321105.1). Classification (NCBI taxonomy): domain Eukaryota; kingdom Viridiplantae; phylum Streptophyta; class Magnoliopsida; order Asparagales; family Asparagaceae; genus Dracaena; species Dracaena cambodiana. The sequence continues at coordinate 27,224,510 of JAYEPQ010000001.1, forward strand.
CATAACGCATAATTGATTACGCGGCGATTATGCGGATTACGCGGAATTATGCAGAATATTAATATTTTAATATATATTAATATAATAATTATAAAAATAGATATATTAAGTGCTATAAAACTCTAAAAAATTATAAATAATAACTGTAAGCATGTAAAATGAAGATAAATTGGCTATAATTCAGTTACAAATTAAACAATTATAATATGCATGTACAAAATTACAAATTACAATGAACATATGACAATAATCCACATATTGATAATACAAGATATGTGTATGATAAGTTTCAGTTCGGGGACTTGTGAAATTCCAAAAATTCAAGATGCATGTATGGTTTGGATATAGAAATAATGCAGTATTAAAGAAATTAAAATTGATTATAAAAGTTTGTGTTCACATAAGTTTGAAAAAACTTTCTAAATTGTTCAGCAATTACTGCACATACATACTAATAATCAAGTACAAATAGAAATTAAATTGCTAATCAAGTCACTAAACTGTACCTTACTCATCAGTAACTAAATCCAACAAATTTTAAGCAAGATTCAACTTCTTTATCAAAAGAAACTCCCCTGAAAGTTTGTGCTGCAGAATTGTTTCAAAAGAATTCAGCTATTTTTTCAAATTATTGATGTTTATGCTGCAGAAGTGGTGTGGTCATCGATGAAGGTGAAGAACAAAAAATAAAAAATCGGCTAATGGAGGTGAAGAATCAAAATAATGCAGTGACTGAATCTATCCTTTTTTCAAAATAACTCAAACCCTAAATTCTACTCAGTTAACAGTTAACACAAAAATTGTCTCAACTCATTTTTCACAAATAAAACCCTAACCCTAATTTTTCCGAATATTTTCTTTCACCAAAAAATTCAAACCCTAAAATCAACTCAGTTTACTCAAAATAATCATAAAAAATATTCAAGAAGAATAATACAAAAAAAAAACTATCGAAACTCTAAAGAGATCCAAAATCTTAACTGAAAAAAAAATTACCTGCGCTGTCACCATCACCGTCGCCGCCGCCGTCGCCGCTAGAGAGCTCGCCTTGAGGACCGCAGTCGCCGGAGGAGATGTCGTCGGGTCGCCGGTGAGATTGGAAGAGAAAAGGGGCGATCAGAGAATTAGGATTTTTTTTCCGCTGGGCTCGGGAGCTTCGATTCGGGAGACTTTGGGAATCTTGGAATCAAAGAGGAAGGGAAATCAGTAATGGGTTGCGGGTACGGGTCGGGTTTTGGGTGCGGGTTGGGCAAAATTTTAACGTTCGAAACCCGATAACCCGTTTGTTCGCATAATTGGGCGCATTTTTCTTTTTCTACGAGTTTTGGTGGCGAAAACGCCTATGCGGACGCATATGCGCCCGCATAGAGCATTTTTTAGAGCAGTGTTGTATCATGCAGAATTTGATGAGTGAATGGAGTTAATTATCATTTTTTTCTTGTAGTTACTAATTTCCATTTATGAGATTAGTTTCAGATTATTTTGATGTTTTTTTTAATTATTTTTCCCAATAATGCGTATCCTATCAATATCATATTACTACAATAGGACAATCCAGAATAAAAAACATTATGACTAATAAATCTAAATTATTGGAAAATATAACATTATTTGGATGTTTAATTTTCTAAGTGAGAATGGCCCAGCTACGTATAGTTTGTGTCTCTGCTTGATTATATAGTTCCATTTCTTACTAAACTTTGTGGAAATTATTTAATGTAAACTCAGATGAACTAGATGAAGATTCACAATTCTATTTGGTTCCATTTTCCTTTTTGGATCCAGAACCACACAAAGAATTAAGCTATTGCATCAAGTTATTCATTAATAAATGCATTTTGCATTGTATCCATTGCATAATTGGCTGTGCATTTGATGATTCTTTTCACAAGCGTTGGTTATTCTTTTCTCTCTCTTCTAGGCTATCTCAAAGACATTGACCGTCGACGAGCTAATTTATTTGAAGGGCCAGTTTGCTTATTTTAGAGCCAAATAAAAAAGGATGCATTACCCTCGAAAACATTGAGTAATATATATAGTATTTCTCAAAAAGTTTGTTTTTATTTTTTGTCAAAAAATGCATACTCTGCAACTTTGATTCCCGTTTCAAGCCGGATCAAAAATGCGTCAAATGCAATGAAACAATCTCGTGTTCAGGACTTTCATGTTTAAATATTTTGATATTGTTTTAACTTGAAACTTTTATATTTTATCCTATTTGCTTACTTCAACTTGAAGTACTAAAGTGAAGGATTCAATATGGAGGAATTTGCAGAAGTCAAGATGCAATGAGGATGAAATTTCAAGAATAATTAAAGAGGTGCAAGCTGAGGCTCTAGTTCAGACACAAGATGAAATGAAAGCACATATTCAAGTTGAAATGCAAGCTGAGTTCGATTCAGTGCTTTAAAAATGTATGGCTATTTTTTTCCAATTCTATGCCAACATCCAAATCTTAATTGTTTTGTGGTTGATTGGTATTATTTCTATTTGGACAAAAACATTTTATTTTTATGCATGGCGAACATGTTACTTATAGGCATTCTATTATTGTTACTCTTGTTGATCCAAATCTTTTGTTGATAAATTATACTTATTTGTTGTTAAATTGTATGTGATTGTTATTAGATTATTTGTGATTATACTAAATGGATTGTGATTAATGTGTATGTTACGATATTTATATTTGTTATATTTGTTGTCACAATGATGTATATTAGTGACATGTGTTATATATTGTCACTGAAAATAATTTAGTGGGAATTTTATTTTCAGTAACAACATTTAACACGTCACTAATATATATTTTTTGTGACAATCATAAAAGTGAATATTAATTAACAACATATATGTTATGACAATAATATATCGTCACATATTATATATGGTGACAATAACTGTTGTCACAAACGGCGAAGTTTCGGTAATAATGGATACCATAACAGTAGACATCTAATAGTGACGAGATTTTCTTGTCACATGTTATATATGGTGACAAAAATTCTTATCACAAATGGCAGAGTTTAGTGACAACGGGTATCGTCACAGTAAATATCTTATAGTGACAAGTAAATCTCCTATCTAAAGAGAGGCCTTTCGTGACAAGATCATAAAGTTGTCACGATTGGCATTCGCAACGGTCACATACGTAACAATTAAAAGTCGTCATGAAAGTCGTCACTAAAAAGTTTTAGTGACAACAATAATGCATTTAGTGACAACTTTTCTTATCATGAATTTCCTGTTTTCTTGTAGTCATGTACATTAGTGACGATATTAATGTAGCTATGCTTTTGCTTTATCCTTAAGGGAGAATGAAAAGAGTTTAAGCTTAAGTTCTATACAGTAATATTTTAGAAATCAATAGTAAAGTAGACTTCTTTGAATTCTCAAAGGTGCAATTATGGGCTCTCTTAATCCATCCCATAGAATTTAGATGAAAGTTGAACAACTCCAGATTTAATATCAATGTGTCCCATATTCAAAAGAAATGTTATGCATGAAGTTTGGATTATCCTATTAGGTTGTAGATAATCTCATAAAGACTTCTATTGCCTCCATAATGGTTATTATTGTCATTTGTATTGTCATCTCCGAATCGTTATTATTATTGTTGTTTTTATTTTTGTTAATACTAGTGCTCATGTCGTTAGGTGCTTGGTGGATTGGAAGTGTGTGTGGATTCAAGTACAATTAAATAAGTCTACCATTTGTAGTTCTCCTCCTACTAGTCATGCAAATTTAGAATTGCAAAAATTAATGACGTGGAAACCGTAATCTATACTAAAGTATAACACAATAGTATTGATCCCCGGCAATAGTGCAAAAAACTTGACTGCAATCTAAATCGTACACTCACAAGTGTAAGAGATCGATAAATAATACAAAGGTAGTAACCCCAAAATTATTCTCTCGATGATCGTTTTGATTATTGAGTGACACTAAAAAAGAATAAATTATGAAAATTAAAAAAAAATAAAAATTAGATTTTTGTTTACTAAAAGTAAAACTAAACCAAAGATGATCTAAATTTACTTAAAATAAAATTGCTTAACAGATAGATTTAACTCCCCTATATAATAATTTACTAGATGTATTTATACTTTTTATATCTTAGTTGCATAGATCACGTGGTCTTGCTACAATGAGGAAATAAATCATTGAAGCACAAAATCTAATAAATTTGCAAACTTGATACTTTGAATGACTTTCCCCAATTAATCCTATGTGTATTTTGAGTTTTTCTAAGTATACAATATGAATAACAAAAATAAAAGTTTAAAGTTTAAGCATACATCATGCCTAAAGAGTCTCTGGTATATCAAAAACTAAGCAACGAATATATTGTCAAATAATAAAACATCAAAATCTCAAAATCATACCTTAATTCTTTCAAAGATAACAGAGAATCAAAGATATCAAGTTTACATAAATCAATTAAAAACAATAAGGAAAGAAAATCATATACCAGTAAATCATCTAGATTTTGTTATTCCATCTGAACCAGCTCATGAATTTAGCCACTTATACTCATCATAGCCATTAACAAAGAAAAAGATAATTCTTTTATTGATTTCCATTAAAGAGTACAAAAACTAAATCTTGAATCTCTATAACTCTTTAAAAAATATTCACCACTGAAAAGTATTCAAAAGCATTACATAATTCTAAATTACATCAATTATTTATAATCTTACAAAAGCCTAATAGAAATTCTATTTACAAGAAAACTCTATATTCTCTCAAAAATCTTCAAAAATATCAAAAGCTATATCTGCGGCTCTTCCTTTCGACAGCCATATCAATACCCACTCTCAAGTTTGAGTTACAGTCGACGTCGGTTGATGGCTAACAGATAGCTGTCGATAGCTAGACCTATAAAATTAAAGTTTTGAATTGATATTTGAGATACACTTTGATTTTTTTTATTTCCTTGAATATAAAACCCTGCAATAACACTAGAAAACACTAGAAAAATATCATAGTGATGAATTTGATTAATAAAAATAATTTTTCATTAATTTCTTGTATTAATCAACAAAATTAGATTACGCTTGCATAAAATAAACTAAAATAACTATAATTTTCAATTGTAATTAGGAGCCGCTTGGTATCTCATTTACGATGTCAACAAAAGATGCGTGCTCTTTAAGCACATCGGGTATAGGAATGGTTCTTTAGTTCTCATGTCTAGTGAATGGCACCTCCTACCCCTTACTATAGAGTATGCATGTTGGTCTCTAAGTGTCGGTTGAAGATTAGCATAAAATTCACACATGATTTCATTATATGCTGGCGTGTGTATACCTTGTATATGTTTCTAATTTTGCAGCCTACATTTGTGCTCTGAAGGCAAGATTCTCGTGCATCTTTGAGCAATCGACCCCTCGTTCAGGCCAAAGCTTAAACACCTGATACTACTCCAATAGTTTCTTATTTACTTTTGCAGCTCTGTGCCTCTGTGGAGAAAATGGGCCTGAAGATTCCACGCTTGACCTCTTGAAAATTGTTTGCTTTCTTGGTCCCGTCTTAAAAATTAATCACAAAATATATCTTAACTTAATACTATTATTTCTCAAAATTATGCAGGAATTTAATTCACATATTATATATGTCTATTTTGTTTTATTTAATTTCTTTTCTTTTCCCCTTTTTAATTACATAATCCCCAATTTCTCTTTTAAAAATTAATCAAACTTACTTTAATTTTACTATTAATGCATGAGTTTGATATATGTTAACTATTTAAGCAATCCATGAATTGTTATGCTAAAAAGTTGAAAATTTTATTTCTTTTACCCTTGTATTTGCCTATATTTTAATTATTCCCTGAAATTCATCAGAAATCCTAAAAGATTTGCAAAACCACTTCAAATGTACTACGAAGTAAAAATATAACTTCAATTTACTCAAATTCGTTCATATATATCGTAGATCTAGGTTTTCGAAACAAAACTCTACTTTTTACGAAGAACAATTCAAAGAAAAAAAAAGAGAAGAAGACTTATTTAAAAATATTTGAAAATTTGAAACAAATTGCACGAGAATAGGTTTTAGCCGTCGAAAGGAGAGATTTTTGCTCTAGAGTGGTTAGAAAGGAGGCTAGCGTTTGGTTGTCGAGAAAAAGAAACTCATAGATCTATTTATAACTGGGCTCTCTATCGATGGCTGTCGACAGCCACTTCAACAGTGACTTCAACAACCGCACTTGGATAGAGCAATTTTTGCTCTATAGTGGCTGGCCGTTGACAGCTGCTTCGATAGTGGTTTCGACAGCCGCCCTCTGCTGAGAACTGCGTCAAGCCAAAAAAAATTGTTTTTTCTAATTGTTAATTCCTAAAATCTAATTTTTAATTTCGAATTCTAAAATTAATTCTAAACTAAAAGTTAGTTTCCAATTCCAAAGTTAGCAATAAAAACTAAAGTTTTATTCTAATTCGAAAGAAAATTGTAGAACAAAATCGTTGAAAACATCATGTATCCAAACTAAGTTATTTTTATAAGCAGTCCCCCAAGTGAAAATACACATTGCTCTCGATAAATTGATATTTCTATTTACTCAATCAAGAACAAATAAAATTTAAGAGAGAGTACTTAGAAATTACCTTACTACAGCACTCATGACATATCTGCTACAAAACAAAATTGTTAATATATAATATACAATAATATACAATGTGTCTCTATTTAGCTCGTATCAGTGTGATGTCAGAGAATCTACTAGACCGTGAGATTCCTCTGTGTGCTTCAGAAATTCTAAGTAATGCTTCAATCATTTTTCGTTTACTTCAAATATATGATAAGTTTATGGATTTTTGCTATCGATTGCGCTATGCGGATACACAGTTTTAACTATGAATGGTACGATCCACCATGAACGCAATTTTTTTGAAAATAGATAAAGACGTGAATCGTATAAGAGCACTTTGTCAGAAAGATGAAAACACGGTGTGTGATATGGTGATCGTATCATATTCTCATATCTTCCTTCGAAATGCATGAATTGTTATATGCATCACGTCTTATCTCTTCCAATTTATCTATTTGTAGTTTTTGTAATGGGCCAGCTAAATTGAGATCTAGATTAGCTGATTTTATTGCCTAATGTGCTCTATCTCTACAAGCGAATGACAAGCTTTTTCATAGACTATTCTGTATGGAGACATATCTAAGGGTTTTTTATATGTGGTACGGTAAGTGCATAAAGTATCAATTAGTCTAAATGACCAATCTTTGCAAGACGAATTAACTGTTTTCTCCAGAATTTGCTTGATTTTCTATTGGCTAGTTCGACTTGTCCATTCGATTATGGGTGATAAGATATAGAAATTTTATGCGTGAAATGATACTTCTTCATCAAATTTTCAAAGGGTTTATCGCTGAAATGGAAATCCCATCGCTTATTATGGCATTAGGAACTCCAATTCTGGATAATATATGTTCCTTTAAAAATTTTGATAATTTTGTTAATCATTGTTTCTATATGCCGCAACTTCTACCCATTTAGAGACATATCAACTGCTACGAGGATATAAACATATCCGTTAGGAATAGAAAATAGTCCCATGAAGTCAATTCCGCAACAATCAAATATCTCAATTGTAAGTATGGTTGTTAGAGACATATCACTCTTCTTAATTAATGCTCCTAATTTTTTGACATGATTCGCATCATTTACAAAATTCATGTGTTTCTAAGCATAGTAGGCCAATGTAATTCATATTGGAGTATTTTGGCTGTCGTCTTTTTAGACGAAAAGTGGCCCCTACACGCTTATGTATGACAGAAGGCAATTATACTTTGAAACTCATCGTTAGGCACACAATACCTAGTGATTTGATTTGAGCAATACATAAATAGGTAAGGGCTATCGAAAAAAAAAAATGGCATACCTCGTATAAGAACCGTCGTTTGTCTTACACACTCTAGTGATTCGATATTTCACTTGGAACATGAAAATTAATAATATCAGTATAATAGGGAGTTGTTTTGATTGAAAATAGTTATTTATTAGGGAACAAGTCCCTAATTGATAGCTTATCATTATCAAAAATTAGTCGAGAAATGTGCTCAGCAACCACATTCTCTACTCCCTTTTTATCTTTAATTTCAAGAACGAATTCTTAGAGCAGCAGTAATCATCCTTAGATTGTTGTACTAAATCATTATATTATTTTTTTCAGAATTTTTATTTGAGACGGGTTCATCAAGCACTTTACCACTTTTCAAATTTATTGCAGTAGTTATCTCGGAGATATCATTATTAATCGAAGAAATAACATTTATACCTTCGACTTTATTTGATGTGCTGGCCTCCGGTTGAAACAGTACCTTACATTTTTCTTTCGTTTGCAATGTGAAACTGAGGTGGCTTATTTGTGATTGGACATCGCTGAAGACTGTTAATCATTTGCTACGACTAAATAAACTGTTATTATGCTTAGATCATTTGATTCGTTCTCTACTATATCTACAAGAAATTATCCTCAAAATTTCTTTTCGGTGATTGTTGGTACACCAAAGGTTGATTAGAAGGTTGGACGTAATTTGAGGTGGATTAGTGGGTGGCTTATTTTGATGATTAAATTGTTGTTGAGAATTCTATTTTCATTGAATATTTGGATGATTCCTCCAACTAGGGTTTTATTTTTTGAAATATGAATTGTTTATTGGTTGAGGAATAGTATTAAAGCCATTAGTTTGTTCGTTCAATACTTCTTTAAAACCAAAAAGTGTTGGACATTCACGAGTCATGTGTCCTTATAATTCGCAAATATCACAAGCTTCTAGAACTTCTCCTATTTCTTTAACTGTTTCAGTTTTTTTGTGAGTAAATCTTCAAATTTCTTAGTGATAAAAATTAATCATGCAACTATATATCTTTGGTTTTTTCCAATTTCATAAGCTCACCTCTATTCTTAAGTTTCTCTATTAATTGGTGTCTATTCGGAGTATCCTTAGTTTTTCAGGCTTGTGAATTTTCAGCAAGTGAATCAAGATAATCTCATATTTCCTCAGCATCTTTGTTTAAAAACTCACCATTGCACACAATTTAAACAAATTGCTTGGTTGTAATGTTTAGCCCTTAATAGAAGATTTACAGTCCTCCATATCTCAAAATCATGTTGTGGGTATGAGAGTAGCAAATCTTTATATTTATCCTCACACTCGAACAATGATTCATCTTTCTTCTGTTGAAACTTGAGAATTTGCTTTCGCCTATAATTTGTTCGATGTGAAAGAAAGAAATTCTTTCTTATCTCATCTTCCTATTGAATTGGGATGTAAATAATGTAGTCATATCTTTATTTTATCCATAAGGGAGAATGGAAATAGCTTAAGTTTATATTGCTCTGCAGCAATGTTTTGAAGATTAATAGTAGAGCAAATTTCTTCGAATTCTCAAATGTGTAAATATGGGCTCTCTGAATCCATCTCATGAAATTTAGGCAAAAGTTGAACTATTCCAGATTCAATCTCGAAGTGTCCCCTATTCAAAGAAAATGTTATGCATGAAGGTTGGGTTATCCTATTAGATTGTAGGTAATCTCATAAAAACCTTCCATTATCTCCATGGTGGCTATTATTATTATTTATATTGTTATCTCTGAATCTATTATTATTATTATTATTGTTATTCATATTGTTGTTGTTGTTGTTATTGTTATTACTACTAGTGTTCATGTCGTGAGGTATTTGATGGATTGGAAGTGTGTGTGGATTTGAGTATGATCAATAAGTCTACCATTTGAAGTTCTCCTCCAACTAGTCATGCAAATTCAGAATTACAAAATTTATTGATATATGAATCGTAATCTATACTAAAGTGTAACACAATAGTATTAATCACCGGCAATGGCACCAAAAACTTGAGTACTATCTAAATGATATATTTCCAAGTGTAAGAATCGACAAGTAGTATAAAGGTGGTAACCCAAAATTATTCTCTCGATGATCGTTTTGATGATTGTGTGATACTAAAAGAATAAATTACAGAACTAAAAAGAAATAAAAATTAATTTTTTATTAACTAAACTAAAGAGGACATAAATTTATTTAAAATAAATTGTTAGTTAGATGGATTTAATTCCCCCATAGAATACTTTACAAGATGTGTTTATGCTTTTTATAACTCAGTTATATAGATCACTGGTCTTTTTACAACTAGAAAATAAATTATTGAAGCACAAAATCTAATAAAATTGCAAACTTGATACTTTGAATAACTTTTCCCAATTAATCCTATATGATTTTGACTTTATCTAAGCATGCAATATGAATAACAAAAATAAACATTCAAAGTCTAAATATACATCATGCATAAAGAGTCTATGATATATAAAAAACGAATCAACGAATATATCATCAAACAATAAAACATCAAAAACTCAAAATCATATCTTAATCTTTTCAAAATAACAGGAAATCAAAGATATCAAGTTTACATAAATCAATTAAAAACAATTAGCATAGAAATCACATACCAGTAAATTATCTAGGATTTGTTATTCTATCCGAACCAACGCAAAAAATTAGCCATTTGTACTCATCTTAGCCATAAATAAAAAAAGAGAATTCTTTTATTGATATTTATGAAAGAGTACAAAAACTAAATCTTGAATCTCTAAAATATTCACTACTTAAAAAGCTCTCTCCAATATTAGCATTACAAAATTCTGAATAACATCGGCCATTTACAGCCTTATAAAACCCTAATAGGAATTCTATTTATAAGAAAACTCTATATCCTCTCAAGAAATCTTCAAAAATATCAAACTATGACTCTGGCCTTTGTCAGCCATATCAACAGCTGATCTTAGGTTTGAATTATAGTCGATAGCTGTCGACAATCAGGTAGTTGTCGATAGCTAGATCCATAAAATCACAGTTCTGAGCTGATATTTGATATGCGCTTCGATTCTTCAATTTCTTTGTATATAAAACCCTGCAAAAATACTAGAAAACACTAAAAAAATATCATAGTGAGGAATTTGATTAATAAAAATAATTTTCTATTAATTTCTTATATTAATCAACAAAATTAGATTACGCTTGCATAAAATAAACTAAAATAACTGCACTTTTCAAGCGTAATCATCAAGTCATTGGAGTACGCAAGTTAAGCGGCGATTCCTATATAAGGTACGTCGTGTTTTTATAATGACCTTTACTTATTTAAGTATTTTTCGAATCAAATCATTAGCCATTGTATATCTGATGATTGGATCCAAAGTATAATTGCTTTCTATCACACAAAAGCTAGTAGGGGGCATTTTTTGTCTAAAAAGACAGTGGCCAAGATTTTTCAATGTGAATTTTACTGGCCCACAATGTTTAGAGATACACATAAATATTGTAAATATTGCAAGTCATGTCAGAAATTAGGAGTACTAACCCGGAAGAATGATATGTCTCTAATACATATTCTTACACTAGAAATATTCAATTGTTGGGGCATTGGCTTTATGGGACTGCTTCCTATTTCTAATAGATATATCTATATCCTTGTAGCAGTTGATTACAATCTAAATGGGTGGAAGTCAGTGCCTGTAGAAATAATGATCAACAAACAGTTATCAAATATATCAAGGAATATATATTGTCTAAATTTGGGGTTTCTAAAGTTCTAATAAGCAATTGGAATTCTCATTCATGTAACAAAACCTTTGAGGATTTGATGAAAAAGTACCATATCATATATAAAATTTTCGCACCGTATCATCCACAGTCAAATAGGCAAGTTAAATTAGCCAACAAGGAAATTAAGCAAATTTAGATAAAATGGTTAATCCGTCATGCAAAGATTGGTCGTTTAGACTCGTTGATACTTTATGGACTTACTGTACGACATATAAGATACCCTTAGGCATATCTCTATATAGAATAGTTTATGGAAAGTTTTACCATTTACCTGTGCAGATTGAGCATAGGGCGTATTGGGCAATTAAAATAGTTAATTTATACTTTAATTTTATAGGTCCATTATGAAAGTTGCAAATGAATGAATTGGAAGAGTTAGGACGTGATGTGTATGACAATTCACGCACTTATAAGGAAAAAATGAAAATATAGCACGGTCGATATTATTTCATGCTATATTTTTCATCCATTCGACAAAGTATTTTTTGTATGACTCACGGCTTCACTATTTTTAGAAAAATTGCGTTCATGATGGACCGGACCATTTATTGTTAAAACCATGTATTCTCATAGCACAATTGATATTAGAAACCCTAAAAATGGTCACATATTTTAGGTGAATGGAAAACGTCTGAAACACTACTTGAAATTCTCTAAGCATACGGAGGAATTCCATAATTTAGTGGATCCTTTGACATCTCAAATACTCACCAATCATATCTATCTTGTTGATTACTGCTCACTTAAAACTACTCACCAATCACTTAAAATATGGAACTAAACACTACTTGAACTAAACTACTCACCATCAAAATAAGTCACAATCATATCTATCTTGTTGACCATCATGAAATTACATGGTTTCGTAGGAACTAAACTACTCACCATCAAAATAAGTTGTGGATCCATCTTGTTAACAAAGAGAAACCAATGAATAGGTCCTATTAAAATGTATAGAAATGTTTCTTTTTCTTTTTTTTCTTTTTTTATTTAGATAATATCAAAAATAAGTAAACATTACAATATTTATACATGTCAAAATTAACCAAATAATCTAATTCAGTTTTCAATACCAATCAATAGTCAAAAATGTAAACTAAGAATATTCACAAAATAAATTAAGTACATAAATATAAACTAAATATATCTTTCAAGAAACGAACTAAAAATAACAGTGTTACTTACCTCTTCTTGATCTTGATTCCTTGATTTGTTTTTTATTATTTTTCCTTTCCTTTTTTTTTTCTCTTGTTTGGCTCTGGTGTGAGAGTGAAAAGAGAGGGAGGAGGAATGGTTTTTTTATTTAGTTTTTATCTTCTCAACCCCCCTCTCCCAATACTAATTGGCCCCAAAGAGGCCACTGCCTCAATTTTTTAAAACTCACTGTCTTTAATCCTGAGATGGATGAAGCAGACTAAAGGATTAAATTAATTATTTTATTTATTTATAATTTAATAATTTTGGTTCCGTATAACGTTCTCCAAATGCTACCAAATTAATACAGGGCATAGTGCCCAATGAGAGAAGTACTAAAAATTATTCATTTGTCATTTTGTTATCCAGAATAAAAAAACTAAAATTCTAAAGTAATTAGAAGAAAATTTAATATTATGAAATTAGCAAACTTAAAAAAAAAATTGGGTGTGCAAAGAAAATTTTTTAAAATCATAAATATTAGAAAACTAATAACCGCAAAGACCGAATATCGTTTGGAGTTATAGACTTAAAATTACGTCCATCGAAAGTTATTTTAGTGTCCAAAAATGACTTTGGTAGCCTTATTTGGTATGATCAGACTTAAAAGAGAGATACAGGTAGCACAAACTTTGGGATATTATTGTAACGGCCACTTTTCATTGTGTTCATTTCATTTCAAAAAAATAAATAAATAAAAATAAAAATAAAAAAATAAATTAAACTGAATTAAATTAAAAATCTGAAAAAAAAATAATAATTTAAATATAAAAAAATATAATGGGGTTGTTGGAGGGAAATCTAAACAGTTGGAGGGATATCAATCTCATCCGAAAAGATTCGTTTGTTGGATCTCAACCAAATAGGTTATATCCTAATCTAAAGATAAATAAGGATCTAAAATCCGTTCTCACCTCTCTTCTCTTCTGGAACGCTGGAAATCTCAGGACGTACGGGAAGAGGAAGAGGAACGCAGGTCAGAAAAGAAAAGGAAAGGGGGAGGCGACTCAATTAAAAGTGAGTTTTTAAACTCACTTAACATGCTATGCTTGTTCTTTATATAGTTCCTATTTTATTTGGATGCATAAATATTAAATAGAAAATAGTCCTATAGATTTTGTTAAAAATAGTTCTATGAATTTTACAATCGTGATTGACTAGAATATTTATATTAATTTGTTCCAGACGAAGGTACATTTGACAAGAATAAAATTTGAATTTTCACCATTGTCAGCTTGCTTGATTAGGCAGTCAAATAAATTGTCATTAGGATAAATTTCTTCGATGCCTATGAGGTTTTATAGATTGGAGTAGAGCTAGGGTTTGATACGCGCACTCAACTCTTCCTCTCTGGTGAATTGTGTACGGCCTCCTCTTTGACAATGGAAGCATTAGTGCCTCTGGCTGCATGATACTGTCTCCATATGTTTGCAATTTATTTATCCGCTTCTTCTTCTTATTGTTGTTCCTTTAATTTTTTGTATGGAGGCAATTATGTAAATCAAACATTCATGTTACTAGCAAACACTCATCTTCCTGTGCTTCTTCCGTTTTCACTTCCGCATCTGCTTGTGTTTCTTTTTCACTTCCACTTCCACTTCCACTTCCGTATCTTCTTGTACTTCCTTTTCCACTTCCACTTCCTCTCCCACTTGCGCATGTGCTTCTTCTTCTTCTTCTTCTTCTTTTCTAATCCTGCTGCTGCTCCTCCCTCTTCTTCTTCTTCTTCTTCTGCTTCCGCTTCCGCATCTTCTTGTTCTTGTTCTTCTCCTCGTTCTTCTTCTCTTTTCCTTTTTTGTTTCCTTTTTTTTTTCCTTCTTTTCTTTTTCTCTGCTTCTGCGTCTGCTGCTGCTTCTCTCCTTCCTTTCCCTGTTTGGTTGCAATTTCAATGAAGCCTTAGGAAGGTCTAAGTGTGCACCTGTTTCACTAGTGAGCACCATTTTCCCTATGTTGTAAACCACTTTACTATCTAGTATATGGTGCGCATTTAGTCTACCTGCAAACTTGCAGGCAACTTTTAGGAAATTCTAAGTGCGCACCTATTTCACTAGTGAGCACCATTTCCCCTATGTTGTAAATCACTTTACTAAATAGGTTGTGGTGTGCAGGTAGAACTACCTGGTTGTAGTGTAGGAAACTCTTGGGAGTTCTAAATGCGCACATCTCTGCTAGTGAGCATCCTTTCCCTATGTTGTAATTCACCTTAATTATATAGTATTTGGTGCGCATCTAGAACTACCTCAACATTGCAGGAAAACTTTAGGAAATTCTAAATGCACACATATTTAGTAGTGAGCCCTATTTTTCCTATATTGTAAACCACTTATTATACATCATATTGGAAATAAAGCCCGAAAAGACACCGTATAAATGCAAATTGTTATTGTATAAGATTGGTGATAGATAATTAAATTACCGCAACGTTATATTGTCACTGATATTGTTACTGTTCACTGAACCCAAATTATTATCACCAATCTACATACTGAACTAAAATTTACTGAAATCATAAATTATATTGAAATTGATAATTAACACCGAACTTGATATACACCGGGGATTCGGAGGAAAATTTAGGTTTGTATGAATTAGATGGCTGAACGTAACTGTACTGTGCCACTGTTTCCCACTTGTGGGAGGATCGGGATAGGCTCCGATCAAATTACTGCGCCACTGTTTTCCATTTTTGGGAGGACCGGGATAGGCTCCGATCAACTACTGTTCCGTTTTTCCGGGGGTAGACGGGGATGCGTTCAGCTCAGCTACATTCATATTCTCTTGAATTTTCAAATACCATAACTAAAAGACATTAATTGTAAAAATTTAAAAGACATCGATTAAAGTAATAGTGATGATAAGTATAAATACGTAAAATCTTCCGTCCTCCATTTGCATGATTGTTCCTGACATTGAGATATTATTATTCATTATTTTTTTTTTGTTCCTTATTATTTAATATTGGGTCACTTTGCTGACGATCCTGGTTATGCATGACCAGATGCAGGCCTCTATCAAGAGGTAGATCTACCAGTGGCAGAACAGGATATGTTGTACTTCCAGGAACAAGCGGATCTGCAGGAGTGATTACTTCCTTTGGTTAACTGATTTCTTTAAAAAAAAAATGTAATAAGTGCTGATGACACTTATTTAAGTTTATGCGAGACAGTCCTTTTCTTTTATTTTGAAATAATTTAACTGTGGTGACATTTGTTAATTTTATTTTGAGGGAAATTATTATCACTTTGTTTTGATAAAGAAAAATTGCATTTAGTTTCTGCATGTTATTCATATTAAATTGCAAATGGTGACTGTAATATTTTGTTTGAGGCTCGTCGAGTTATCATTCGACGCCGAACGTTCCAGTTTTTCACACTACTGGAAGTGGGGCGTTACAATTATAGCATCCTATCTAATAATTGTAAAATCATAATACTTGTTACAAGTGAGAAAATCATATGGTTTATGCAAAACTGAAAGAAGAAACTATACATATATTTTGATAGTTATACTATTATTTGGTTGCATAATTGCTTAAAGAGATCTAACATAGGAGATTTTGGGTGACTACTAAGTCATTATATCTCAATAATACATTCTTCCCTTAGTACCTCATAGTATGTCCTGGGATAGTAGCACTAATAATGCCCTTGATCCTGAATATGTGCGAGATACTTGTAAAATATGGGATATATTTCTTCTGATAGCTTCAAATTCATCTAGTGATCAAAGCAAAATAATTTGTTTTATACTTATTTCAATTTACTATGTTTACTATATTATTAATCATGACATACTTATGCTACTATATGTTTGATTATCACCATCATTCAAGACAAGTGCAACAAAGTCAATAATTTACACTATTCAAAGCATAACTTTTATGATGCCCACATGTATTGCCCATTTCATTCATATTTTTTTCTTGTGTATAATAATAGAATTAGGATGACAACTCTCACAAGTTAATTGAGCTGCAATTCATTTCTACTGTCTATAATAAAGAAAATTAAAAATTTCTTTCGAATTATGATCTCGTCACCCTAAGGTTCACTTCTACCCAATTTCTTGGGCTATAATTTTGATTTTGTCTTCTATCAAATTAACATAAAGTTTATGGGTTCAAGTGAATAGAACATTTTGTATCCATTTGATAAAAGAGTAATTGAACTTCAAAATTCATAAAATTTGATTTTAAAAAAGTTAAGGAGTTAAAAATCCTAATTTCAGAAATAATTTAAAGAAAAACTATTAGAATAATATTAATTACAACAATGATAATAATTGAAATTAAAATAAAAAAATTAGAATATTACTTTCTTATTTAGATTATGCCTAGAATTTTGGTTGTGGACTTAATATAATTTATGAAGTTAAACGTGAAAATTATTAAAAAATTTAATATTATTACAAAAAAATTTATATCCTTATTTTAGAAATTTTAATTTTTTTAAAAATTATTTTAGTGAAATAATATAGTTTTATATTTATTTTTAACAAATAAATAGGAAATTGCATAACGTACATTATGCGTTACGCTAATTACGATATAACCATATAGAGCCAAAACGTTACGTTACTGTTATCGCTATTTTAAACATTGATTAAGTATATAGGCGAGTGAGTGGTCAGTTGATAACTAACACGAATGCAAGGAAGAGAGGCAAGAGGTTGGTGAATACAAGCTAATAACAATATCATTCAAAATGAAATTCAGGCAAAGAAATCAAAGAAAATCTTGGGAATCTTACAAGAAAAATATACACACACACGAAAATAGTGAATATGATGGCCCTCACATAAGTTCCCTGAGCTGCAGTCCTCTTCTGCTATATCCAATAAAAAATTTTCAAATTGTTTTATTGATGATGATCTCAACCTCTTAAGGTTCACTCATACCCAAATTTTTTGGATTTTAATTTTGATTTGACCTTCTACCAAATAGATACAAAATTAATAGATTTTGGTAAATTCAATATCTTGTATTCATTTGATAGAATGACGAATGAACTTTGAAATTTATGAAAATTTAGAAGCTAAGGCTAATAGATTATGATCAAAAAATTTATTTGGAAAAAATAATGGGATTACTATATTTTTGTCGCTGACTCAAATAACTTATTTGAGCTGGCAGCTCATATATAGTAACCCCTACACACACATACATACATATAGAGAAAGAGAGAGTGAGAGAAATGGAAATGACCTGTCGTCTCACAAAAACTACCTAAACTGCGGTCTCTTTCGACTATCTCTAATAAATTTTCTTAAAATTTTTTTGGATTATGATCTCGACTCTTAGAGTTCACTTATATCCAATTTCATGGGGTTTAGTTTTGATTTGTTCTTCCATAAAGTAGATACAAAATTAACTATTTTCAAATACAATATTTTTGTATCCCTTGATGAGGTCAAATAAACTACAGAAGTTATGGAATTTGATTTTAAAGAAGTTAAGAAGATATAGAAATGATCCTAAAAATTTTGAAAAAAAATATGGGATTATTATAATTACGCCGCTGACTAACATAGCTTACTTGAGCTGGCGACCATATTGATACGTAATCCCAAATATATATATATATAGAGAGAGAGAGAGAAAGAGAGAGAGAGAGAGAGAGAGAGAGAGAGAGATTATTATAGGTGAGCCGCCAGCTCAGGAAAAGTTATGTGAGCTAGTGGCAAAACTATAATGATTCAATGATTTTTCTTCAATTTTTGTTCACAATTACTATCTCTCTCTCTTTAACTTCTTTCGGATTAAATTTCTTAAATTTTGGAGTTCATTTACCCTTTCTATAAGTGTATACAAAATGTTTTAATCATTGAAAACCGTTAATTTTGTGTTTAACTTGATGGAGGAACAAACCAAAACTAAAACCTAAGAAATTGGGTACAAGTGAACCTAGGGAGTTGAGATCATAATCCAAAAGAAATTTTTAAAAAAATATATTGTAGATAATGGAAATAAAATGCAGCTCAGGTAACTTCGTGAGCTATCAACTCATTTCTATTTTTCTCACACATATATATATATATATATATAGAGAGAGAGAGAGAGAGAGAGAGAGAGATTATATATGAGTCAGCAACTCAGGTAAGTTAATTAGCGGCAAGAAGATAAAGATTCCATTATTTTTTTCATATATTTTTAATCATGATCTCTATCTCCTTAACTACTTTAGGATCAAATTACATAGGTTTTGAATTTATTTGTTCTATCATTAAGTAAGTACAAAATATTGTATTCATTGAAAACTCCTGATTTTGTTTCTACTTGATGAAACCAAATCAAAACTAAAAACCAAAAAATTGGGTATGAGTGAACCTATGGTGTTGAGATCATAATTCAAGATAATTTTTTTCATATTTATTAAAGATACTAGTAATAGAGTGCAGCTCAGATAACTTACATGTATTGGCAGCTCATTTTCATTATTCTAATATACATATATACACACACCCACATACAAACATATGTGTGTGTATTTATTTATATGTTTGTAGATATATATCTACACATACATACATGCATACATACACACATACACACATACATATACATATATACATATACATACATACATACATACATACATACATACATATATATATATATATATATATATATATATATATATATATATATATATATATATATATATATATATATATTTGTGTGTGTGTGTGCGCGTGCGCGCGTGTGTGCGTGTGTGTGATTACTGTAGGTGAGCCACCAGCTAAGGAAAAGTTACATGAGCTAGCAGTAAAATTATAATGATTCAATGATTTTACTTCATTTTTTTTATTACAATCTCTACCATCTTAATTTATTTTGTATTAAATTTCATAAATTTTGGATTTCATTTACCATTTCATCAAGTGCATACAAAATGTTTTATTTATTGAAAACCTTTAATTTTATATTAATTTGATGGAGGGCCAAATTAAAACTAAATCCAAAAAATTGGGTATGAGTGAACCCTAAGGGGTCGAGATCATAATCCAAAAAGAATTTTTAAAAAAAAAGATTATTGGAGATAGTGGAAATGAGCTGCAGTTCAGGTAATTTGCATGAGCTGTCAGATCATTTCCATCTCTATATATATATATATATATATATAGACACACACTAACATGCACCCCAACATTACACATGCCAGATTGAGATATGGGAATAACTAGGAATAAAGATACTTCTTAAAGTAAATTCGTGATTTGCATATACACATACACTTATGAAGCATAGTAGCCAATGTGATTAATAGTATATCGACTGTCATGGAGGCAGATCAATATAGTTGGTGGAGAAATGTAATTGGAGAAAAAATTTTATAACATACATATTGCTATTTTAACAAAGAATGAGATCCAAAATAAACATAACTATTTCAATATGGCTTCCATTGAAATCTTGATCAATTGCAAAAACATTAAAATAAATCATATACTATGAGTCTTAGTTATATACAGACTAGAGATGGTAATGGACGCGCCCATGGGCCAAATTATGGTCCGTCCTATACACAATTTTGAATTAAAAATAAAAATTTTAATTTTCTAATTCAAAATTTTTTGTAGAAAGGATCAAAATTTGACATGTGGGTGCGTTCATTACCATCCCTATATTAATTTATCTAATCCTGTTATAATTTGTTCATCTTAATATGTGTGTATTGTTTTCATGCACTCTTGACACTTTACTCACGTAGCTGGCGAGCTCACACTTTAATTTATAAACTATTTCAGGAGATTTTATGAGGCAAAAAAGTTCCAACACGAGGTTGCTAATATACTTGTAGAGATTGGTGATTTTAGAACTTGTGTGCTTTGTTGAATAAACTTTTATTTAATTAAGAGTGTATGCTATAATGGTGATACATAGTTAGGCAATCTGGACTTATTTAATGGTGTTGTTTAGTGATGTAAAACTGAGAGAGATGCTCTCACACTTGATATATAATATTTTGTTGATAATACAATTTTTGAAGGAGATATGTTAATAAACAAGACAAATATAATGAAAATGTATTTATTACATGTGGTATACTAGTAAATACAAAAGAAATGCAGTCGAAACTTTTTTAAAAATTGGATAATAAAAAGTAAATTAAGTAGGATTGTTACAACTAGAATAGTCAAATGTGATGGGACTCTGATGAGGTCGGTCGGAGTTACGATATGAAAATAATGAATTTCAGAACAAGATTAAGATTGCCTTTACCACCTATATGAAAATAATGAGTTTGAAAAGGAGATCAAGATAGCCTTTGCGGCTGTCCCAAGTTGGTACCATCTAGAAGTAGTTGGGAAAGTCGATGTAGTAGTCATGGACGATCTAAAGGAGATTGTTCTCGAGTTTGGTGAGTTTGGAAAGCATCAGCCAGGACATTAAAGCCAATAGAAGGAGAACTTGAAAAATGGAGATATATTTTCATTTGAGGCAATGTAGGTGGAGAAGAATCCAACGACTGAGAGGAACGCGTGGACCTCGTGGTTAGTGAAGTCATATGGATTGAAGACCTAAAATTTCTTCATAACTTAAAATCGTGGTTGCTTTAGTTCAACATATTTTATTGGATTTTTATATTCCTAAATTACCCTAATATTTAAGAAGTATAGCAAAGTTGTTCGTGTGATTATTGAGTAATTAAATACAATAATAATAATAAAGGTGAGAGATAGATGAGTCTTCCTTTCACTCTCTCTTCGTTCTCAATCTCAAACCTGCATCACTCTCTTCTCTTTCTCTCTCCTCAATCATGATTCAACGATGTCGGCAATGCCAAATCACAATATTAGATACTGCTGGTATGCAGAGTTGATATTCGACGGACTCCAGTGCTAAGAGATCAAGTCAAAATTGTCTCCTCTTTCAAATATGCGAGTCCTATATCTTCTCTCTTTAAGCTATTTTAACCATCTAACTAAAGGGGAAAAAATATATGAAAGACATTATTATATTGTTGAAATTGGTCCATCATAGGATTTCAAAAATCATAATCATGAAACGTAAATTTGAGAGTAAGTGAATTGAAGGTCAACTAAAAGCTTAATATTCAAATTGGTAAAGTTATAAATTGAATGTCGTTAAGATTTCACCTAGAATGAGAATGGATGGGTCCAGATGCCAATTCTTAGTCCGTCCAATTTAAAAGTTTGAATTAAAAATTATAAAATTTTTATTTTTAATTCAAAATTTTGAATATAGACAAGCTAAAAATTGACCCTTTGATCCGTCTATTCTCATCCCTATTATTTTCACTCCAGGTTTAGAGTAAGATGACTCATGTGGATTGTTACTTAAAAGCCTAATGCACAATCCTCTGTTGACGAGTTTTTGTATCATATGTGTGCAAAAATAAAGTATTTATATACACCGAGTGAGGCTCATAACTGTTAAGTTAGTTCATATGTGAGTATAGTCACACATCGGATAAGACATAGAAAATCTATGGGTTTAAATACAAAGTTGGGGCCTTGACCTAATGGTTTAAGTTTTTTGGTCAAACTGCTTCTCAGTTTTGTATTTAGGCCTATCATACTCCCCGTTGGATCCGACGTTCTCCCCAACAAATAACAATTGGTATCAGAGCTCAGATTCGGACCAAATTGTCGTCGGGTCAATGGGCCAGGTTATGACCTAAGGGGGAGTGAAGCCGATATTTGAAGCCCGAATTGGTCAAGTTAAGTTTAGGTTTGATTTCCCACGTGTCGGCTCTCCACGTGGATAGTTACCAAAATTAAGTTGGTCGGGTTAACTTTGGGTTTGGTTTCTCACCACGTGGATGGTTGCCAAAGTTAAATTGGTATACTCACAATGAAAGGGGAGATTCATATGTGAGTATAGTCCCTCATAGGATATGACAAAGAAAGTTTATGGGTTTAAATACAAAGTTGGGGTCTTGACCTAATGGCTTAAAATTTTGAATTAAACTGATTCTCAGTTTTATATTTAGACCCATCATACTTCTCGTTGGACCCGGCGCTCTTCCCAACAATTAACAATAACTAATTCACCAGTGATTAACTCCATCGAACTAATCTGATTGATGACTCGAAGCACAATAAGTGAGGGCTTTCACAATAACTAACTCACCAGTGATTAACTCCAACGAACTAATCTGATTGATGACTCGAAGTACAATAAGTGAGGACTTTCACCTTCTCTCTGTTTCTCACAAATGAAGTTATTTTTTAATTAGTGAGTTGATGTGCTGAGAATAGGGTTTGCATGTTCCTTTATATAGTGTAAAAAAAAGGACAAGACCCCTTGGGCTTAAGCCCATTTGCATCTGCTATACTAGCATTTAGAGGACTGGACCGGCGTATCTTCAAGGGCGCTTTGGGAGCACTTGGGTTCTTAAATAGACCACTAGTTCAAGACTCGTTACTTTTGTTTGTAGTGCTAGCTAATTCTTTCATGAAATAATTAACCTGGGTTATTTTATAACCTGCCTCTCTCTCTCACTCTCTCTTTATATATATATATATATATATATATATATATATATATATATATATATATATATATATATAGGTGAGTTAGTAAATCCCTCTATTTCTGAGCTAGCAACTCTAGTTCCTTAACCCAGATTAATAACTTTTTGGCACTATTTAACATCAGGTTAAACCAAGGATAAGAATCTCTAATTGTTGTCAAGCGATTTTTTGACGGAATAGGCTAAAATAATGGGTTAAGAAATTAGATATTTAACACCTAGGATAAATTAGAGTTTACTAATCCCCATTTATATGTGGGTTTAAGAGATAATTGAAACTCTCTGAAGTTGTTTCTTAATGGGTTAACCGAATTTGAAATTGCCGCAATCCCTTGCCAAACTGAGCCAAAAAAGTAGGTCTTTGAGATGCACATGTTAATTCAATATGGCTTGAGTTCGTAACCTTTATTCTACTAGCCGGGTTTATATGCAGGCATATTAGTTTGTTACCTAACATTATCACTTAAAACTACTGAGCAGCATAAATTTGGATTAAAGGTCTTTAATCCATATATAGTTTAACTCATCGCCAAACTGTAGCAAAAGCTTTGACTCGATCCTTGAGATCGTATGGCGGCAGTATCACAATATATATAATGCATATACAACTAAAAACATCGTAAGTGCATAACCTTAGCATTTCCGTAGAGCAGCCATAGTATATCTCATCAAGATAACTAACAAGAGCAACTTCAGAATAATTATTTATTTGAAAGGGACATAAAAATCTCAAGCATAATAAATTCAAGCTAATTAATCACGTGAAAACCCAACCAAATAAATATTCCAGAATCAAAGAACGTAACTCTAATAAATAAATATTAAGAAAACAAAAAACCTTAACTCTGTCCATGTACTTATAAACAAATAATCTAATCATCTCGATCTACTAGCGTACATAAAGAATCTAATTCGTAATCTTTGGTAGGACGTCTTTCATCATTTGTCCCGCAAGAACCTGGTATGTCGCCTGTGAGGGATGAACAGCGTCCCAGAACAAAAACTTTGATGGGTCCGAACATGCCGAAGGAAATAGGCAGAATGCTACTATCTCCAACACACCCCTCGTACAACAACCATGATTAACCTCGGTGAAGCCTAATTAACAACACGAGCAAAAAGAAAGAATGTTAATTTGAACTACAAAAAATAAATATGATAAGAATTATATATTTGCGGAAAAAAAATTAGTGTTTCAGTTCTCACCATACTTGGCTGGAACCTGGATCATGTCCATAAATGGATTGTATATGTCGACATAAGCAAATTTGGTGCCCTTCAGTGATGATTGCATGTCCTGAATCAGCTTTTGGAGATTATCATTGTATGAAACTGCCTCTACATTTCGTTGCTCAATGCAGTCATATTGGCCTTTTAAGCCATTTCCTGCTGCAGTTACCGATTTAACAAATGGGAGACATCCCAGCGGTGGAAGACCAGCTATTGTAAATTTCCGACCACCCATTTTGTACAGTTTCTGCATTTATATGCCCCCCATAATCAGACATCCCAAAGCAATTAAAAGTATATGTATAGTTAATTCCAAAAGATTCTTAATATAAAGAATTAAAGGGAGTATACATATACTAGCAACGTATCTAGGGAAATTATGCGAAGAAGTTATATGCATGTTTTAATCGTATATAAGTAAAACTGCAGAGGGAGACGCTTAACCTTTTGGCTAGCTTCAAATACAGTTCTAATTGTTAGCAAGAAATAGTAATGGTTTACTAATTAAATGTTTATAGCATAAATTTCATATTTTGAATCTTTATAATATAATAAGCTATGCATCAAATAACTATTGCTATGTTTCAGAATGAAACTTGTCAGTTGAGGCTTCGTTCCGTCTAAGTGGTTCGGAATCTAGTCCGTATGCAAAGATCAATGTATAATTATTATTTGAGTTTTTTGTACTTTATAATCAGTAAAATATGCATTGACAAATTAATATATAATATCTCTAGAATATTGAGTAAACTAAAATTACAAATGAAACTATACGGAAATTCGAAATTCTCTTAATGAACATATAAGAGTATATGTACTTAACGTAAAAGACTTAACTGCAATCAAAGGGACATATGCAAGTTCTATCAATTAACATCTAGAACATTAAAAACAAAATAAATAGCCTTTTTCCTGAACAAATAAACAAAGAAAGGATTTATACCCAGAGAAAAAAGCTCAAAATTCATATTTAGAGAGGGGGGGAAAAAGAAAGAAAGAGAGGGCATGCGTGCATACGTACCCTCACAAGAAGTTCCATGCGTTGCTGCAAAAACAATTGGTAGCCAATCAAGCTAAACCTCAGTCTTCGAACAGGAAGCATGTAATAATTCATCATAAAATCGTTGGACCCGGCTCCGATAACAAATAATGCATCCTTGACGATCTCACCCCCCTTCGCTCTACCCACAGCCTCCCTCAGCTTCTCTACGTACTCTTCAAAGTTCTCCACCTGCTTCGCCATCGTAACCACCCCCACGGCCCCGGCGGTCAAGTTGTCCAGGCCTGACCCGGCAGACGCGAAGCTGACCCCAGTCAAGAGATCGGCTGTGGTTAAGTTGGGATCCGAGGATGCGGGGAGGGTCTGCTTGAGGCCGAGGGAGGAGACAAGGAAGTCAGTGATGAGCTTCCCGTTGGAGAACCGGCCTGTGGCCACGCCGCCGGGGAAGTCCCGGCCGTAGGGGGAGCGGTCGGCCCGGACGATGGTGTGGAGGAAGTTATTGTTGCCGGAGTCCAGGGTAGAGTCGCCAAAGGCGAGGACTGCGGAGATACCGTGGGATGGCAGCGTCGGGCTGAGGTCGGTGGAGATGGTGTAGGATGACTGGGGCAGCGGCCGGATTGCGGCGGACAGAGAGAGGAAGAGGTGGAGGAGGAACAGGAGGAGACTCACGATTTTATGCGGCATGACGTTTTTTTTTTTTTAATTATAAAGACAGAAATAATTAGTTTGTGTTTGTTCATATGTTATATATATAGGGGAGGTAATAGAATTTGAACTATTTGTGTTCGGATTAATAATTGTAAGCGTAGTGGTAGTAGTAGTTTTTGGTACTACTTCGAGTTGGATTAGGAACTTGATTTAAAATTTTACTAGTATTAAAGTCTCCAAAATTTAGTTATCTAATAAAGATATTGATATATACTTTTAACTTGGATAAGTATGAGACCGACTTTGATTAGGATTTCTAACCCTTAGCCTAACCCTAACCCTCCTGCTCTAGGTTAATACCATTGATTCCTGTTTTTAGCAACTTCTCTTTCCTTCCTGTTTCCCCGCTAAAACCAACAAAAAGTAGAGAATATTAGCAGAATAAATAGGGTAGTGAGAATAAAGATTCTTAACAAAAAAAAAATAACATGATACGGAAGCATAATTATTAAGAAATAACAATCCATCAAAATTCAGAATCCAGTAGGAATATGCCAGTTAAATAATAATTCTCATCAGTCAATCCTTCCATCATAGGAGGAATCTCATAATTTAGTGGATCCTTCGACATCTCAATGATATGAGCTTAATGAAGACACATTGTATATTATTGTATATTATATACTAACTTTTTTTGTTACATAGTTGATACATCGTGAGTAGCGAACCGAGATAATATCTAAGTACTCTTTCTTGAATTTTACTTGTCCTTAATAGATTTAATAGAAATATTAATTCATTAAGGACAATGTGTATTTTAAGTTTGGGGATGCTAATGAAATTAACTTTAGTTTTAACTTTACTTTTAATACCCGCGATGTTTTCAGCAACTTTTTTTCAATTCTTTCAAAAATTTCTAATTCTTTTTAATTTTTCTTTCAAAAATCTTTTATTAAAAAAATATTTTCTAACCATAGTTTGGTTGCTAAGTTTAGAATTAGGGACTAAGAATTAGTTTTTAGAAATAACATTAGTTTAGGTATTAACAAAACTAAAAACTATATAAAAAAAATGCTTGACAATTGAACGGTTGTAGAAGCCACTATTGGTGTGGTTGTCGACAGCGGTCAATAACTATCCTTAGTTATAAATATCCTTACGAGTCTTTTTTCAAATATCAAACCCTAGTCTCTCACTTCCACAGCAACCCAAAGGAAATTTCGTCCCCATTCGATAGTGGAACTTAACTCTGTGCAATTTTTTTCAAAACTTTACAAATCACTAAGCAATAAGTCTTCTCCTCTCTAATTTTTCAAGGGTTATTTTCATAAAAAATGGATTTTTATCTTAAAAACCTATATCTACAACTAATGTGAACTAATTAGAGTAGATCAAAAATAGAAATTAACTTCTTAGTCGATTGGAAGTAGTTGGCTAGTTTTTCATGAATTATTGACGAATTTCTCTGATTATTTAATGAAATATGTTAATTTAAGGGAAAAATTAAATAAAAATCACACTTTTTTGGCGTACATAATATATCAAATTCATGCATTAAAAATAAGATTAAGATGATGTTTGATATATTTGGGCTAAATAAAAAACTATAGAAAAAATATAATAATAAAAATAAAAATATACTAAACAGACATAATTATCAAATTTTGAGAAAAAATAATAAAGATCATATGTTTCCTATTATTTGCTAAGAGATATATTTTGATACTATTTTCAGGATGGAACCGAGTATAGGCACCGTTTCAAAGAGGCTAAGAGCAAACCCTCCGGTTCCTCTCCTCCATAGAGACACACAATCAAAAAGACTGCAAGTAAAAAACTGATAAAGAAGTATGAGAACTTTCAGCTCTAGCCCAAATGGGAAGGTGACTACGGAAAAAAAATGAAAATCATTCAGGGCACTGATGCAAGATGCAACTTTGTAAGAATATACGTTGCACAAGCACGCGCTACCTTGCAATGAGATCATGTGTAAATTTTATGCACATCTTCAGCTGGTAAGGGATGACCAATTGGCATATTCAATAGTTAAGGGCAGGGAGGTGCTATTTATGAGAGAAGAAATCTTACGAGTCATCCCCATCCTTGATGTCCTGAAGAAACCCTCATTCACCTCTAGGGTCAACAAGATACCAAGCAGCTACTAAAAATTTAGAGAGCTTTGCACCAATATCAGTGATTACGGCATCATTGAGAGCTTCTTGAAAGTTGGATACTTAAAGAAAGAGATTGTTTTGGTTAGTCTTTTTATCAAATATAATATCATACTTTCCTCCACAACAATAGAATTGTATTCAAGGGATGTAGTATTATTGAACATGATCTTGGAATGGTGTCTCTTCAATGTCGGCTCCATTATACACTCTGCAGTAATCCAATACATGACGCAAGCCCATAATTTATCCAGTATCTAAGAACGACAAAAATAGTTCAAGTTATGTCATCTCTGATAACGAAGATTTGCTCTAACAACGGGATTAATTTGTCATCAACTAACACAATCGCCTAGCAAATGGTTCCATTCACGGATATTACCATTAGGAGGAAAGTGAGTACCCGACAAGACCGACAAAAACAGTAGGGACAGCAAGAGTAAGCGGAAGAAGTTGCCCCACCAGTTGGTCACGGAGAACAAGATCGTGACCGAGGAGGTTCAACCGCTCAGGTGGCCCAATCATCTTAGATTATACTCCAAAGTCTACATGAGTCAATAACTAATATGATCAATACTTTTAGCGAAAGGCTATAAATCATCTAGACACGGCAAACCTGAGTCGAGCTATGTTAAGAAAGCAACTTCTGACTCCTAACCAGGATGTACTGACATATAGCTGGTGAGAATGCAACAATCTCTCCTGATGAGTATGAGCTGACGTGTTAGAGAAACACATGGTCTCATCGGAATCAAAGATGCAAGTACAAAAAGAGAAGATCTGGAGCATCGTTGATATCGACTATCTATGGGAGTGTACTTTCTGGAGAACTAACAAAGTCATGTGTTTTCTAAGTTTAACCTTTTATATTATTTCTTAGTACATTGCTTACATAGTAATATTAATGATGCACTAAGGACACTGTATAATTTAAGTTGGGGTGGAAAGACACACTTCACTTTATTGTATTATATATATCATAATTAACTAAAAAAACAATAAAAATATAAAAAAAATAGAATTTTTACAAAATTTTCATTTCTTTAAAGTAAAAAAGTAAGGTTAGAAATATTTTATATGGTATATTTATGAGATTGATATGTTAATAAATTTATATGATAATGGTTCTTATGTAATCTTGATTGTGAAATTAAATCCGACAATAAGATATATGGATACTTAAGTTTTAAATCGAGTATGCACTCTAAACACTTACACAACGAGTTATAAAAAGTTGATAACTAAGAGAAAACTTAAAAGCAAGGCCTATTATATATATATGTGTGTGTGTGTGTGTGTGTGTAAAATTATAAGGCTTTCCTTTAAGTTTGATTAAAGTTTGAAACTTGACAAGACTCATACACATGATCATAAGAGTGCATAGGAGAGAATAATTGAAAATAAAAGTATATCTAAAATACGATTTAAATTATCATGATAGATACATAAAGATATTAGATTATAAGTGATTTGTTAAAACTGATGTTTTTATAAATATCCATATGTATATCTCTAATTGATCTTGATATGGAAAAGAAATTGAAGCCAAAATAATAATAATAATATATAATAATAAAATAAAATATTTTTTTTTAATTTTATACTGATCCTTATTTTTTATTTTATTTCTTTTCTTGAACCCAACATTTTTTTATGTTTGTGAATAACATTACTAGAATTCCTCGTGAAACTACACTCATCCACTAGGGTAACCTAGAAATTTAATGGCTTATTGCATATTCTAATTGGAATCGTGATTCCTACGAGTGAGTTAGGATTTATAGTTCTTTTATTTAGGAATATTTTATTTTCTTAATTTGATAATTTTTCTAAGGAACTAGCAAAACTCATGTTGAGGGTTGTGATTCTGAGTGAAAAATATAGTAATTTTAATTTATTTTGCACTCATAATCTAATTTTAGTGATTAATACAAGAGATTAACGGTAAATTATTTTTATTGATCAAACTCTCCACCTTAATCTTTTTTAGTGTTTTATGGCTTTTTTACAGGGTTCTATGTAGAAAGAAATTGGAAAATTGAACCGTACTTCAAATATCAGTTAAGACTAGCCAATTGACAAACTTTTGCTATCGACAGTTGTTTGCTGGCTGTCGACAACCAGCCACTGTAATCCAAAGCTTGATTTTATCTAAGAGCTTATGGAGCTTTTGATATAGATTTGGATAGCCTCGATGGGTGAACATATATTCGAGAATTTCTGATATAAAGAGAGTTTCCTTTAAAATAGAATTCTTATTAAGGTTTTTGAGAGGCTATAAATATCCATTGTAATTCAAAGTTTTAGAGAGAAGATACTAGAGATAATATAGAGAGTTTATTTTTGTTTTGAGAATAGTTTTGTACTATTTCATAGTTATTAATAAAAGAATCTTTTTTATTCATATATTGATCGCTATGATGAGTACGAACGTCTAAATTTTTTCGTTGGCTCAGATGAGATAACAAACCCTTAAAAATTTATTGGTATATTTATTTACTTATCATGCTTAATTGTTTTACGTAAAGTTGATATTTTTTCCTAATTATCTTATTAGGATTTAAATATGTTTTTAAGTCTTTAGTTATGTATAGTTAGATGATATATTCGGTACTTAGTTTTTAATATACCGTAGACTCTTTAGCTATGGTGTATGTTTAGACTTTAAACATTTGTTTTTATTATTCATATATCATGCTTAGATTAACTCAAAACTTTTATAGGATTAACTGAGGAAAAATAGTCAAATTATCAAGTTTGTAATTTTATTTGACTTTGTAATTCAAAAATATATTTTTCGATTGTAGGAAGACCACGTCATCTATGCAACTAAGATAAACAAATATAAGTATATCTAGTAAATTATTCTATGGGAGAGTTAAGTTATTTGACAATTTTCTTTAAATAATTAATAATCAATCAATCTTTAGTTTAATAAAATAAAATTCAATCTTTTTATTCCATAATCTATTTCTTTCATATGTGTGTAATAAGAAAATGATCCTCAAGAGAAAAATCTTACTTATCGATCTCTTATATTTAACAGTGTACAATTTAATTAGCAAATCATAACGTCATTGGCATCAAGATGAATTGTCCAATCTGTGATTAATTCCTTATGTGCATCATATGCTTGGGACAACTCATCTCATCCAATATATGAAGTCACACAGCAAAGATCAAAGGGGCCAACTTGATATTTAATAATTCATTCTCTTTCAGTTTTCAATGTCGAGTAACCTCTTATTTTTTTCCTGTGATGCAACTAGAGCACATAAGGTGATAGTTAGGTTTGTCATTTTAAAGAATGAGCCATTTACTAAATAAAGAATCCATACTATGTAGAACTAATTAGATATGGTTTTGTTTCTACTATTCAATAATTTTCTCACGGAATTTGCCACCATGACGTCTAATATAATTATGCAAATGAAAAGAAAAAAAAAAAATCTTATTTTGAAGTTGCTCTTATTTTGGATATTTTGCCTACTAGAGGTTGAAAATCTTATCTATATATAACTGTATTGGATTGATGATTTTTTGCAAATGCAAAAAAGAGATTTCTTTTATTTATTTTTTTTATGATGCATACAGGGGAAAATATTTTGTAGAATAGATTTATCAAGAATTACTTTCATTTGAAATTTCCAATAAAATTTTTGTTATTACTCTTGATAATACTAGTAATAACAATATAGTCGTAGAATATCTGCGTGCTTCCTTATTGCTACAACTTTGCAGTGCCGGAGATTTTTTCATATTAGATGCATGTCATGTCATACAATTAATTTAATTGTACATTCTGGTTTTTCTGATATTAAACCTATTAATTCAAAAATTAGATATGCTTGTCCTATATTGGAAATTGTTAGACAAGAATTCAGTTTTACAAGCAAACTCAGAATAAATTTAACGTAAGGCCAAAAAAAATGCCCGAGTTATATTTTTGATGTTGCATGTTGCTATTACTATAGAAAAATTTCGGAATCTTTTATATTTGTTTTTAAAGGTCATAATCCTAATCATCAATTAGATAAAATTAAAGAATATGAATGATAGATTGTTATATTTAAAAAAAGTCGAGCCTTTCTATTTCCATAAAATTGATTACAATAATTTAAAAAGAGAAAAGAAAAAAAAACAAGAATTAATGGAGAATGAGACATTGAGATTTTCTTTTGTTTAATATTGGGCTGTTCACATAATTATGAGACTCATTCATATGTCTCGTTGACGATCCGACACTTGATTATAATTGGGAAAGATGAATGGTGTTTGGCTTCTTTGGTGGAGAAAGACTTGTATGAACAAGTAAAATAATATGAGAATATCTCTCAAAGATTAGCCAAGAGCTCCCCTTTCCTAGCTTCTTGATGCATATTTATATCAAGAAAATTTAATTACTTTTCGGTATAATTTTTTAAAACCCGCAATTAAATGCGTGCCCGGTAGGAATCGAACCTGGGTTGCTCTGATACCATGTTGAAAGTCCCTTCTACTGCACCAAAACTCCGAAGTTATTGAGAGAGTTGAGCGAAATTATTTTATATTTTAACATACAATAAGGTTGGAAACCACTTTTCTTTTAGGATAAGTTGGAAATCCTCTTTCTTTTTAGTAATAGATTGAAAGTTCACTTTTCTTTTTGGATAAACTTAGAAATTTCCTATCATTCTTAGAGATAAGATTATGGATTCACTTTTACTTTTAAGATAACGTTGGAAATCCCTTCTTTTTAGTGATAAGATTAGGAATTTATTTTCCTCCTATTAATAAGATTAGATATTCACTTTCCTTTTAGGATAAGATCGAAAACCACACTTTAGTGAAGTTTTCCATCTTACCTTTTATACTTACATCGTTTGTTTATTTGGTTGTTATTCCACTGTTACATAAGTTTCTTTACAAGTTCATCAAATTCAATCAAGTTTTTATAGGCTTGAAGATGATATTAATTTTGGACACATGATAGTCAAAGTGTAAGCAAATTTGATAAATACTATTTAATTATTCCTATATTTTTTGTTTTAGTGTATTTATTAACCCTGAATGAAAGAACTAGGGGCTAATAATCTGTTTGAACTTTAATAATCTGTTTGAAGTTTTATACCCTGAGTCTGTCAACAAACTGTAAAATGCAAACATGTTATTCATCTATATTTCAGATTATTTTTTAAGTCTATTTTACTAAGTTTGAAACTCGACAGTCCTGGCTTCAGTAATAATCTAATCCAACCAAATATAAGAGTTTTATGTCAACAAACTACTTTGGAATGGTAAGGGTGGTAGCTTGAGGATCATCAGCGGCAAGATAAGATTTCTGAACTTAATAAATATTTATCTACTCGACAAGTAGAATGCCTAATAATGAAGAAGATTTTGATACTTTGAAATGGTAGAAACAAATTGGCTCGATAATGTATCAAATTATTTTCTTCATAGCCCATGATTTACTAGAAGTTCAAGTTTCTGTTATAACTTTAAGGGTGCATTTAGCATACGAGACTAGATAATTAACATCACTGAACAAACTTGTATAGAGACATGGTGCATCCACTTATGTGCCTAAGCGATTGGTGGATGGTGGAGGAGAAGAAACAAGAATTGGATGGTATTGATATCTCACAGAGTTCTTTCGAAAACTCTGAAGTAGATTTGACAATATAAAATAATAGTTTTAATTTTCTCTTTAGGAAATATTTACATATGATCGAAAATAGATGTGTAAATATCAATATACTCGAGATATACTCATATTATTGTATGCAATAATTTTCTAATCTTTTTCGATTCAAATTATAAATTCTATGTAAATATGTAAGTTTATCAAGTTTGTAATCAATTTAACTTTATCTACTTAAAAAATAAAAACAATGTTCTTGTTATACTTTTCGCATTTTTTCTATGTTGTTTTTGATTTTTTTAGGCAGTGTATATTTTTTGCATCTTTAAAAAATGGACCTGCGAGCAATATCTAGGCCGGTACGGTGCCCGGTCCAGAAAAGCCCAACCCTCCCCCTCGGGGCCAGGCGAGGGGCCAGGCCGAGACAAGTCAGAAGATCAATGCCTACCTCTAGCGGAATCGTGTTGATCATGGAATGCCTTCTTCTTGCAGGATACAAAAACAAGGTACAACACCTGCCCAGGAAGAACCACAGACCACTAATGCCTCATTAATGTTAATCCCGGAGCTCCTCTCTAGCTAGTCTCTCTCGTACCATTTCAAAAAAGCTGAGAGGAAGAGGTAATCTCCCTAGATGCTCCTAGCCACGAAGATTCCCTGGCACTTCTCAGCCTGAGTTGTGCCTTCGCGACGCCTTGACAAGATGCATCTCAACTAGGGGGGTAAACAAATACAAATAATCGGATCCAAATTCAATTTCCTATTTTTTATTTTAAAGAATATGGATATTCATATCCTATCCAGTATAAACATTGATATTGATATTGTTAATTATAAGCGACATATCCAAATAGATATTTTAATAACATCCAAATACGTATATGATAATATAACTTAACATTTCATAACACATGATAAAATATTTTTTTAGTGCTATTGACATACTTTCAAAATATTGGTGTCATTTTGCATTCAAAATTATTATCATAAAGCACCCAATTAATATCACAATCTTCCAAATCACTTTCCGTCTTCTAATATGAATAATAGATTTAACATCCAAATAATATCCACATTTGTTTTCATATTCAAATGAAGGAAGCAAATACGAATGTAATAACACCATAAGAAACAAACACAAATGTAACAATACCAATATCTGCTCCAATTCGACCCTAGGCTCAACCCAAATCTTACCAGCTACCATCTTCCAGTGGCCGTGGCAGGGAAGAGATCGGACGCGGTTGTTAAAAAACTATTACCATGGCATGGAACAAACAGAGAGGGAGTATGTTTTTCTTCTTGTCGCGTGGAGGAAGAGGAAGTCCTCTTCCATGACCAGAAAGAATTATTTTACAACAACCGGTTGTCTAACTAATTCAAAATTTGGAAGATATTAACGTGAAAGATCTAGCAGCTACGATTATCAAATCATCAGAACCCGATAGTCCAGTTCGAATCCAAGTAGTTTTGAAGCTAAAACATTCGGTACATCTCAATACCTTAGCACCCAACAACAACGAGAATTATGATCGGGCAACAGCCACCATTCTCCTGAGAGAAAGGGGGAATAAAATAACAAGACTTCATCCACCATAATATAATTAATATTGTTGTTTAAGCCACCATTCCACTGTTGTTATCTTCAGAAAAGTACAGTAATTTTGCTCTCTTTAATGAATAGAGCATGTATTCCCGGTGAGAGCCTTGAGGACAATTTTCTTAGTATCTCTTGGCTTTCGTCTCGCCCTTTGCAAGCAACAGGGCTGAAAGCTTGTTAATTTCATAAAGAAATCCAGCTGAAAATATGAAGCTGCACAAAAAGGAGAAAAATGAGAACCAATTTTAAGGTTACGGATACAGCTAATCTAATACAGTAAGATGGCATTGCCGATTCAGAATCTGTAGCAGCAATAAAGATTCTAAGAATGGGATGGGAGGCTATGTTTGTAAATACAGCCATCATTATTATAAACTAAGGGCCAGAATACTTCCCATCAAATAATCAGAGAATGATAACAGGTAGCAGTTAGGCAACATCAGCGAATATACTTTTCCATCAAATATCCGTAGCATGGTAGACAGATAGCAGTCAGACAAAATCAGTGAGGCACAAGCACCAAATAGATGAAACGTAATCAATCAGAAAATAACGCATAAATATGATGTGACTTCTCTTGTGCAAGAAGTAACACTAAGTCAGGACTCCTATATGGTTTTGGGAAGCATTTATGGTTGTAAGATGGCACTGTTCATTCAGAATCTGTAGCAGCAATACTCAAGGGTATCATAAAAACAGAATCAATGTAACGGCTAGGCCCACCAACAGTGAAGCAAATAACATTCCCTGGATTATGAGGGAAATAACGGATTGTACAGAAGGCTACGTTTGTAGCTACAGCCATCTCTGTTAAATACCAAGAGCCAATAATTATCCATCAAATAATCATCGAATGATAGACAGGTAGCAGTTTCACAACAGCAGCAAATATAGTTTCCATCAAATATTCATAGCATGATAGGCAGCTGCTAGACAAAATTAGTGAGGCACAAGCACCAAACCAATGAAACACAATCAATAAATAATACAGAAATATGGTGTGACTAAGATTTGTCCACATGGTGACTAAATCAGGACTCCTATATGGTTCAGGAAGTAAACCAATATAAACCGAACAAAAGACCAGTCCATGATTGATCATGTCCAATATCAATTATCAGGTTGCATTATGCAATACCTATTTCTATATAAAGAATATAGAATTTACAGTTTACGATTGAATCCACATGTCTGCATCATCAGCACTGCCCATAGCAGTGGTTTGAATTGCATCAACTTGCTAGAAAATCGTGCCATAGTTTAATACAGAAGCATAATTTATTGCAGAGTATATGATTTTCTTCAGCAAAGACTTCAAACAGATGGATCATGTGAGAGTTACTAGATTGGATGATACATCAAAACAACAAACTGGCAGGGATCAACATCAAAGAGCAACAATTGCCCATGGTACACTTCAAGATTGTCATGCATGCACAAGCATAATCCACCAGGACTCACAAGGTCAACAGGATCCCCAAACCTTTAACGAGAGTAGGATCCAATATATGTAATAAGATAAGCTGTTCCACATCAAGTAAGCAAACATATTGGTTTCTCCCCATCCTATGCTAGATGAAATTCATGAAGGGGGTGTAGCAATATACGAGGGAGAGTACCATGAGAAAGTAGACAACTTTTAACCGACATCAACAGAACGTCCAAGATCAGACCTCTATGAAGATCCCTCATAATAAAATGAGTTACACAAAGAAACTAAAGTTCAAATTTCTGGAAATGTCAGGCACAGACGCTGTAACCTGATCTTGACCCAGGGATCTCATGATTTCATCACAATGTGGGCTGCCAGGACCGATGGGCAGAACATGTTATAGCAAGCAAAGTATACTCAATTTTCTTAAACCATTGACTCATCAGTTAAGTAGATTACTCAAATATGTATGCGTGCAGATCTCTGTACATAAAAAAAATTTCTCTGTGTTTGGTATTTTTTAGAGACATTTCATGTTTGTTGCCTCTAGATACTTGGCCCTTGATGCCTCTACATCGAGTTCAACTACAATAGAGACAAACTCATCTAAAACAAGCATCATTGCCACTGTTAAGGATTGTCGTTTGATACGATAACGCTATGACAAAGATACCACACAAGCAACGCATACAAACTCCTTGCAAAAAAATGGTCGGCTATCCGCAACAACTCAAAGTCCAGAGAGCCCCACAAAGGACTTGGAACATTTTGGATTCTCCTAGGACAATTTGATGATACTTCTCAGATGTGCCTCCTAAAAGTTAGGATATATTTTTAAACTATTAGCATTTCGGTGACAATTCTTGGACGATTCTTCGACACTTCCCACATACTTCTTTAATATGCATAATGCATGTTGTTAAATGATTGCTAAAGTTATATTTAGTACAGGAAGTGAGATAAAAAGCTATTTTGCCAAGTACCCACGTTCTTTTTTCATATAATAAACTTTGCCAGTTTGGAAAGTGTTTCTAAAATGAAGCTTTTACTTCAATTTCCACCAGCATAAGGTTTGGTTCATAGTAGACGCGAATTGATGTACAATTATTTATTCATTTAAATAACACTAAAAAATCAAGCACATGAAAACACTCTCAGAATAACTCAATAGAATACAGGGAAAGTAGATGCAATAATAATTTCTATAAGAAACAAAGAATAAAAATACGACCCTGTAGCCCATTAAGTATGAGTCTTATTAGAGTTTTACATTTGGATCACATTTTGGGTCACATACATAACCAAAAAACTAAAAGAGTTGACAGCTTATTGATATCTTAGAATAGAGTTCCGAGACATTGCTTCTCAAGCCAGCTAATTTTTTCTAGGTAGAGATCTGAATTTAGGTCTTTAGATTTAAACTACAAGAATAATGATTGGAAATCAAGTGACAATTATATTTCAGTGACAATTATATTTCTATAAATAAATGATTTTATCCATGACAGGATACGCATGGAAACAAAATATTAAGAAATCAAGTTTGATATTTGAAAAAACTTGTCCATATACACATATTCTTACGATGTGGTCAGTTAGATAGCTAATAGGTCGTTGAAATAATTATATTGAGCAGGAATATCTCTGCAGGATTTATGGCAGTGATGTTACAAAAATAGAAGGAAGAGTGAGATGAATGGAAGATAAAGAAAAATGCTGGAAAGGAGAGTGGTGGAGACCACCGCCCTCCCCAAACTGCCCAAAAGAAAGGGGGAAAATGGAAAAACCAGTACCATACCAATGCCCAGGACTGTAGGGAGAACCAATATTACATATAAAAGACTCTCTTGTCCGATTGACAGTCAAACTCATTGATCCAAGCTAAGTATCCACTACAATTTATAATATGGCCCACCAAACATTGAGAAAAGGAATATACACATTAACCAAATATTATTCTGCTTGAGCAGAAGAAAACTAGACAATTCTGAAATGTACACCAGAGCAAAATAATTATGGATGCCAATGGCATATCTTGCAAATGCAGTCTGATGAAAAAGATGCAAGATGGACAGAGGATTACCTCATGTTGACAATTTACAATCAGCAGCTATTTATCATCTAGCTTAAAATGGAAATGTTTGGAAACTGCAGTTTCTGATACAAAATATTATAATAGAAACAAGGTTGAAAGAAGAAAATAAAACATAGCAAAATAAGGATGGGGTGACGAAGCAAAATTGGGTGCAGAGC
This sequence comes from Dracaena cambodiana, assembly GCA_036321105.1. Lineage (NCBI taxonomy): Eukaryota > Viridiplantae > Streptophyta > Magnoliopsida > Asparagales > Asparagaceae > Dracaena > Dracaena cambodiana. The sequence continues at coordinate 27,263,800 of JAYEPQ010000001.1, forward strand.
AGGGTATAGAATATGCTTCGCATTGGAAATTCCAAACTTGATGGAAAAACCTAAAGACGATAACTGGACAACTATCATTTTTCAACCACAAGGCAGCTTCAGATTTTTGAATTATTGAATCATATGTATGAGAACAACGTAACAAGATACAACAAAGTGACTTTAAGATAGAAACATAGTAAGTAGCAATAGCACATTAAGCTCAATTGCTTTATAACTGTTAAGCTGTACAAGCTATATCTGAACCTACAGAAATATTTATTCTGAAATTAAATTAATGATCCTATAACATCTGAAGAAATAATGTTAGAACTGGTAGGAGCTTGCATCAAAATTTTAAACAGAACAGAACCAATGATGTGAAATCAGTACCATGTTGTTATACAAACACGATGAATTGTGGCGGCGGCAACAAGAGCAACAAATTCGGCAAGTGCCACTGCAATCATCAGAGAGACACTAAATAAGAACTTTAAAACACAGTACCATCAGAGAATGAATCTGCAAATAACACTTACCAGCACCCCATCCTGTTCTAGTGCCACATGACTCCTGATAGTTGCCAATGAACTGCAGGGGAAATGCTCACGTCAATCTAACACGTTAGAAATTGCTATTACCATATTACTTATGGTTTTATCCAATATTCTAAAATGCGTTTTCATTATGCATGTGGTTCGGAAGCGCATAATGCATAAGCAGATTCCATGAAAATTAAACAGATTATGTGGAATTATGCAGAATATTAATATTTTAATATTTATTAATATATTAATATTTAAAAATGCATATATTGAGTGCTATAAAATTCCAGAATATTAGGAAAAAACATAAATAAATATATAATAACCTAATCACCTAGCCTAAACCTGTTCACGGTATTCAATTTCATGATTTCTCTTTTGTGTTCATATGTTTCTTCCTCATAGTATTCCTTGAATGTCGTGATTTCTCTTTTGATAACAAAAGAACACCTAATCACCTAACCATTACTTTACTTAATCACAAAAATTAAACATCACATCATCACAAATGCATGCTAAACTGATCTAAAAAAAAGATCCAAAAAGTTAACAGTTTTGCAGGTTCACAATGAACTATTAAAGGTTCATAATGAACTGAATCATCTAATCTAAAAAAAGATTAAAAAAATAATCAAAACTTAAATATTGCGCTGATCCACAAAAATTAATCTTCATCAAAATTGAAGAGATGAAATGCATTCACAGTGATCATACAATCCGCACGCAGTCGTTTAGCTGAGAGCTTGGCTGGAATCTAGCATTACTAGGTTCAACTAAGACTAAAAAGGATGATTGAAAATTGAAAAGAGAATCGAAAATTAAAAAGGAGAGAAAGAGAGAGAGTTGGCGATCGAAAATTGAAGAGAGGAAAGAGAGTCGGGTTAGGATGTGGTGACCAGATTCAGATAAGAGTCACGGGATAGGGTGGTGACCCAGTTCAGATTAGAGTCAGGCCAGCCGATAATCAGAAATTGAATAGAAAAGGGGAAGAAAGAGTCGGGTGTAGGTGTGGTGAGAGAATTGGGTTAGGATCAGCAATGGAAAATTGGAAAGGAAAGAGGAAGAGAGTCACGTGTAGTGGATTGGGAAGTGAGAGACGATGGAAGTGACATGAGGCGAGATATGACCGGAGGCAAACCGGTGATTGATCGAGAACCAGAGACGAGAGTAAGAGAAGAAGAGAGATTGAGGAATTGGGAAATGAACGGGGATTTAATTTGGGTATCCTAGGAGCTGAGAAAGGGGTTTTAAGAAAGCGTTTAGGTTTTAAAATCATAAATAAAGTAAACAAGCATGTGGATTATGCGGGTTATACCCGCATAATCCTCATTCAGAATGATTAATCGTCCCGTCCATATAGACAAGACGATTTCTTAATTCTACGTGCATTTTAAGTCTGGATACGATTATGCATCCGCATAATCGTCCGCATAAAATGCTTTTTAGAACACTAGTTTTATGCTTGTATATACATGGAAAAAACAAAACTCAAAACAAAAGTACAATGCATTCAGAAAAGAGGAAAACTGTGTGCCAAAACACCCTTGCGGTTGCCCTCTATTGCACTTATAACCCCAAAAGTTTGACGCCCCCCTACATTCTTTTTCCTCTCTTTGTTCTTTCTTCTATCCACTTCATATTGTATCTCGTCATCTTCCTCGCACCACTATTACACTTCCTCTCTCACCATCTCCTCTCTTAACTCTTTCTATTCTCTCATATTTTAAAAAAAGAGGGAAGATGGAAATAAGAGAGAGGAAAGAGGGAGGGAGAGCGATGAGAGAATAGTAAAGAGGAAAGACAAAGGAGTGTTAGAAGGGGGGGAGACAGAGAGAGAGAGAGAGGCAAAAAGCAAGATGAGAGAAAAAGAGGGAAGAGAGGAGAAAGTTGAGAGGAATCGGAGAGAGAGAATGCAGAGAGAGCAAAAGAGAATAGAGAGAGAGAGAGAGAGAGAGAGAGAGAGAGAGAACTCTAAACTAAAGCATCGAGGGTACTTTAGGACATTGAAATTAAAATTTAAAGGTGTTAATCTATGAAGCATGGACATTTCAAAGTAAGTGATGTGTCCATAGTATGTATCAAAATCGACACTTGCACAATATTTGTTGAACACTCCAAAACCATGTTGGATTTTATGAAACCAAAAATTTGCTTGTCGGAATTGTGTCCGCTTTCATAAAGTCCAAAAGATCACGTATGGGGCATCAAAAGCCACGTATTGCTTAAAATAATAGAAAAGTTCTTGAAATAAGAAAGATATAATGCTAATTGACCCTAAGTGTTTCCGAACATATGAATGACTTCACATATTAGTCTTATGTGAGATATTGAACTTAATGTTCATATTATTCTCTTAAATATATTTACTTTACCTTAACCTATGATTTAAATTATTAGATGTTCTTTCTTTTTACTTTAAATGAAACATGTCATAACTAAAAGGGATTATCATGTATATTATCATAAACCTATGCATAAAAAAGTGCACAGTATATAGTCATGTCTCGATATCCTATCTTTCTAGGATTTATCGTGTTCTCATAACTGTCTCGAATCGTATTTGCATCAGTGCTTCATAGGTGCTAATTTTTCAACATCTCATTTGTTAGTTTCAAAGTTTAGTTATAAGTGCAACGAGTGATAAATTACATGGTTGTTTTGCAGAATGTATCCTTAAAAAATCATAGGCACAATCATAAAGTATGTAAAAGAATATACATGAAGTCTTGTGTTTAAATTTTAAGTTCAGTAGACTCCCTAACCAAATCTTAAAGTAGCCAAAATGATGTCAATTCCTTTTTATAATTAAAATATATAGAATTTGACTTGGATAGTATTGAGAGGATTTGAATCTTGACCCTATCAAGTTGAAAATATAAGTTATGACATCAAAAATTAAAATTCAACCATATGAATGTGATCTATCATATCTAAATACCCTAAATACAAAATTTCATATGAGTTATAGAAGTTTTACCCATTAATCAAGGCTCAAAAAATAGCCAACTTAAAATGGCACGGTGAAATATAAACATTGTATTGTCATAATTGATAGTTAAACATCTTTAAATCATGTTATTTTTGTAGTTTAGCTATTTAGATATAATAGATCACATCCACACAGTTGGATTGAAAGTGTTGGCATTATAACCATACTTTCACCAGAGGATCAAGTTTTGCACAGTTTACCCCCAAAAAAAAATCATTGGCACAGTCCTAATATGTAAAATATTATAGATGAAGTGTTGTGTTCAAGTTAGGTAGACGCAACCTCTAACCAAAACTTAAGGTAGTGAAGAAGATATCAACAATGTTTAAAATAGCGATAACGGTAAGATAACGTTTTGCCTCTGTTAGGTTACATTACATATAGCGTAACGCTTAACGTAGCTTATGCAATTTCTTATTTATTTAATTAAAATAAATATAAAACTATATGAAATAATTTTTATAAACTGAAAAATAAATTTAAAATTTCTAAAAAAAGAATATAAAAATATTTTGTAATACAGAAACTATTTTAATTTTATATTAAGCTTTACAATAATTTTCACATTTATCTTCATAAATTATATTAAGTCTACAATCGTAATTCCATTCATCATCTAAACAAGGAAACAAGATTCCAATTTTTATTTCAATTTCAGTTATTGTCATTGCTGTAATTATATTTTGTAATGTTCAATTTATCTTATTTGTAAGTATTGATTTCAGTTCAACTTAAAATTCAATCAAATCATCAAGTAAGAAATTTCAATAACCGGAGAGGAATTATAATAAGTGAACAAGGAAACAATCGTAAATTAGCAAGTTAATAATTATATGAGCAATTAAACAAGCCAATAGTAATCAAGTAAGAAAACTACAATAATTCACTAATAATCAAAATAATAATCAGTAACAATATAGAAATTACTAAAAAAATAATAACAAATAATATAACATAACGTAATTTAACGCAACGTTATGTAAAATAATATAAAAAAACGTATTGTTACAGTGTACTGAGTTATTTTTAGTTGTTACATAGCACTAGGATTCCGTTAGGCTTCGTAATGCAATATAATGGGTTTCATAACGAGTTATTTTCAACAATAGATGTCAATTCTTTTTTATAATTAAAATAGATATGTGTGCATCCTACCGTTAATTATTGGAGAGTAACTGACCAAAGAAAGTAGTGCTTTAGGCCGTAATGTAAGCCAAATCAACACAAAAGCACTACACAACTCAATCATTTAGCTTAAGCTTTGAAAAATTGTTAAAGGAACCTGACAGGTAGCTGCAGATAGATATTACATGTTCATCATGAATTTTAGAACATGTACATATTCCATTTGAATTCAAGTAGCCAATTTGAGGTAGAAAGAGTTTTTTTACTAAGGTTTTGTTACTCCATGTATGTGAAACATATTAAGGTTTGAGAACTCAATTATATTTTAAGCATTGGTCACTCTATTTCAAGAAATTCTTGCTAGTCTTGGCAGTTTCAAAGGTGCTGGTCTTAGTTTCAGCTTCACACTTAGTTTGCTATAGAAAAAAATAATAAAATAGAAAAAATAATAGTGTTTGAAATTTAGATAATAATAAAGAAAGGAACAATGATATTATCATATAACATGGCATATGCTTCAACAGTAGATGCATGCATGAGCAAATTTGCTTTTCTGTGAAGTAACAAAAACAGAGTTGATATATGAGAGAGACCATTGCATCATGTAAGTTGTATTAACCTTATTGGTTTTTTTTTTTAAAAAAACCTCATTTCTTATTTTCAAAGCACTAAATAGATTTGCGAAATAGGACAAATCTTCCTTTTCTTAATTATGACTATGAGTATGCACTTGGGCTAGACTGATGCTTGCTCAATCCAACCACCGTTAATCACTAAGGATAATGTCTCTGGCCTTAAACAAGTATGACACTGTCTAGATTGGAATTGACCACTATCACGTGCATATGGAAAGTAAAACTAGAACTAGCCAAACTTGCATAGATCACCAGGTTACTTATAACCTTACATTGGAAATAGCCAAAATAATTAGCATGAATATAACTAAAAACAAATTTTTATGCAATTGAACCTGATCTAAAGTAAGCTAGTTGTGCAATTTTTTGACTTGTGACTATATGACGTGATAGCAAAGCAGGAAGACAAGGCCAAGGTTAGGTCTAGTTTCACTTAAAAATATTTCATAACTAGCTTAATAGATTGAATGCAATCTATAAACTACAAAAAATATATCTCCAATATTTTAATGCAAAACCTTGGGGTCAGATTCCACTGCAACTGGACTCTTCATATTTCCTCATTTACGAATGCCCCAATTAATAAGTTTTTCACTTATAAATGTCCAATTAATTTAAATTCAAACACTTTATTCTATTTCTATATTCTATCTTAGAATTTCATTGATGCGGATAAGGTCACGCACGTAGGTAAAATTACAAAAAAAAAATCCTCCTCATTTTAATTTTTTCAAAGAAAAGAGGAGCATTTTTTAGAAGAAATAATCATAATTTTTGTTGACATTATAATGATACATTGGAAATTAGAAATGGTTATGAAAAGTGGTTTAGTGAAGCATATCATTAAACTTAATTCAAGTATTCACTCTTGTCCCAAGAGAAGTTTTTTCCCCAAAGAAGTGATGTTATACTAAAATCAAGAAATAATAATTAACTATTAGACATTTTTTCCCATAGTCACCACAAATGAATAATATTGCTGAATTTCTTTTGAGATGGAAGAAAGGGAATTTAACTTTATCTTAGATAAAAGATAAGGTAGTTAATGAACCATTAAAAAGTCTAAAACCCCCTAAAACGACATTTATCTAGAGCCAAAGAGAGTAACGGTTATTAATTAAAGTTGAATGATTATTGAAAGTACATTCTTTCATCTTTTTCACCAATGTCATTAACAATCAAAACCAATTAAAACCTTGAATTTTTATATGAGTTTTATTCTAGTCCGTAGATTTGTACGTGTTAGAAATCTAGTAGATCTAGTGTACGCTAGTGTAATCATATTGTTTGGCATAATTAAATAAGCAGGTTTTTTGGTAACTAAATAAAAGCTCAAATAAACATTTAACTTTATGCTTTTAATTGATTTTGATTTGTTGAAGAAATTAGTAAAAAGGATGAAAGGATGTATCATTCAATAATTATTAAACTTTAATTAATAATTGCTACTTTTATTTAATTCAATTTTAATGACACACTTCACCAGATCATTTTCCATAACTATCTCAAATTTCCAAAGCATCATCATTATATCCATAAAATTATGATAATTTTTCTCAAATATCTTTCTCTTTTCTTTGAACGACATTTAAAATGAAGAGTACCCTTTTCAATCTTGCATGCATGACCTTGTCCACATCATTGAAATCTAAGGTTGCATATAATAGGATAATGCTTTTGTATTTTTAACTTAGAGACATTTGTGAGTGAAAAAAATTACAATAGTTGGGACATTGGTGAGGAAATATGAAATATCCAATTAGAGTGGAGTCCTGCCCCAATATATGCATTAAAATAGAAGATAATAAATAACAAAAAAAGAACAAATTAAATATCCTCGTACTAAATGCAATATGGATAAGGCACTATGCATTGCAGTACTGTTCTAAAAAAAGGTTTACAAAAGCAGCCACATAAACGTATGTGATTTGGGCCGAACCCACTTGGATTATGCACCCTTAGTGCGTGGTCATTCCGAATAATCGGGTCCATTTAGATTATGTGCATGTATACTCATTTATATAGGCGACAATTTCTATTGATTTCTTTCTAATAAAATGTATTTGCAAGTTGAACCTAACCAAAACTATATGACAGAGTCCTAAAAATAAACTAAAACCTTAATCCTAAGTCATCCGTCTTTCTCTCCTTTTGTAAAAGAGTAGTGAAGCTATGCCAAGGTTCTTTTTATCATTTTCCTTAAACCTTAAGTCATGTCTCGCTATTACACCTCTTTAGCAAAACTTCTACTTTTGCAATTATCCCTCTCAATCACCAATCATTTTGAAAGTGAAACTTGCTAGCATTCAATACTCTCCAAAGAATTGTAAAAACTCTTAGCACTTAGTCTCTAATAATAGTTTTTGCATATAAATTTTATCATATTTTTTTAGTTTTTAATTGATTGAGAATTGTTGACACGTAATATATATAAATGTAGACACAGGTTTAATATGTGTATACAAAATTCCATTTAGTTTAATTCGGCATTATCCATTTATGCTACGCATAAATTATTTATGCATTGTGTTGTCTAACCGAACACCTAACAAAAATGTGTTTACAACATTGCATTGCATAATGCATCAATTTTGCTGCATTGGGAAGTAAATGGATCACAATTGATCAATGAGAATATATTGTATTTAGAGAGGCATGCTAACCTCATTTGTTATTATTTAGGAAATAGATAAGTTTGCAATCACTTAGGTTAGGGCTACCTGATGCTCGCTCAATCCAAGCACCATCACCTAGGATAGAGAAATTTTGATCAAGTTTGCATCCGACCATAACTCCTAACACCACAAGAAGAAACTTCCAAGAGGTCAACAATTTTAAAATTGATTTCTTCCAAGTACACTTGCTATAGACTTTACCATGCTCCCTCCCTTAAAAAAGCTAGATACAATTAATTTTGAGTTCATAGGAATTATTATTTACCAAGGAACTTACGTATACAGTTGAACTTTTGGTTATCTCTGGGTCGAGATCTAGATCTGATACTCTCACCAGTACCGTAAATGTAACTTTTCGACCACCTGCTCTAGCAGTAAGGGTGTTACTATGGGTTGATGAGGACTCTGTGCAAGAGCTTAGGTGCCTTGTTAACATTGATAGATCACAAATATCCATATACAGAGTGCTTAGGTAGCTCTGATCTACCAAAAAAGAAAAGAAATCCTTGTGTCAATCCCCATGTGAGATTATTCCTATTCACTTGGTGGACTTGAACAGGTATTTTGACACTTGGTGGACTTGAACAGGTATTTTGAGTCTAGAGTATACTTCCAGGGATGCAAGAGTAGACCCCACCACATCTCTATGTGGCATGGAAACTTGCTTTATCCAAAACTTAGTCACTTAGTTCCATGTGACGCTTATCTACACACTTTTAATCAGTGTTACATTTTAATACCATTTCTAATATTTGGGCGAGAACCTCCAAGGTCATGCATGCTAAATTTGCTCGTGAGCGTGCATGTCTAACAACAGAATTTTTACCATAGACCCTCCCTAAAATACTAGCTACAATTAATTTTTTGGAAGAGCTATTATACACCAGATAACTTTCTTGTTATCTTGTTCCTATAATGCCTGAGACTATTCTTTACTAGAGGTCTTACATGAATGTATTATGACACTAATTAGGAGTGAAACTGACCAATAGAACCAAACTAAGTGAAACTTACATAAATCACATAGTTCTACAAGAGAAATGTCCACCTTACAAGTTTTACTCTACATTCAATTACAGTGCATGATGATGTGGGTTTATTTATAAACAAGTATATCATATATTAACTAGGCAGGAACAAACTAAAATTGTAATTTCCATTCAAATTTCACAATTAAATGTAGCAGGTTAATTTATATTAGCAATCATGCAGTGAACTAGAAGGAACAAATTAATACATTAGGCAATTGTTGAACAACATGCACATTTACTATAGCTTTATAATGATTAAACAAATTGAGTACAAAAAATAGGAACATACAGACCATGCTAGGATGAATGAACCAATTGGCTATTAAAAAGACACTTTAGCTTAGGCATTAAAAAAGGAAACAACCTCCTTACTACAAAACACAAAATTTGAGTACCAATGGCATGTCTTGAAAATATTGAAATATGCTTTTTCACACTCTATTCCACATTTTCAGTTCTGGGTTGTTCCACAGTTAGTTGTGTAATTAATTGAAACTTTAATATGGTTATTATGGGTGTTTCAGGAATTGGGAACTAATTAAGATAGAAAATCAAAATTTATCCCTAAAAGTTTGCCTTTTGTGCTAGTAACTTTCATCATTGAAAGGTCTTTGATATATTTTGAGTGTTCAAAAAATTTATTAAAATTGTAGGTTCTTATTGCTTATGAAGTATGAATACTTCAAAGTTAGTGTCAGTTGTCGAATATGTATCGGATACTGACACTTATACAACACTTGCTTCGAATATACTAAAACTGTGTTGGATTTTAAGAATCTAAAAGCTTGAATATAGGAGCAGTGACTACTTTCAAAATGTCACATAGACTGCATCTTAGGACCATGTTTTTGTTTTCAAAGAGCCATAAAGATCATGTGTTACGCACTACAAAATCGTATATAGTCTAAAAAGACAAAATATTCTTTTAACATAAAAAGGATATAAAACTAATTGGCCCCAAATATCTTGCAAAGATAGAGCATTCAAATATTTCATTCAAGATACTAATCCACTGGATTAAATTCATATTCTATTCTTTATTACAGTTACTTGATTAGAAGTTATAATATAAATTATTAAAGATTTTTTTCTTTTCTTTCTATTTTAGAAAACATGTTTTAACAATTACAAGTTTACTTCGCATTATAATATATATATATATATAACATGTAGAAATACGCGCATATTTATATAGTCGTGCCTCGTATCCTACTTTTTTACAATTGTCAGGTCCATGTATTCATATTGTGTTGCATTTGTCCAACGTATCTGTGTCCATGATTCATAGCTCACTGCAAAACAAAGCTCTTCAAAAAGAAATACACAAGTAAGCTTCTCTAAAACAAACATATAGACAGGAGGTGGGAGGTTCCTAAGCATACATTATATGGAACGGGCCTTGTATTGTACTCATTTTTCTTTTCTTTTCTCTTATGTTTCAATTTTCAGCATTGTCCTTCAAGAAGAATTGGAGAAGAATGTGAGGAACATGATTTGGAGTAAAGAGATTGATTCAGAAAAATTATCGGTTAGGATACATTTTGGGTATATATCTATAACAACCAATATGTACTTTAGAATATTAATTCTATTGATCTGGACAAATTTTAAAATGGACAGGAAATTAATTCTTGGAGCACCGAACCAAAACTCTTTTTTAAAAAATTGGACAAGTACGATTCATCTGGTAGTAAAAAGTTTTATGCCAATTTACAAACTTCCTGGAGCCATATCATGATTGCAGTCAAAATATTCCATATGCACGGAACTTCGAAGTTGAATCGAGCTGATATAAGCTAGCCGACAAAATTGGATTTGCACTATACCTGTGTCCCTTCTCCTACTACAAGAATCTCATGCATACTAACATGAACTGGTAAGCAAAGCTGCAACATGATTGATGAGAATGTATATGGTCAAAACCACTTCAATTTACAAAATTCCTGGCTCCACCGCTGGATATATAGCCGTATTCCTATTGCAGACTAGGTAAGCAAGCCTAACATGAACTAGGTAAATAAAACAATTGATAAGAGTGCATTTGGCCAAAAAAAAATAAACCAAAATTTCAATCATTTCAAGCAAATTGCAACACAAGATAGACATTCCTAGAATAGGAGATACTAGATACTAGGGCTAGTATGCTCACGGTTAGCAACACGACGAAGAGAAGAGAGCTGACGAAGCCACCGGCGATTGTCAGCAGCTCGGACGATGCCAACTTCCCCCTGTACATCTCCATGAGCGAGAGGATGATGATGAAGAGAAGCAGCGAGTAGAGCATGGATCTCCCCGGAGCTACCGCCATTATGAGCAAGAGCCTGCATCTCAGCCGAGATCGGTAGCTCTCAAAGATCCATCAATTTTACAAATATTCGTTGTGAGAATCGAAAATAAAAATGGCAAAGTATGTAGATCGGTACCTCTAGGGTTTAGATGCGGAGGTCAAGTTGCGGGAGATCACAGAAAAGAGAAGGCCGTGGCGTTGGGTATTGGAGGAGGAACGGAGGCTGTGTTGTGTTGGGTTTTCGGATCGGTTTTAGGATCAAAGGTGTGGGCGAGCGGGTCCCAGGAAAATGAGTACCCGTTCGAGCCTGGACGGGGTTGAAAAGGGGAGTTTCTAGACAGGCACACCATTTTTCCTACTTAGCCACCTTAAAAACTTCATTCATATTACAAGTTTATTATTGAATTTTTTAGACTAAAATATCTCTTTCTTCAATCTCTCTTCTCTCTCTCTTTTCAAACTATAGTTCAGTTAACCCAAAAAAAAAAAAACCTAAAACCCATAAATATTCCATCAATTTTTTTCCTGTATTAAATTATCTCACAAATTAAATTCGAAAATTGATTTTATTAGACCTTTGCGTATTCAAAATCCTAAAAACAGTGCGGGTTAATAAAAATTATGAACAAAAAAAACTCAAACTCCAAACTACTCTCCACGGTCCGGACTAGAATATCTGTCCTGGAAGTCCGGACAGTGGGTTTCTATCCGAACTTTCAATCCGGACAAAAAAAATTTCATCCAGACTGGAAGTCTGGACAGTGAGGTGCTTTCTGGACTTCCAGTCCGAACGAAATTTTTTTCGTCCGGATTGGAAGTCCGGACAAAAGCAAAGTGGCACTTATAGTATTATTTAAATTTGCAGCCAAAATTTCTCAAATTCCAGTGTGTGGGAATAATTACAATATAGTGCAACAAATACAAAGAATTCATTCATCTCTTAAATTTGTACACAAAGTTTAGCTCTTTCCAACTACAGATTCCATCAATAACACATAAATACGAAATTCAAATTCAAAAAATGAGAATTATGAACAAATCAGCAAATAATTAGAAACAACATTACATAAAAAAATATATACAAAGTTTCACTCATCAATTAGTCCCAATGGGAATGGAAAATTAAAATACATACAAAGTTTCACTCATCAATTAGTATAGTGGTGAGTATTCCCATTTGTCACGCAAGTTCATTTATTGATTTCTTGATGAATTGTGAATAACAGTGAATGGAATAGAACATAATTCTTCATTTATTGATTTCTTGATGAATTGTGAACAGCGGTGGATGGAATAGAACATAATTCTTCATTTATTGATTTCTTGATGAATTGTGAACAGCAGTGCATCGTAATTGAGTACATATATTGATTTCTTATTTAATATTCGAATGAGATAATATGTGCATTAATATTAATGATATACAAACACAAATAGTAAAATAACATTGGCAGTCAAATTATTCATATAAATATCTAAACAAAAAATCAATTTACATCTCCATATCAATTATCATCTTCAAATCAGTATATGAAATTGTGTTCATTACAAATTGATACATCATGAACTGCATCATGGACAGTACAAATCATCATCAAATAAAGTTAAAGTGTCAAATTCCTCTGCCGTCCACAATAGAAGTGTTAGAACACCATGGTCTGTCAGTTTCGAGGATTGGGAGAGCTTCTCTAGAGTAGAGAAATCGATCTTTACCTTGGAGAGGCTGGTGGTGATAGAGTACACTGAGAGAGGGGAGAGAGCAGCGCCGAACGTTACGATGGCGGGTGCCATAAAAAACCCTCCACCTCCAAAACCCCAATACCCCAATGCCCCAATGCATCAAAAATTAAAAACTCTCCACCTCCAAAACCCCAATGCTCCATCCTCAATGTCATCATCAAAACCCCTCCACCATCTCCTCCTCCTCCCCTCTTCCACCTCTCCAACCCAACAACACCATCAAATCCAAAAACCTCCTATTCTTTGCTTTAGAAAAAGAGACCAAAATAAAAAAAAAATTGCTAAATGAGAAAGAGATCTCAACACCTCGACTTAAGAAGCGACGACGGGGCGGTGGGCGAGCGGCGTGGGTCGGGCGAGTGGCGTGGGCGAGCGGCGTGGACAGTACAAATCATCATCAAATAAAGTTAAAGTGTCAAATTCCTCTGTCGTTTACAATAGAAGTGTTAGAACACCATAGTCTGTCAGTTTCGAGGATTGGGAGAGCTTCTCTAGAGTAGAGGAATCGATCTTTACATTGGAGAGGCCAGCGGCGATAGAGTACACTAAGAGAGGGGAGAGAGCGGCACCGAACGTTACGACGGCGGGTGCCATCAAAAACCCTCCACCTCCAAAACCATAATACCCCAATGCCCCCAATGCATCAAAGATTAAAAACCCTCCACCTCCAAAACCCCAATACTCCATCCTCAATGTTATCATCAAAACCCCTCCACCTCCTCCTCTTCCCCTCTTCCACCTCTCCAATCCAACAAGACTATCAAATCAAAAAACCTCCCATTCTTTGTTCTAGAAAAAGAGACCAAAATAAAAAAATTGCTAAATGAGGAAGATAGCTCCCCCACCTCGACTTAAGAAGCGACGACGGGGCGGCGGGCGAGCGGCGTGGACAGTACAAATCATTATCAAATAAAGTTAAAGTGCTAAATTCCTCTTCCGTCCACAATAGAAGTGTTAGAACACCATGGTTTGTCAGTTTCGAGGATTGGGAGAGTTTCTCTAGAGCAGAGGAATCGATCTTTACCTTGGAGAGGCCAGCGGCAATAGAGTACACTGAGAGAGGGGAGAGAGCGGTGCCGAACGTTACGATGGCGGATGCCATAAAAAACCCTCCACCTCCAAAACCATAATACCCCAATGCCCCAATGCATCAAAAATTAAAAACCCTCCACCTCCGAAACCCCAATACTCCATCCTCAATGTTATCATCAAAACCCCTCCACCTCCTCCTCCTCCTCCTCCCCTCTTCCACCTCTCCAACCCAACAAGACCATCAAATCCAAAAACCTCCCATTCTTTGCTTCAGAAAAAGAGATCAAAATAAAAATAATTGCTAAATGAGGAAGAGATCTCACCTACCTCGATTTAAGAAGCAACGACGAGGCGGCGGGCGAGCGGCTTGGGTTGGATCGGCGACGGCGGACAACTCGGAGAGAGAAGCGAAGTTGGGTGGAGGAGGAGATAGGAAAGGGGAAGAGGAAGATGAAGGTTAGGAGAGGTGGAAGAGGGAAAGAAGAGAGGAGTTGGATTTTTAGATTTGACATATGACCAGCCCTAGAATTGGAGAGGCGATGGAGAGAAGAATGGAGGTAGGGGAAAAAGGAAGGGAAAAGGGGGAGAGAAAGAAAGTGAGGGTATTTTGGGGTTATTTGATGTGCTCACTAGAAAAACCCTCTCTTTTCAAAAGAAATAGTGGGCTCACTAGGAAAACTGGGCTCACTAGGAAAAATGGTGTGCCCCTCTAGAAACTCCTGCTTGAAAGCCTTGGATGCATGGTAAAAGGTTTCAAGTGTTTTCAAAGTGCAAAACTGAGAGTGTTTTGGTATTGTGTATTTTTTGAGTGTTCCGGTATAGAAACATAGGAGTTTAGATTCTCATGGTTGGGGTGCAAGGAGGAAAAGATAGACTTAAGAAAAAAATAAAGAAAAAATAACCAATTATTTTTAGGGTGTTCAATAAAGACTTCAAAATATTTGTCCAAAAATTCACAAGCAAATATTCTTATGAGCACTTTATAATACATCCCACCAAAATACTCCAAAATACTTCAAAACTAATCTCCTAAGTATAAATTAAATATGGGATGTTAGACAAGCAGATAAAGAGTGAATATTGGTATTACCAAATATGTATTTGTTTTTTTTCGACAAGATACAAACGTGAATACAGATATCTCTCATATACTAAAAGTTTTTTTGATATTTGATATTTGAATACGAATTTCACTCATATATGAATATTAAGTGAATATTATTAATTACGACAGTAGTTTTGAAAGGAAAATGATAACAATATTATTAATTATGACAGTAGTTTTGAAAGGAAAATAATAACAATTTTCAGTAATTTTGTCTTTACTGCCAATAAATATTCTTTAGTACATTATAAAATTGTAAATCAACTTATTCTTTTATCTTTAATAACCATGTGTATTAGAATATTATTCAAATATTTGGATATATATTTCAACGGATACGATAAGCATTATCTACATTAATTCCATATCTTTAAAGGGAAAATGTAAGAACATCTATATTCATCAAAGTACATCTATATTCATCAAAGTATGAATATGGGTTCGAATATGGATCGGATTTTTTATATTTGTTTATATCCTACTTATGTGGTACAAATAGACACTTGATGCAAGTATGAGTAATATATACATTATGAAAACTCGATAGATTTGCAAGCGCACACATGGGAAGCGTTGGGGGGGGGGGGGGGGGGGGGGGGGGGGGGGGGGGGACCAGTAATATATACATTATGAAGCGTTGGGGGTGGGGGGTGGGGTGTGTGGGGGACCAGTATAATGGCTCTAGACACTATGACTACTCTTAAAAAAATAATGAGATGTTTCCTTTATTTGAATTTATCCAAATCTCTTATTCTGGTAGAATTTAAGAGTGTATTGTTTTTATTCCCACTGTTGTTTCTAAAAATAATCAATCCAAACTCAAGGTCAACGAGTCTATGAAGCTCAAAAAACTCAACTGATTTTAATCAAAGTTGGAATGGCCCAATTCAATTACAACTCAAAGAAAGTTTTATAATCAGACTTCAATTCAAACTCTCTTTGTATTCAAGAATTCTCTGTCAATTAAGATCTTCTCAAGATGAAAAAATACATCTGCAATAGAAGGAAACCAAATCATGTAAGGATAAAGAAACTCATCTCTATGATATTTGAATCCTTCTATAACAAGGAACACGATTCGGTTCACAATAAGGTAGGGATGAGAATGGATGAATATATAGGCTATCCTTTGATCTGCTCTATTTAAAATTTTGAATTAGAAATGAGATTTTTATTTTTCTATTTCAAATCTTTGAATAAAGCAATTCAAGGGTTGGCGCATGAACTCGTCTATTCACATTCTTTCACATAACGAACTTAATCATTAAGCCCTTATATAAATTTATTCTGTATCATCTGCACCAACTTGGAAGTTTGGATACTGATATGGGCGAATACTAAATAAATTTAGTTATGTTTATTTATAGTCTTCAATTTTAAATTTCACAAAGTAAAAAATCTCTTATCTTATTATTTTGGATTTTTCTATAATTTTCTTAAATTATTCTGGATTAGTCGATCTTTGAACAAATACCTAATTAAAAAATTAATTTTTATCTAATATTCCAATTTCAACTATTTTTTTTACCTCAGATTTATCTTAAGCAGAACAAAGATTGAATTTGACCCAATGACAATTTGGTAATTAAGATAAAGTTTAGGGGTTTTAAAATTGTAGTATATCCATTTTTCAGCAGGTGTTTAATCCTTAAATAAATTCAAAAAAATCTAAAAAAATTCAAACTTATTCCTCTTGTGTTTCTCTTTATTTTTCCTTGATAGTTCTAATCCTCATTCTATTCATATTTCTAAAATATTTTGCCAAATAGTCAACCTAAGAATAGATTGAAAATCAACTATATGGTTACATGAACCTTGTTCTTAAGTTTAACATCTTCAAATGATCTCTAATCCTCTCCACAAATGTGTGAATATCTTCTCCTTTTCCTGTTCTTTATTCCTAGATGATTCTTGGAGAATTTCTCAATTTTTTAAGGTAATCGCATCAATATCGGTTCTTTTCCGATTTAAACTCAAGAAGAGGTAAGAATGCACTATCAAATCCTTTAATTTTGTGATTTCTTAATGTAATCTCCTTGTATATGATACCAGATATATTTAATCTGATTTTAAAATTATGCATACTCAAATTTATATTTATCTAGAGTTTCATTGCATGTGTCACACCGTGCATATGCACATATCGTATCGTTGTCCAGATATACGCAACAGTCCATCTTAGAATTGCTATAACTTTTACATCTTAATTCTGATTGATCACATTCCAATGCCATTAGAAATATAATTTACTGAAATACAATTCTTCCAACTAGAGCTCACCCTAATTCAGCCATTTTCTTAAACAAAAATAACCAGAAAATTTCATCATTGATGTTATACCAGGTCAGTAGTTTAGTAATAGCAAGTTTATGGTAAAATGACTATAAATTTTGTTATAAAACTCCAACTGAGCTTAATTAAGATTCATTAGAAAGATAATTAAATTATTTAAAACTGATTAAGATCTTAAAATCTAAATTTATTTATCCTGATAAAAAATAACTTGGAAGTCTAAGTCGTTGTACCAAATCCATGGTTTAGTGGCAACATGTGCACAAAAAAACAACCATAATATTTATTCTGGAACTTCAATTAAACTAATTTACGATTCTTTATAAGATAATTGAATTTATTCTAAATCTTAATATCTAATTTCATTTTCTAAAACTTGGAATTCTGACCTATCTATCGAATTGTAGCAACAATAGGCGTATATGATGTGTCTGTGCATGTACCGCTTAATCTATGATATGATACACATGTTTTATTACTCTTATTTATATATATATATGGATAGTTTAGATTTGTTATAACTCGTGTTTAGACATACATGTCATGCTCGTGCATATAAGATTTGACAAGTGATATGATATACATACACATATATTTAATTACACA
The DNA here is from genome assembly GCA_036321105.1 of Dracaena cambodiana. Classification (NCBI taxonomy): domain Eukaryota; kingdom Viridiplantae; phylum Streptophyta; class Magnoliopsida; order Asparagales; family Asparagaceae; genus Dracaena; species Dracaena cambodiana. The sequence goes on from JAYEPQ010000001.1 coordinate 27,281,841, forward strand.
TGTTATTACATATATATGGTTTTCTTGCTCAGAAATGATATCTCACATATATGAACATGTTGTATAATTCTTGTACTTACCAATATCACCATGCGTATCATTTTATATTCCATATTATTGATACATAAATTTTTATTGCATATGTTACATTGATAAATTGATATTTAGCATATACTACATTGTGGGTATGAGACGTATTATGGGAGTTTCTTGTCTTGTTTGGATGCATCCACTAATCTGTGTACTGGTACTATTGGTTTTCTTGTGTGCTTAGTTCACACTATCCGATTAGTGTGGAGACCACTATCTGAACCCATGATACCGAGTATGCACGGGATATCCAGTATACTTAGCGGTACGCCATCCGATTCATGTGGAGATTGGTATCTGAGTCCGGAGTACTAGATACGCATGGTATACTCGTAGAGTACATGAATCCTCCCATCATTCAGTTCCAAGCTAATAGGACAGAATGTGCATCCACGTACATGATCATATATATATTATATATACCATATACTTCATGATTTATGTTATATTATGCATACCATATACTTCATGATTTATATATATATATATATATATATATATATATATATATATATATATATATATATATATATATATATATATATATATATATATATATATATATATATATATCTTTTACATTGCTTCCCACTAGCATGCCACACACATACTTTTATATGATTCCTATAATATTGTATCGAGCTTGGATTTGTGTTTTAATTTGGGTTCTGACCCCTGCGATTATCACTCCCAAATCTAGTTCCATAATTGTAGTGCCCGAGGAAGCAGGCGAGCGCCAATAGCCAGCTTCTCGTAAGATCTTCATCCCTTTGTGTATGTATCATTTTACCTTATATATGCATATATATCCTGCTTCCTAGTTCTTTCCGTGGTATTGACCATGATCTAAATCGTACACTTCTGAGTGAATGAGATTGATAAATAGTATAAATATAGTAAATTGAAGATCGATTTCTCAAGGATCTTCAATTTATCGTACAAGACACTTATTAATATAGATTATGAATGAATTTAAAATTTATTAAACTAAGATTGATTAATTAATTAATTATCTAGAGAAATTTATCGACCAGATAGGTTAACTTCCCCACGGAGTAATTTAGTAGATATGATTATGCTTAATTAGCTCAGTTGCATACATCATGTGGTCTCATACAATGGAAAAATATATCATTGAAACATAAAAATAAATAAAGTTGTAAACTCAATATTTTGGTTTTTTCCCCGACTAATCCTATATTTGTTTTGAGTTGATCTAAGTATGATATATGAATAATAAAACTAAACGTTCAAAGTATAAGCATATAGCCTAAAGAGTCTACGACATATGAAAGACTAAGCAACGAATATATCATCAAACTATACATTATTAAAAACTTAAAAACATATTTAACTCCTAACAAGATAGTAGGGAACTAAAAATATCAATTTTATATAAAACAATTATGCGTAATAAACAATAAATACATATGTAAATCATATAAAGTTTGTTACCTCATCTGCACGTAGAGAATTGGCCACTCATACTCATCTTAGCCATTAATAATTGAATAAAAGAGATTCTTTATTAATAGTCATAAAAGAGTATAAACTTATTTTAAAAAATCTTTCATTTAATTATCCATAAAAGTAAAAAAAATGCATATATAAGGCCTCAATTACATTGAATATATAAATAGCCTCTCAAAAATCCTAAAAGAATTCTATTTAAAAGGGAACTCTTTTTAAAGTAGAAATTTTTAAATATTTCTTCGGCTGTCATAGTTGTCCAAAACCATATCAATAGCCGTATCAATAGCAACTCTCGATTGTTTACAATCTTCAATTTCTTTGGCTGGCTATAGCCATCTATCAGATGGCTGCCGATAGCAAAGCCTGTCAATAGTAGATATATGCTGATACGCTTGGATATACTTTGTTTTTCCAATTTTCTTTCACATAGAACCTTGCAAAAGTCCATAAAATATTAGAAAAATATTAAAGTATAAAGTTTGATCAATAAAAATAATTTATTATTAATTTCTTATATTAATCACCAAAATTGGATTACGAGTGCATAAAATATACTAAAATTATTACACTTTTCACTCGTAATCAGGTATCAAGAAACTTTTGTATATTCCATACTTATATTACTTTGTTATGACATTTGTACTTTACTCTATATGAACAATATTTTTGTGTACATATTACTTATCATTTTTATAAATCTGTTTTTGGATATTACTATATTTATACCTATAATTTTGTTGTAGATAAATTCAGACCTTTGGGATATATCATATATATACACTTCTATATCTCTTACCTGTATTGTTTAATGTAATGGCACTCCAGTATTGAGATAGTGCCCGCTATTGATATCAAACATATTATTGAGATACACATTCGTGCCCATCAGTATGTGATTTGGAGTGTCACAGATTGTAATGGCCCTAATCGTTAAGCACTTGTATTAGTCTGGTAGCTCAGATACTAATATTCATGCCTGTGATGTTATGGTAGATAGATTCAGGCCTATAGTATATATATTATATTTGCATGTTTCTATATCTCATGCCAGAGATTATATAATATAATGGTCCTATACTCTCTGGAATTAAGAGTTCCCACCGATGATACTCTACCCATTACTGGGATGTGCATTTTGGCCCACAAGTGTGTTTTTTGGGGCATCATATACTGTAACGACCCTAATCCTTAATTCTTTATTTTAGCGCAATAGTCCGGATACTTATACAAGCGTATACTAAGTAAATTTAGTTATATCTTGCCTTCTAGTCTTCAATTTCAATTCTGCAGAGCAGAAATATCTTATCTTATTATTTTAGATTTTTTCATAATTTTTTTTAAATATTCCGAATTGACCGATTTTTGGTTAAATATCTGATTAAAATAATTATTTTAAGTCTAAATTTTCAATTTTAATCTCTCAACTATTTCAGTTTTATCTCCAATAGTCAGCAGCTTTCTTTAACCAATTTTGGAATGAAATTTAACCCAATAGCTACTTTATAATTAAAATGAAGTTAATGGGTTTTTTAGTATTGTTTTATATCCATATTTTAACAACTGTTTAACCCCTCAAATAAATTCAGAAAAATCTAAAATAACAATCATATTCTTCTCGAGTTCTTCTTTATTTTCTCTTCTGAGCTCTAATGCTAATTTCTTCTCCAATTTCTTAAAATAATTCACCAAATAATTAGCCTGATAATGGATATGAGAGCTTTGTTCTTGAGTTTACTTTCTTCTAATGAGATCTAATCTTCTTCATCAATGTGAAGGAATCTTCTCAAGCACCCGTCCTAGTTTCCTGGTGTAATTTTTGAAAAATTTCTCAACTTTTAAATGGTAATCGCATCAATATCGGTTCTTTTCTGATTTGGTCTAAAAAAGGTGCAAGAATAAACTCTCAAATCCTTTAAATTTGTAATTTTTTGACTCAATCTCCTCATATATGATAATACATGTATTATTAACCCATTTTTAAGTTTAAATATGCTCAAAATTACATTATCTTAAGTCACTGCATGTATCATGTCTACATGTTATATGTGCACATATCGTATCACTGTCTAGAGCTACATAGTAGTCCATTTTAGAACTACTATAATTTTTCTATTTTAATTCCGATTGACCTCATTCTAGAGCCACTAGAACGATAATTCATTAAATTATTATTCTTCTAACAAGTGTTCGTCTTAATTCAGCCATTTTCTTAACAAATAATGACATAAAATTTCTATCATTGCTGTTGTACCAGGTCCATGATTCAGGAGTACACAAGTTTTGCTCTAGAACTTTAATTGAAATCATTCAAGATTCATTAGAAAATTAATTGAATTATCTAACATGAATTAAGATTATAGGCTATAAATTTTATTTATTTATGATCAAATCAAATCTAAAATTTTATTTACTACTACAGCAGTTCAGTAGTAGCTAGTATATTGTAAAACAAGCATAACTTTGGCTTTAGAACTCTAATTGAACTCATTCAAAATTATTAGAAGATAGTTAAATGATCTAAAACTAGTTACAATTTTAGGCTCTAAATTTAATTTTATCATGGTAAAAAAAAACCTAGAAATCTCAACTGTTGTACTAGGTCCATAATTTAGCAGCAGCATATCTATAGATAAACAATTATAACTTTTATTTTAGAACTCCAATTAAACTAATTTATGATTGATTAAAAAGATAATAGAATTTTCTATAATTATTCCAAATCTTAGCCTCTAATTTTGTTTTTATCCTAGTTGAACAAGACTAAAACTCTGACATATCCATGCATATACCATATGACTTATGATATGATATACATATACACCTTTTTAATTACTCTTATTTATACCTCAACATTTGTGAGTTCAGACCTACTATAGCTCATATGTAGACCTACATGTCATGTTTATACATATACCTTTTGATTAGGGATATTATATACATGCATACATATTTGTTTACACATTTTATTACCTGTACATGGTTTTTTGCTTGGGACATGTCCTTTAACTCTTGCACTTGCCAATATCGCCATGTGTGTCGTTTTATATCCACATGACTACTGATATATGTTTGGTATGCGGAACTAAGTACCATATAAAACTAAGTGCTACTCAAAACAAAGTATTATACAAAAAAGTGGGGGCCACCTCTTGAATCTATGGGAGCCACACCTAGAATCCATGGAGCCACCTTTAGAATCCCACATTGCCTAATAACGTGTTAACTTGTTACTAAGTCTCTCTGGCAAAAATGTCAGACCTTAGAATACATACATGACTATTAATACATGCATCCTTATTACATATGACACCTTAATATATTGATACTTAGTATATACTATATTGTGTGTATTTGGATAATGAATTATAGAATGAAACACGTATTGTGGGAGTTTCTTGCCCTGTTTACATGCATCCATCGATCTGTGTGTTGACACTATTGGTTTTCTTATGTGCTTAGTGTCACGCAATCCAATTCGTGTGGAGACTGGTACCTGAGGCCGTGATTTCGAATATGTATGGGATATCCACTGTGCTTAGCATCACACCATCCGGTTCCTGTGGAGATAGGTACCTGAGGCCATGGTACTATGTATTCATGGTATGCTCCTAAAGCACGTGAATACTCTCAACATCCACTTATAGGATAGAATGTGCATCCATTTGCATGGTCATGTTATATTATGCATACCATATTCTTCATGTTTTATGTTATATTATACATACCATGTACTTCATAATTTATATTACATTATAAATGCCATATACTTCATGATTCATATTCTATTATGTATGCCATATACTTTATTGTTCATATTCTATTAAGTTTACTGTGTACTTCATGGTTCATATGTATATATCTTTTATATTATTTACCACTAGCAAGCCACCCATACACTTTTATATGTTTTTTATAGTATTGCACGAGTTTGAGTTTCTATTCTTATTTGGATTCTGATCCCTGCGATTATCACACCCCATAGCCAATAGCTGTGACTATGGTGGCTGAGGAAGAGGACCTATCTCAAAAGGATTCTCGCTTTTACAAGCAAGCCAAGCACTAATAGCTCGCCTCTCATAGGATCTTCATATGTTTTGTGTATATATCATTTTGGCTTGTATACACACACACACACACACACACACACACACACACACACACATATCCTGCTTTCTAGATCTGTCCATGGTATCTGAACACTTTTGTATACATTGTGTACTTATGTTGTTTTGTTCTGATATTGTACTTGATTCTGCATAAGCAATATTATGATATACATATTACTTATCATTTCCATATATCTATATTTGGATATTACTATATTCATGCATGTGATATTATAGTAGACAAATTCAGACGTGTATTATATATATCATATTTGTTCACTTTCAAATCTCTTGTATGTGATTGTATGATGTAATGGCCTCGTATACTCCGGTATTGAGAGTGCTTGCTGATGACACGATACCCATTATTGGGACACACACTGAAGCCTACCATTGTGTGAGCCATTGTTTTTCATATTTGACCCCATAACCTAAGAATTCTACTACATTCATACAAGCAATATCTATTAACATTTTCTTGTTTATTTATCATATTCTATATCCTATCCTTTGTTGGTGATCTTGATTCCATCCTTATTATTTATGAGAAATATAGACTTATTATTTTATTGTGAAGAGTTTGTAGCAGATTATTAGATATGCCCAAATGTTACTGAAATATCTTATCAAATAGGTATATATAGAACAATATGTCACAACATCTAGAATCACAAGGTGGTATCCATGAGGTCTACCTAGAAAAGAAATATCAATGTGGTCTACCTAAAAATGTAACATCAATGAGGTTTTCCTAGAAATGTAATATTAAATAGTTATAAGTATAATGAGTCAAATATTAGAAGAAAAAGTTTCAATAAGAACAAGACAGCCTATGTACTTATAAGACGGGCATTAATATGTGTATTATAGTATGTATGGCAATAGATATGTAAGAATGTTCCAGGAAGAGATTAACAAAATACAAGTTTGAGAAGTCTTCATGAGAATGTCAACCTTTTGATGTAGACTTATAACTGGAAAAATACGAACATTATTACAAGTGCTCTAGGCAAATGGGATTTAATGTAATTACACATAGCTACTGTGATTGCTTGGATTGGTCTATTATATTTAGGTATATGTAAGGGTGATTGGGAACATTAAATTTTCTATCCTACTCCGAATAGATACTTAAGTAAGAAGGGTTTAAGCATTATATAACAACAAATATTTAGGAGTATGAATTATACTTATTTAAGTTATATATTTATATATAAAAAAGCAAATACCGAACATAATTGTAGGGGAGAAAAGGAAGAAAAAATCTTAGGAATGAAAAATAGTTTAAACTTCAACATTGACTATAGCAATGTCATATGGGACCGTTGTGATGAATGGGTTTAGAATATATAACAATATTTTAAAATTGAGATTTGGAATACGTATTGATATGGTATGGATATAATTAAATTCTGGTGAGATAGGATAAAAAAACCTATTATCAAGTTTTAAAAGTTTTAGGGTATCAGTAGGTGATGGTAGGACATTGAAAACCTGCAGGGTGGTACATCGATCATTAATATTGTGTGGAAAAATCAAATCAATATGATGAATTGAGAAACATATTGATCTTTAACAAGGTAAGTATATTGTGGATTTGTTTCTTAGAAAGATACAAAATTCAAACTATTGTGGTAACTTCTTGATTTAGATAGAAAGGGTCTTAGTGTGATTTGATTCAATGATGCTTCATTGGGTACACTCAACTTAATGACAAGATGACTGATCGAATAGGGGTCACTAGAGATGCAACATAGGCAAAATAACACTGAATAAGAAAAGTAATGTGTGTGATGGATGTATTTCAGGGTACATAAATACCACTTAATTTATAAGTGTTTCTTTATGTGGGGGTGAGATTTTGGGTGCTATGTGCAGCTTCTAGAGGTTATCTTGACAGATGCAAGGTCTTTAACCTTGAATTATTGAAAATCTAACTATTTGTTAATGCAACAGTTACATGCAGAGAACCTTTTAACCTACTTCTAGTTCTGTACTTTAAGTAATTGTATTTCTATAGTAATGCCAACAAAATTACTGAACTTCTCTCTATGTTTTACTTAATATTTGTTCTTTCACCACTTCTCTCAAGCCTAGACAAATATAGAGAATAGAATGAACCAAGTTAAATATTTAGGATATGAATATTTGGGGTATGTGAAAAAAAATATTGCCCTTGAGAGCACTGAATGGAGAAAATAATTTACCTAGCTGACTCTATAGATTTGGTATAGAGCCTTGTTATTGTTTCTATTAATATTGTATATTTATATCAGGCTTTATAATTTTAGTTATGGAGATATACAGGTTTGACTGTGGATATTGACATATTTTTTTGAGATTCTAAACTGGGAATTCATTGAGATTAATAGGGGAGATATCCATATATATTTCCAATGTATTCAAGTGCCTATTTAAATTTATTATTATTACATCGAGGCTTCACCATCTATCCTATTGTTATCTTTCATTCTTGATTTAAATTTCAATGATGAAATTTTTTTAGGTGGGTAGACTGTAATGATCCTGACTATAATGATCCTAACTCTTGATTTATTTTGTATCATCAGTACTGGCTCGGATACTGATAAAGACGGATACTGAGTAAATTAAATTATATCTTCCCTTCTAGTCTTCAATTTTAAATTCAGTAGAGGAAGAATCTCTTATCTTATTAATTAGATTTTTGATTTTTTTCATAATTTTCTTTAAATATTCTGGATTAGTTGATTTTAAGCAAAAACCCGATTAAAATAGTTATTTTAAATATAAATTTCCAATATTAAACACTTGCCTATTTCAATTTTATCACCTGTAGTCTAGTAACCTAATTTGACTAATTTTGGTTGAATTTGACCTAACAACAACTTTATAATTAAGATGAAGTTAAAAACTTCAAGTTTTTTACATTGTTATATACCAATTTTCCAGCAGCTGTTTAACTCCTCAAATAAATTCAGAAAACTTTGAAAAAATTAGACTTATTCCTCTCATGTTCTCTTTATTTTTGCTTTAGAGATCTATTCTCTCTCCAATTCTCTAAAATAATTCGCCAAATAATCACCCTGGTATTAGATTGAAAAATTAGTATATGTGATGAGTGTCATATATTGCATATTTATATCCCTCATTTTGTCTAATTTTCTATATAAATAATGCTATATAGGTATGTTTAGTGTGTTTGCAGGTAAAGCCCATTAATACAAGAATCTGACATAAAATCAATAGAAGACCAGAAAAATCGAGTCCAGAAAGAATATAAGAGATGAAAACTACAGAAGTACAGAGGTAAAAGCCATCAAAGTGAAACACAGTCTTGCAAAAGAGAAGAGAAGAGCTATATGATCTAGTGCTAAAAAGCTGAGGACAAACTTCAATAATTTTGCCACTATTTATTGATATTTAGCGACAAAGTGGGCCCCCGTTTGGCTCCGGATTTCTTATATTGACTCAGATGCAGAGTATGAATCTTTCGAGAAAATTTGACTATCGCTGTTTGATAGTCAATGTCGTTATTTGGTGGCAAAAAGAGTCTGTATTTGAGGACTTTATTGTAATTTTATAGTTTTAGTATTGTAACTAGATAAGGATTTTGAGATTTTTGAGATCTATATATTAGTTGTGTCCTTGTAAATTAGGTTTTCTTATATTTTTAATGAGATAAATAGATTTAGTGATTAAACTTGAGGAGCGATGACCGCCATACTAGAGCTCTAAAGATGATTTCTTACTATTCTCCATTGTTTTTCGTAGGTAAATGCATTTAATTGCTTCCTTAGTTAATATTTATTTGCTTTCTATTTAGGGTTTCATAGGTTTAGTAATAAAAATTAGATTTTTGATAGTTCTCATGCATGAAATGATTATCTTGATTAATAAAAATATGAGTTACTAATTTTATTCAATTATAGGATGGAGATGAAGTTAGGAATCAACAGTAATATAATTTTTATTTATCTTCTTCCTAAAATAATTAAAAAACACGATGTTTCTTTGATAATGATAAAAGATGATAATTTATAGATCTAATACTTTGATAGGTTATGCTTAAACTTGCTTTTGATAGCCTATACTTAGAGTTTGGAATTGTTTGTTTTGTTTTTATTTATAGAAATCTCTATTGATATAGTTTACTTTTATGAAAATCATGAACTTTAATGGTTTATGCTTGCATAACACTTGATAATTCATGGTTAGGATGATTTGACTAAAAGTTAAATAAAAAAATCTTCTCTTGGATATAATCATAATTGTTTATGTTAGAAAGATAGGAGAAAGATAATAAAAATAGTGATCGGTTGTGAACTAGTGGATCCAATGTCCCAGATTAACTTTTCAATAACTAAAAAACACATTGAGAACATATTAATTAAGTTGCTAGGATAATAAAAAAAGTGAGATTGTAAAATATCTTAGATCTCTATATGAACAAAATGTTTATGCTACAACAATATTGTGCGCTTGCAGTAATAGATTCACATCAAGTTTTTAGCACTATTGCTAGGGATCAATAATGTTTTCTTATTTTTTCTTGCGTTTTACAAGTTAACAATATGCGTTGAGTGTGCATGGATCTTAAAGTACAGGTACAGGGAGCTAAAAAGGTCAAAAGTTTAACAAAGAGTCGCTGCAGAAACTAGGGAGTCAAGCTCCTTGGTTTTGCCGCTAAATAACGGCTAATGCCGCTATTCAACAGCAGGTTTATCTATGCCATTATCCAATTTTTCTTCTGTTTTGTATTTTAGATTCCTGGTCTTAATAAAAAGTTAAAAAAATAAACTATAGGTACATCATATTTTATCTGACCATATTTTTTCCCCTTTTCATCTCACCCCTCCATGTCTGACACTTCTTGCATTAGTTTCAGGAAACTCACGCATTTATCCGTATACATTAGTTTATGCCACATTATACCTGCGATCAATTTGGTCAACTCGTGAAATCAGGTTTCATCATGGTGAGAAGATAGACCAACCGATGTCGATCCTTTAGGGTCGTTATTACCCATTGCGCATATCACTACCGTCATGCATTAAACTTCTACAAGCCACGGGTAATATTATAAGTTAAAATCACAATACATCAGTATGCTTCTTAGGTTCACTGGCTCTAATTATAAGGACATTTACCTATTTATTAATGAATTTTAGGAAGTCCGCATGATGATTAAACTGCAACACTTATCGGAGGACACAATAAAACTCCACTTCATTCCATTTGCCCTAAAAGATAATATAAAGAAGTGGTTATATAGTATGCAAATATTGATTCAATCACCAATTGGGATGAATTTGTTATAATACTTCTTAAGTAGTACTATCTCATGCACAAGAGACTAAGATAAGAAATGCCATTAATTAGTTCCATTAAGTGCAGGGAGACCCTTCTAGAGGTTTCTGGAATGATTCAAGAACTTATTAGCACAATGTCCCTACTATGCGATAGAAAAATGACATTTGGTGTCAAACCGTGTACGAGGGACTTGATTACACTTACAAAACTCTTCTTGAATCTATGTGTCAGGAGAAGTTTATAAGGAAAAAAAAGGATGAAGCATGGAAATTCTTAAAAGATAGTGTTGAAAACTATGTAGTGGTATACTGCTGAGAAGAAAATACATCTTCTGTGAATAAGGGCGAGATACATAGTGTTGACAGCTCTATAACTATCGAAGCTAAGATTGCAGCCTTTATGAAGAGAATAGAGACGTTAGAAACTCCTAGTGCTCCGCAGATAGATCAAGTCAATTAATTACAAACTCTCACATGCTTCAATTGTGGAATTTCGAATCACGTCATGGAAAAGTATCCACTCTTAGTGAATCCTATAGGACAAATGCTTGAACAAGCTAATGTTTTATATCAAGGACCTATGAACAATTCATACACTCTAACATACAATCTATATTGGAGAAACTATCCAAATCTTTTATAGAGTTAGAGGTAATATCAGGGAGCCTCTAACTCCAACATGCAGCCTCCACTTAGTGGTTAGTTTTTAAGACCTAATGTGTGTGTCTATCAGCACCCAAATTTTATAAATGCTAGGAAAAATCATGTTAGACCTCCTTCAGCTAACTCTTATCCACAATAGGGACCTAACAATGATCACAATAGATGGCTAACATCACTTGAGAGGATTGTGGACAACCTTCTCAGGACAACGTTCAACTTACACACATGCAAAATCTTATAAAATTATCTACTAACTTTATACAACAGACCGACCAATAACTTCTTGCAAATTCTCAGTTGATCAAGAGTCTAAAGCAGCAGATTGGACAGTTGCCACACAATTGAGCAAGCGAAGATTGGTTACCTTTTCGAGGCAACCAATAATGAATCCCAACTTCAACTTATCTCAGTCTGTTCCATCTTATATTCACCAATGCAATGCCATTTACATGCTCCCTAATCTGGCAAGAAAGTGGACAATAATATAGCCATGCCTCCTAATCTCGCTCTTACTATTTTGGAGGCTACACCATCTACTCCCTCTCTTTCTCCATATCCATCTCTATCACCTCCATTGTCATCACAAACTATTCTGATGAACCTATTTCTAAGCCAAAAATGCCATATCTCAATCGACATAGGAAGCCTTCACCACAAGTAGAGAAGATTCTCGAAATATTTTAGAAAGTGAAGGTTAATATTTTACTTCTTGTTATCATACAATAGGTTCCCACTTATGCTAAGTTTCTTAAGAATTTGTACACTAAGAAACAAGCAAGAACCATTCCTAAGAAAGTTTTTCTTGTTACAAATATATCTCAGATCCTCTCAAACTCCTTACTTGTAAGTACAAAGATGAGGTTCCCCCAGGCTCTCATGCATTATTGGAAATACTATATTTGATAGGGTGTTGTTTGATCTAGAAATAAGTATCAATTTTCTTCCTTATACTCTTTATCCGTAATTGGTGTGAAGAAAGTTTCAACCTTTCAAGGTCACATATAGCTAGCTGATCGTTCGGTTAAAAGACCACTTGATATGGTTAATGATGTGCTCACCAAGATTGGCGAATTCATCTTTCCTATACACTTTATTGCCTTAGAAACCAAGCCGATCCCCAATCTACGAAATCAAATTTTTATTATCTTAGGCAGATCATTCCATGCAATTTCAAATGCATTAATCGATTGCAGGAGTGGTCTCATAAATTTATCATTTGGAAATATGACTATGACATTGAATATATTCAACATAGATGAACACACGACGAGCTATCTCATTGAGATTAATATTGTTCACAGCAAACACACCTATTCTATCTCTTGTACTGATGTTGAACCACATTTGAGCAGATTTTTGAAGACGCGCTCATGCTATTAGATAAATTGGCATACATCGACTTTATGTATTATAATACTTTTGCAAGTGTGGCAGTCGCTAATGAACTAAGGTTTGAGGATACGTTTGCAGAGAAGCTCATGTTACTTTGTGAGTTAGAAAGACCACCATACTGTACATTTCGACTCACCTGATCATGGTGCACTCTTCACATCTCACGATATTCCCACATGCATGCTTGATATTAATGATTATTGGAATGTTTACATTGAAAATTTATTTAAACCAATCATTAGTACTTACATGAGGAAAAAGAGAAAGTGGTGACGTCATAAAAAACACTAAGGTAATTTTATGACTTATAGAAGTTTGATGAGACACAATAATGCACACACTTCACGTTTAAAATACACACATTATGAAAATGGAAAGCGATCGAGAAGTTATAATAGCTTTATGTGCATTAATAGAGTGACATATTTGAGCTCGTGATCTTTCACGATTCTCATTATCTATATATATTTTTTTACAATAGTTTTCATATTTATTTTGCCACTCTTGGTTCATGCATGAGGGCATACATGAGTTTAGGTGTGTTGAACGATTTGGAGTTTTTGTAACTTTCTAGATTTTTTATTTTTTATTTTTGTTTTTAGTTTTTAGGATTTTTGGTTTTTTTATTTTACACTTGGGGTAGTTTTTAGGGTATTTAAAAAAGAGTTAAAATTTTGAAAAATTATTTTCTACAGTAAATCGAACTAATTACAAATAAAAGAATAAATTTAGATTTAAGATTTGATAGAAAAGAAATATTAGATAATTCACATATAATTTATAAAAAAAATTTAAATCCAAAAAATAAATACCACTAATGATAATTTTGAAGTAATTATACATTTATTTTCAACTTCATATGGTTTATTAGATTAAAGATAAAAATAATAACAATTGAGATTTTTTTCTCTTTAAAACTAAAAAAATAAAATTAAAAAAGAATAAAGAGGTGAGCTTGGTATGAAGGCAATAATCCTTTCTAAATAAATATTTTTTTAAGAATTACTAATTAGTTATGCATTTGCTCCTAAGTAACCGTGAATATTCATAAGAACGGTATTTTTAAGAAATAGAATTACTAATACATTCACATCAATATGGCTATGGGAGCTTTGTTCTTGAGTTCACCTTTTTCAAATCAGCACTAATTTTCTCCATTAATGTGAGCAAATCTTCTCCAGTACCTATTCTTTTTTCCTAGTGTGATTCTTTGGAAATTTCTTAACTTGAAGAGTAATCATATCAATATTGGTTCTTTTCCGATTTGGGCTTGACAGAAGGCATGAATATACTCTCAAATCTTCTAAATTTATGATTTTTTGATGCAATTTCCACATATATGATACTATATATTATTAAACATTTTCAAAATCATACATGCTCAAACTTACATCTATCTTGAGTTTCATTACAATATATCATGCCGTGTATGCTATATGTGCATATATCATATCACTGTCCATAGCTATGTAGTAGTTCATTTTAAAACTGCTATAACTTTTTCATCTTAACTCCGATTAACCTCATTCTAGTGTCATTAGAAAAGCAATTTACTAAATTATAATTCTTCCAACTAGAACTTATCCAAATTATTTTTGGTAAATTTTGAATCCCTTTCCATTGCCATAAAAAATTATTACAGAATTTTTTTGATCGATTACAATGAAAAAGAATAAATAAAGGAAAACAAATGAGAGGACTTATAGATCGTTGCTCTCTTTTACAAAAGTTGTGGGATCTAAGGTAGCTATGAGGCACGCTCGATCCTCGTTGACGATCCGATATTGACAATTGATGACGGTGGAGATTTCTAGGGCCGGCTCTCCTTTATTCTTGCTAATTAGAAGAATATTGCAGGCTTTTGTGCGAGAGAGATCTTGCCAAAGGTCCTTTTTGAGTCCTTTGTAGATGTATTTATAAGTATGAAGTTGTTATGAGTGTTTCCTTATAAATAAAAATAGAATTTTCTTGTAATGTTCATCAAATATATGATTTGCCTTTTGATTAGATTTAGTCCAGATATTTATTACATTTGGTCTTAATTATGTACACAAATCAATTATAGATCTGATTAAAATCTGTTTAAAATCTGCAAAATGGCCTCTCTGGATGCCAGGCTGGCGTAGTCTCACGAGCCACATAAGGTTAAACAGCCTCGCTGGCAGCGACGCTGGTAGCCTCGCGAGCGTGAGATTGGTAACCTCGCGTGTCGTGAGGCTATTTAGCCTGGGTCTCTTCAATTTTTTTTCTCATTATACAAGACCCCATCCAAATGTTTCAAAATTTTATTTTCTCCTTTCGTTTTGGCAAAATTTTGAAATACTTTAAATTTTTTCTTCATTTTTGACCACATCCTCGCATAATCTGTAGCTTTACCCTAGGCTATGATAGTTTCGCATGTTAATATTCTTCTCGAGATTAGTGCCTCAAATCGGGCCGTCCGTTTCAAACTCACTTATTTAAGGTGCCAAAAAGGATTTTTTTTCTCATTTTTCTTTACTTTTTCTTTATCTTATCTTTCTTTCTTTTCTTCTCGTCTTTTCCTCTCTTCTCTTCTTTTCTTCTCTTCTCTTATTTTCTTCTCTTCTTCTTTTCTCCTCTTCTTATTCGCAAGAACCCAAAAAAACCACCCAACTTTTTTATTTTTTTGGAATTTTCTTCGATTCTCCTCGATTTCTTCGATCCAATGGCTTCTAGATGTTCTCTCTCTGCTCCAAGGCCGTCGTTGATTGAGGATTTCACCGTTGATTCAAGGTAAAAAGGAGGAAAAATAAGGTTTTAGCCGCAGTGGCCACTGCACGCAACGCGAGGCTCGGCCGGCCTCGCACCCGACACGCAGCTTGACTGGCCTCGCGTCCGATGTGAGGCCTGGCTAGCCTCACGCACGGTGCGAGGCTCGGCTAGCCTCGTGTGTGCTGCGAGGCCTGGCCAGCCTCGCATGACACGATGCTCGGCCTGTCTCACATGCAATGCACTTTTTAGAACTATTTTCTCGGATCTTTCCTGACTTTTGTCTCCCTATTTTTGGCAGTCAACTACTCCAACGACACACTCCCCAAGAGCAACTATTTTGGGTATAGAGGTGGGCCCGACAGCACTGTCCAATTCCAATTCGGAGAGCCAGTGCCAAGCTTCACGCCGGGCAGCTTCAAGGATCATGTTCGAGACTCTTCCTAGGCAGTCAAGCAACTCTTAGAGAATTGATTACTGATGCACCGTTAGAAGGTGATGAGTGTCATATATTGCATATTTATAGCCTTCATATTACCTATTTTTGTATATAAATAATGCTACTCGGATATTTTTAGTGTGTTTTTTAGAAATTTTATTCGTACAAGGAGACGGCATGAAATCATAATTGGATTGGGAAATCAAGCTAGAAATGTTTCCAAAGTGAGCAAAACTACGAGACCACGATATTGCATAGACTCAAAGTCAAATACAGTCAGAAAAATTAAACGTAGAAGACAAGAGATTCATGTGGAAAACAATTCAAGATTTTTCCACAAAATATTACCGCAGATTAGCTGTATTTATCGCTAATTAGCGGCCAAAACATGGCCGTTCCAGACGATATTTCTTCGAGGGCTTCGACATAATTTTTTGGTTTTTTAGTTCTGTTAGAATTTAGGTTTGATTTCCGAAGCCTATATATTGGTCGTATCCTTGTATTCTAAATGAATCCTGTAAGTTTTGTACTCGTTTTTAATTTAATAAAATTAGGGTTTTGGGTGACGGCCATAATACCGTGCTCCAGAGGTAAGCAATTGATTTTAATTCTTTATTTGCTTTTTAGATAGAGTTAATTACTTTCTAGTATAGATTTATTGCTTTCTAGATTAGATTTTATTGTATTCATGAATAAAAATAGGATTTTGCTTACTAGAATTATGAGTAGCTAATTTTCTTTAACCCTAGGATGTAGTTGAAATTAGTTTAATAGATCTAATATGGATTTATCTCATCTTCTTTCTAAAAAGAAATAAAGTTATGATTTTTCTATAAATAAATAAAAGATAGAGTTCTCAAATCATAATTCTTTGATAGATTATGCTAAATTAATAATTTGATAAACTATGCTTACATTAAGTTTGGAATTCTTATTCTTTGTTTGTTTTTAGAATTATCAATGAAGATTTTACTATAAATAAATTGAATTGAGTAAATTTGTAAATCTAAATTCTTTGATAGGTTATACTTAAGTTCGGTCTGATAGCCTATGCTTATATTAGGGTTTGAAGTTTATTTATTTTCTTTTGTTTATAAGATTTTCTACTTGATATGATTTATTTTTAAGAAAGGTGTTATTTTTGATGGTCTATACTTGCACATCATTTGATAGGTCATACTTAGGGTCATTTGATTAAAATCAAATTAAAATGATCACCTTTTGAATATGTTACTTAACCGTGTATAATTAAAAAGATAGGAAGAAAGAGATAATTTATTGTTAGGCTATTATTCTAATGGATTCGAAATCCTAAACTAATCTTTAGAACTTAGAACCAATCTTCCCTCAATTTAGAAACTCTTAGTTAATCCACTAGAACTAAAGAAATAGTAAGAATCGCAAAACACCTGAGATCTCTGTGGGAAGCCCTGTATAGCGCTATACCGATACTGTGCGCTTGCAGTAAATATCACATCAAGTTTTTGGTGCCGTTGCCGGGGATCAACAGTGTTTTTCTTAATTTTTCTAAAGTTTTACGAGTTAACAGTGTGTGTTGAGTGGGCAGGGAATAGAAATTGCTGATACAAAGACAAAAAGGATCAGAAGAGCCTCTGGACTAAGCATCAGAAACCAGAGAGTCAAACTCTCTGGTTTAGCCTCTATTTAGCGGCCAAAACTGCCAATTAGTGGCAAGTAAAGTAATTCTGAACCCAAATTCTTCCTGTTCTGTGATTTGGTTCCCTGGTTCTGTAAAAAAAAATCAAAAAAAAAACAATCAATTTTTTTTTATTTTCTTTTCCATCTCTCTCCCTCTCCACCTTTTTCAAAAAAAATAATAAAAAAAATGTTTCAAAATCAAACTGGTTGCTATCATTGTCGTGATCCATATCATAATTATTATCAGTGTCCATGGATAGGAAGTTCGCTAGGACTAGGTCATAATCAAATTCACAACACATATAATGAACCTACGAGCGCTTCTTATACACAAAATTACAATTATGAATGGATGAATAATTCTAATTTTGCATATAATCAAGAGCCATACCAAGAGAGTCCTCCATCTGATCCTTTCTTTATGGGCTATTCATCTTAATGTTCTACATTCATTCATGAACAAAATATTCAATTGAACATGTTAGATGAAAGATTAAAAAAATTAGAAGCAAGCTATGAATGTTATGAGAATATACCTTTAACCACTTCATATCTGTCATCAAATATGTACACAGATCTATCATATGCACCATCAAATTTCACTCATGATCTCGAGATGCAATCATTTGAACAAAATGAGAAAAATTATAATCATAAGTCTGAGGAACGAAGACGTAGAATAGAGGAAGGTATACAAGCTTTGCCACAATCATCCTCTCAAACTGCAGCTTGTATGGAAGATCTCCTCATAGCGATTTCTCAAACTAAAATTTTTGGAGATCAACCATCTAATAGTTTGAATATATCTGACTCCAACAAGCAACCACTCCAGTCATCTTTTGAAGTAGATATGATTCAAAATGAATTGAATAATTTTGTGCATGATGAGTCTATCATTCAATATTATGATCAACCTATTTTAGACCATTGTGAAAATAATTATGAAGAAATTGGTGATAAAGAAAAAAATTTCCATGGTGATTTGTTTCATGATGAGCTTGCTAGTGACACATTATCATTTGATTCTTTTGATGGAAATTGTGAAAAAATTTGTGAAAAAGAATTTTCGTCCCTTCATAATAACTTGACTAATAATAAGTCCACTAGTATAGTATTTTCTTTTGAGAATTTCGATGATAGGATTGAAGAAAATTTGCATGACAAGCCTATAATACTTGAAGATTGGAAGGAACTACAAAAAGAAGAGATTATGGTACCTAATGATTTAGAAGGACGATCCAAAATCGAGCTCATGATTCTGCAACATCAAAGTGAGTATGTTATTTCACAAGTTGATAAAACCAAAATACTTACTGCTATGAAAGATGCTCGTGGGTCAAATATCGATGATAAAGGTACAATTTCCAACTTTAAAATTTTATTATTAAATAAAAAAAGAAAGGTAGAAATAAATTGAGAAAAATCAAAAACAAGATGGAGATATTAAATGCAAAACTGACAAAAAAGCAAAGTTCATCCATATCAAAACATAAAAGGATACACTATGAGAGTGGAAAGCGATCAAGATGTCGTAACCGGTTTGAATTTTCTGGTAAATGTATAATATGTATATCATAGTTTCTTATTTATTTTACCATACTTGGTTTGTGTATGAGGGTATATACGAGTTTAGGTGTGGGGGAGTGGGTTAGGATATATATATTTTTTTGTGATTTTAGTTTTTTAGAGTTTTTATTGTATTTTTAGATGATTTTTGGGTTTCTTTATTTTACACTTTGGGTAGTTTTTAGAGTAGATTTATGCCGGGGCGATCGACGACAGAAACTATTCATTTACTTTGTCAACTTATAGAGCGATTCCGAGAGAGAAATAGATATTTGCATATGGTATTTATTGATTTAGAGAAAACCTATGATAAAGTTCCACGAGAGATACTTTGAGGGACACTGATGAAGAAAAGAGTTCCCATCAAATATATTGACATAATTAAGGACATGTATGATGAAGTAGTGGCCAATATCAGAACATGTGGTGGTTTAACAAGTGATTTTTCTATCACAATTGGATTACATCAAGAATCTGCATTGACCCCATTCTTATTTGCTATAGTGATGGATGAGCTTACTAAAAACATTCAGTATGAGATACCTTGGTGTATGCTATTTGCTGATGATATTGTCTTAATTGATAAAACAAGAGAAGGGGTAAATGCCAAGTTAGAGTTATGGAGGCATACATTAGAATCTAGAGGTTTTTAATTGAGTAGGTCTAAAACATAGTATATGGAGTGTAAATTTAGTAAACGACGGACCATAAACTATAATGCTGTAAAACTGGATAGGCAAGAAATACAAATGAGCAGTCAGTTTAGATATTTGGGTTCTATTATTCAGAATGATGGAGAGATCGATAAGGATGTTAACCATAAGATACAAGCTGGCTGGTTGAAATGGAGGAGGGCAATAGGAGTTTTATGTGACCGTAACCTTCCGTTAAGATTGAAAGGAAAATTTTATAGGACTGCTATTAGACTAACTTTATTATATGGCACGGAATGTTGGGTTATAAAGAAACGTCATTCACAGAAGATAAGTGTAGCAGAGATCGCATGCTCCGTTGGATGTGCGGCAACACTAGGAGAGATAAAGTGAGAAATGAAGATATTCGTGCTAAACTAGGTGTGCTCCCATCGATGAGAAGATGCGAGAAAATCGTTTACGCTGGTTTGGCCATGTGCAACGTAGGCCTACAAGTGCACCAATTCGAAGATGAGAGTTTATCAATGTAGGACAAGTTAAAAGAACGAAGGAAAGACCGAAGAAAATATGGATGGAGGTAATACGCAAAGATATGGAGTTTAGAGATTTAAATAAGAAGATATTACTTGATAGAAATGAATGGAGAAGGAATATCAAAGTGATCGATCCAGCGTGATTCTCTTTTTGGTTTATGTAGCCTACCCCAAATACTTGGGATAAAAGGCTTAGTTGTTGTTGTTGTTGTTGTTGGTAGTTTTTAGGGTAACTAACTGAAAAAACAATTAAAAAAACTGAAAAAAATGAAAAAAATAAATAAAAAATTTAACAAAAAATTTATGTATTTTTATCAATAGATCAACCTAATTACAAATAAAGGAACAAATTTAGATTTGAAATTGGATAGGAGAATAGATTGGACGATACACTTTGATTTTTATAAAAAAAATTAAAATTCAAAAAATAAATACCGCTATCAGCAGTTTTGAGGCAAGTATACATCTATTGTTCACTTCATAATAGTTTATTAGGTTAAGGACAAAGATGATAACGAATGAGTAAGTTTTCTCTCTCTAAACAAAAAAAATGTGAGAATAAAATAATGGGGTGAGCCTGGTATTAAGGCAATAGGCTCGAGAGTGATAAAATAATAGGGTGAGCCTGGTATTAAGGCAATAGCCTCAAGAGTGAAAATAGAGTATGATCCAAGTAATCGGGTACTTTGCGCCTAAGTAAGCGTGAATATTCGTATGAAAAGTGAAATATTCTAAAAACAGAAAAAAAAAAAGAAAAAGAAAAGAGTATGAACCGAGTAATCGGGTACGTTGCGCCTAAGCAAGCGTGAATATTCGCATGAAAGATAAAAATTCTTAAAAAAAAGAAAAGAAAAAAAAATAAAAAAATGAAAAAAATGAAAAAAAATTGTTATGAGAGAGGAGAAGAATCATGAGTTAGAGTTGGAGTTCAAAGCCAAAGTAGACTATCACACATACACGTAGATGTATATGAGCCAATGGATTATCTGTTAGTGGGTATTGAAATATAGGATTTAAATTTTTGATTAAAATGATAAGTGTATTTGATGCGACGCTCGATTTGAAAATTAATAATTTAAATGCGTTCTTGAGTTTGTGTATTAGTGAGATTAATTGATGAAAATATCATTAAAAAAATTTCTTTCGCTTGTACAAAAATTTTATTTTTCTTAATTTTCGGTTATCCTTATTTTTCTTTTCTTTATTTCTTAATCTATTTTCTTCTTGAATTTTGTGGGTATATTCATTGCAAACCCTCACGAGACACAACTCGTCCACTATGGTAACCTAGGGGTTTAAAGGCTTGTTGCACGTGCTAAGTGCAATAGCGGTTCCTACAAAAGTGAGTTAGGATTTTTCTTTTTCTTCTTAGGTTTAGGTTTTGCTCGAGGACTAGCAAAAGATAGGTGTGGGGTGTGATGAGTGCCATATATTGCATATTTATAGCCTTCACATTACCTATTTTTGTATATAAATAATGCTACTCGGATATTTTTAGTGTATTTTTCAGGAATTTTATTCGTACAAGGAGACGGCATGAAATCATAATTGGATTGGGAAATCAAGCCAGAAAAGTTTCCAAAGTGAGCAAAACTACGAGACTGTGATATTGCAGAGGCTCAAAGTCGAATACAGTCAGGAATATTAAACGTACAAGACAAGAGTTTCACGTGGAAAACAATTCAAGATTTTTTCACAAAATATTACCGCGGATTAGTGGTATTTACTGCCAATTAGCGGCCAAAACATGGCCGTTCCAAACGATATTTCTTCGAGGGCTTCGATATAATTTTTTGGTTTTTTAGTTATGTTGGAATTGGGGTTTGATTTCCGAAGCCTATATATTAGCCGTATCATTGTATTCTAAAAGAATCCTGTAAGTTTTGTACCCATTTTTAATTTAATAAAATTAGAGTTTTGCTGAAGGGGTGACGGCCATAATACCGTGCTTCATAGGTAAACCATTATTTTTTATTCTTTATTTTCTTTTGTGATAGAGTTAATTGCTTTCTAGTATTGTATTCATGAATAAAAATAGAATTTTGCTTACTAGAATTATGAGTAGCTAATTTTTTTTAGCCCTAGGATGTAGATGAAATTAGTTTAATAGATCTAATATGGATTTATCTCATATTTTTTCTAAAAAGAAATAAAGTTATGATTTTTCTATAAATAAATAAAAGATAGAGTTCTCAAATCATAATTCTTTGATAGATTATGCTTAATTAATATTTTGATAATCTATGCTAGATTAAGTTTGGAATTCTTATTCTTTGTTTGTTTTTAGAATTATCAATGAAGATTTTACTATAAATAAATTGAATTGAGTAAACTTGTAAATCTAAATTCTTTAATAGGTTATACTTAACTTTGGTCTTTTGATAGCCTATGCTTATATTAGAATTTGAAGTTTATTTATTTTCTTTTGTTTATAAGATGTGATTTGTTTTTAAGAAAGGTGTTATTTTTGATGGTTTATGCTTGAACATCACTTGATAGGTCATACTTAGGGACACTTGATTAAAATCAAATAAAAATGATCACCTTTTTAATATGCTACTTAACCGTGCATAATTAAAAAGATAGGAAGAAATAGATAATTTATTGTTAGGCTATTATTCTAATGGATTCGAAATCCTAAGCTAATCTTTAGAACTTAGAACCAATCTTCCCTCAATTTAGAAACTCTTAGTTAATCCACTAGAACTAAAGAAATAGTAAGAATCGCAAAACACCTGAGATCTCTGTGGGACGACCTGTACAGTGCTACACCGATACTGTGCGCTTGCAGTAAATATTACATCAGAAGGGTCAAACCGTCGTCTTTTGGAGAAATCCAGTTTTCTATTTGGAGATCAGTTCATCGTTCCAGATGAAGCTCTATATGTGTATGAGCATAAGTGGCTTCGAGAAGTGAAAGGTGTTCAGATGTTTCTTCTAAATATGGCCAGGAGCTATCCATTGGCATACCTCCAGAAATTATCAGTTCTGCACACCATGAATTGGAATATGATTAGAGAACAAGACGGGCTAGCTGTCTGCAATTTTGGTATTGTGAGTGCTTATCAAGATGATCCCAGCAGATCTATCATCGGTATTTTTCCTGGCAAATTCGATAAAGACTACCCCTTGGGTGAAGTCCCCTGAAGAGTCAACACTTTTTTGAACAAGTTATTGACTGCAAGAGAGCAGTACCTAGCTCATAATTTCATAACTTCTGGTTGGATCCACTCAATTGAGAACATGTGGTGGAGCAGGATGGTGGATTTCGTACTCTCCACTTTTGAGGATACTCTGCGAGGAGTTGGTCTTTTTGGCGCCATCAGGAACGTCCAGTTTGGCCTCCCTCATAGTGCCTATCATCTGTACAGTATTGATTAGTATCATATTTTACATATTTTCTCCTATATTTTATCTATTTTTGTATATAAATAATTGTTGCTCAAGTATATTTAGTTTGTTTGTATATGTAATAAATATTTTACAAGGAAGAAAAGAAGAAGATGCAAATTTGTCAAGAATATAAGCATAGAAAGTCAATTTTGGTGAAAATAGAAACTCAAGTGCTACAGCAGCAATTTCAATAGTATTTTAGGCCAAGATAAATCTTGAACTGGAAATATTCATATAGAGAAACGTTGTAGATCTTGGAATTATCTTCAAAATGAATCCAAAAATAGATCCATCCGAGTTTGAATGCAATAGTTATGGCCATTTTACTGAAGCATTGCAGAGTGAAAAATCCGATCCAGCGGGCTACAGATCTGCTGAACTTAATTTCGGATTTTGGACCCAAAAATTAATATATTATGCTATCTAATCTCAACCATTGGTTTTTAATACCTATGGATTAGATTAAAATTATATATCTTGATAATAGTTTGTGTTGGATTAGGATTATATATTTTGTATTGAGTTTCAGTAGGAGTAAGATTGTGTTTGGGTTATAAATGCCCCATAAATCCTTATAAATTGGAGAGATTTTTAGATGTAATTTTAAATATACTTTTAATTAATAAATATTAGAGTTTTGCTGAAGATTGTGGCCCCATGAAGCTATTATTTGGGAATATGACTGTGGTATTGAACATATTCAATATGGATGAGCACACAACGAGCTTCCTCATTGAGCTAAACATGATTCATCGTTTGCACTCTCATTCTACCTCTTGCACTGATGATGAACCCCCATTTGAGCAAATTTTTGAAGATGAGCTCATATTATTAGATGAATTGGCAAACACTAATTCTATGTATGATGATACTTGTGTAAGTGTGTCATTGATTTATGAGCAAACTTTTGAGGATTTGTTTGCAGAGGACCTCACATTACTTCGTGAGTTAGAAGGGTCACCACCACATTCACATTATCATATAACACTCTTCTCACCTCATGATATTTCTACATGTATGCTTGTTACTAACGATATTGGCAGGTTTATAATGAAGAATTCTTTAACTTAATTATTAATGCTTACATGTAGACAAAAAAAAGCGAGGATGGCATAAGATACAAACAGGTAATTTCGTGACTTGTAGGAGAATGATGAGATACAATAATGCACCCACTTCACGTTTAAAACACACACACTATGAAAGTAGGAAGCGATTGAGAGGTCGTAACCACTTTCCATGCGTTAATAGGGTGACGTTATTGAGATCGTAAATTTTTACGACTCTTATTATTTGTATAATATTTATACAATAGTTTTCATATTTATTTTACCACCCTTAGTTCGTGTATGAGGGCATACATGAGTTTAGGTGTGGGGGAGTGGGTTATGGTATTATTTTTCATGTTTTTTTAGCGTTTTATTTTTTTAGAATTTTTATTTTTTTTTAGATTTTTGGATTTCTTTATTTTACACTTCGGGTAGTTTTTAGGATAATTAACTAAATAAATAAATAACTTTATATATATATATATATATATATATATATTCATCAATAGGTTAACTTAATTGCAAATAAAGGAATAAATTTAGATTTGAAATTTGATAGGAGAGTACATTGGATAATACAATCAGAATTTTATAAAAAAGTTTAAAATCTGAAAAATAAATACTGCTAACATTAGTTTCGAGGTAAGTATACATCTATTTTTTTCTTCATAATAGTTTATTAGGTAAGGACAAAAATGATAACGATTGAGTAAGTTTTCTCTCTCTAAATAAGAATAAAAAGAAAAAATGGAGGTGAGGCTGGTTTTAAGGCAATAGCCTCAGAAATAAAAAAAAAGAAAAAGTGAGAAGAAAAAGAGGAGGGTGAGCCTAGTATAAAGGCAATAACCTCAAGAGAGACAAAAAAACGGTGCGCCTAGTATTAAGGTAATAGCCTCAAGAGTGAAAAAATAGAGTATGATCCGAGTAATCGGGTACTTTGCGCCTAAGTAAGTATGAATATTAACATGAAAAGTGAAATATTCTTAAAAGATTGTTATGAGAGAGAAGATGAATCATGAGTTAGAGTTGGAGTACAAGGCCGAAGTAGATTATCACACATGCACGTAGATGTATAAGAGCCAATGGATTATCTGTTAGTGGGTAATGAAAAAAAGGATTTAAATTTTTTATTAAAATATTAAGTGTATCTGATATGACGCTTGATTTGAAAATTGATAATCTAAATGCGTTCTTGAGTTTGTATATTGTAAGATTAATTGAAGAAAATATAATGTAAAAAATGATTTTTTCTTTTGTATAAATTTTTATTTTTCTTAATTTTTAGTTATCCTTATTTTTCTTTTCATTATTTCTTAATCTATTTTCTTCACGAATTTTGTTGGTATATTCATTACAAACCCTCACGAGACATAACTCGTCTACTAGGGTAACCTAAGAGTTTAAAGGTTTGTTACACGTGCTAAGTGCAATCGTGATTCCTGCGAAAATGAGTTAGGATTTTTCTTTTTCTTTTTAAGTTTAGGTTTAGCTCGAGGACTAACAAAAAATAGGTGTAGGGGTGTGATTAATATCATATTTTGCATATTTTCTCTAATATTTTATCTATTTTTATATATAAATAATTGCTACTCGGGTATATTTAGTGTGTTTTTATAGGTAATAAAGGTTTCACAAGGAAGAAAAGAAAAAGATGCAAATTTGTCAAGACTATGAGCATAGAAAGTTAATTTTGGTGAAGACAGAAACTCAAGTGCAGCAATAGCAACTTCAAGAGTATTTTCGGCCAAGATAAATTTTGAACTAGAAAAATTTATATAAAAAACATTGTATATCTCGGAATTATTTTCGAAATGAGTCCAAGAACAGATCAATTTGAGTTTGAATGCAAAATTTATGACCATTTTACTGAAGCACTGCAGAGTGAAAATCCGATCCAGCGGGCTACGAGTCTGTTGAACTTAATTTCGGATTTTGGACCCAAAATTAGTAATTTATGTCATCTAATCTCAACCATTGGTTTCTAATACCTATAGATTAGATTAAGATTATATATCTTGAGATTAGTTTGTGTTAGATTAAAATTATATCTTTTGTATTGAGTTTGAGTAGGAGTAGGATTGTGTTTGGGTTACAAATACCCCATGAATCCTTATAAATTGGAGAGATTTTTAGATGTAATTTTAGATATACTTTTAATTAATAAATATTAAGTTTTTGCTGAAGGGGTGACGGCCGCCATACCGAGTTCCAGATGTAATATCATTGCTCTTCATTACTTTTAGATAGATTTAGTTGCTTTCTAGTATAGATTTATTTGTTTTGTAGTATAAATTTATCTTGCTTTCTAGGAAAATAGAATTTTTATGGCTTTCATAAATAAATATAAGATTTTGATGATTAGTAGTATGAGTAACTAATTTGATTTAGCCCTAAAATGTAGATGAAATTAGTTTAATAGATCTAACATGAATTTATCTTATCTTCTTCCTAAAAAGAAATAAAGTTTTTCTATAAACAAATAAAAGATGGATTTCGTAAATCATAATTTTTTGATAGATTATGCTTGATTCATGTTTTGATAATCTATACTTAGATGAGATTTGAAATTCATATTCTTTGTTTTTATTTATAGAATTATTAACAAGATTTTCATATAAATAAATTGAAGAGAATAAAACTTGTAAATCTAATTTTTTTGATTGGTTATACTTAAATTTGACGTTTTAATAGCCTATACTTAGATTAGGTTTTGAAGTTTATTTATTAGCTTTTGTTTATAAGATTATCTATTAGATTTAATTTATTTTTAAGAAAGATATTATCTTTGATGATCTATACTTGCAGATCACTTGATAGATCATACTTAGGGGTACTTAATTAAAATCAAATTAAAAATATCACCTTTTTAATGTGTTACTTGAGCATGCATAATTAAAAAGTTAGGAAGAAAGAGATAATTCATTTTTAGGCTATTATTCTAATGGATTCGAAATCCTAAGCTAAATTTTAGGAACATAAAACTAATCCTCTCAATTTAGAATATTATAGTTAACTTGATAGAACTAAAGAATTAGTGAGAATAACAAAACACCTTAGATCTTTGTGGGAACGACCTGCATAGTGTTACACCGATATTATGCGATTGCAGTAGAATTATCACATCAAGTATCCTTGAGATGTTTAATTCGCATTCTGATTCCTTTTTTACTCCAGTGGGAGAGCGTGGCTTTGCCCTCTATGAGATATTTGAGATTTCATTGCTAGCCATGGGAGAGCGGTCATATGAAGAGTACGTACCCACTTCTGAAGAGTTGAATCAGTTGAAAGAGCAGGACAGGTCTGCATATGAGACATACTGGGAGATGTTATGTCATTTTAGAATTTGTGCTGAGATCTTTCAAACGAGAGGTCGAGGAGTTGGGCAGAAGACTTGAGCCTTCTATTTATTTCGCAACTTGAATCAGTCCTAGATCAAGGTGGCCAGACGCGAGTGGCTGAGTGATGAAACCATCCGGGAAAGGATTTTGGATCTGGAAGTCACATCTTATACTGCTGATTATGATGAGGATGGCTTCAAGGTGGTCATGCAGTTCGAGAGCTTCCATTAGCAAGCCAAGTATCGAATTTCTGATAGAGGACTTTTCGCCAGTTTCTTGATATTGTAGCTCAAGAGGTTATTCGTGCCTTCACTTCCAAAAGAGACCATTGCCTTCGATGTGGTGTATCATGCAGTGCTCCTTGCATACGGCCGGTCTCTTGGACTTCTCCCTACGATGATCTGCAGCTTGTTGAATAGTTTGAGAGAGCTTCATACCGAATTCACTAAGGTAGAGACTGTTGTCAATGATGAAGGGGAAATAATATACAAGATTCTAAATCCCCGAGTCATGCTACTGTATATGTATCTGATGGCTTGCCTTGTACTTAACTGTCCCAACCTAATGAAGGCCCCGACTTTCGAAGATCCAGCTTCTCTGCCTTATGTTCAATGGTACGAGAATTCTGATTGGACGAGCAGTATATGCTTGCCATTCGCAGGGCCCTCCAGAGTCACTAAAATTATCAGATTTATCATAACTTCTCTGAATTTCTTGACGGCAATTATGACGACAGTTTCAGGATATCCGAGGACTAGATGCCTTCACAACTCTATCATTGGCCTATTTTTGGTGGTTAGTAAATATCCGTTCAGGACACTTGGTGTATCATCAGGGGATGATCTGCCATATGGAGCTTTATTTTTTGAGTTGGTTTGCCCGCCAATTTGGCTATTCTTAGCTATATGTGGGAAACCCGAACCAAAAGCTTGGTTTTCAAGGTAATCTCTTTGAAGGGGCCTAGGCTTGGTACTATTTTTGCACTGGTGGCATGAGTGCTCAGTTCACCTTTTCTCACAAGATGCCCAATCTACTTCTCTCTTTAAACTTCTGCACCTGGTATCATGCTACCAACGCCATTACAGATTTTCGCATGAACCATGACTGCATAAAGGAGATTGAAGCTTATTACTCTCGAAAGAAGAGTGACAAAAGGACTCGTCTCAGAGACATAGATGACTTTCTTAATCTAAAGGATGACGATGAAGCTGAGGATGAGGAAGGAGCTGCTAGGGTTATAGTTGAAGTAGCAACCAGAGAGGGTGATAGTGCAGGACATGGTATAGAGGCTAAAGTTGCAGATCAAACAACTGAGGTCTAGGGTTCAGTGGCTTCTACTGGTGTCACCACTAGGGGTGTCACCCATAAGACACTTCGAGCTAGTGAAGTTGGTCCTTCGAGAGGGAGGAGGAAGAAGAAACCTCGATCTGCTTCTGCTTCTGCTTCTTTAGTGGCCTTTAGTGGCCATGGATGATGATCCAGTACTTGAGATGGCAGCACCAGTTCAAGAGGCAGCACCCCCCGTGATGGAATCAGTAAATCAAGTGCCAGCAAGTGCCACTTAGACGGTTAAGGTTGGGGTGTCAGAACCAGCTGCAGCGGTCCACTCAGATCATGGTACATTGCTAGCCACTGCTGCTGCTCCTACAGGGCTTGTACTTGTCTTTCAGGCAGCTAACGTCCTTGCTTCTCCACCAGCTTTAATGCCATCTTCTTTAGCACCACCTCGTAGTCCAACTACTGCACTAGTTTCTCCAAATAATGAAGTATACCAACTCCTTTGTTTTAACAGTTTTGTTATAACTTGGCCTCATCTTCTTCTTTTCTTAATGTTTCGGGGGCCAACTCTTCTTAGATACGTTTGACCTCGACCCAATCAGGCTCGCATGAGCTTGTATATGATTCAAGTTTATGCGGTCTAGATCGTGATATCAGTGGTGTCTATAGTGACATCAATGCGTACAATGCTGATTATTTTGAACCTTTCACCAGCAAGCACAGTCATTCCCGCCCTAAAGATATAGAACCAGCAGGTTAGGAAGGCACCACTATTCCAAGTGGCACCATAAGAGGTACCTGTTTAATTACTGTAGTACACCCCTTGTTACTTCATTTCATCAACATGCTGATTTCCTTAAAGGGTGTATGTTGCCTTTGTAGGTACGGTGGATGTTAGTTTGCTTTCACGATGCGGCTACTTCAGCTAAAGTAGGTGACTCATCAGCGATGACTCCCGTTCCTCCTCAAGCTCCTCTAGCTACTACAGTTATTACTCTATCTACAGTTGTAAGTGCTATCGTAAGGGGAGGGACTGTGGTAGAGCCCCAGGTCATGCCCGTGCATTCACATGCATCTCTCATATTCTCTTTTGAGGGTACTTCGACCATAGGGAATATCTTGGAGGAGAGTCCTCCAGTTGAGATGGCACCCGCTGGGACTAGTGCCGCTACTATTGATGAGGTTGTCGCATCTATTATTGATCACTCTTCCATTGGCGTCCTCCCGTAGACTTTGGCTCCCCATCTGACAGAGCTTCCATCTCCATCCTCTACTCTGCAGCCACCTTCAGTCGTGTCTTCGACTTTTTTAGCGGCGGAGCCTTCTTTGCCCTTAGTACGGCTATAGTACGGCTGGACGATCTCATGGAAGATTGCTTGCAGCATTTTACGAATGGATTCTGCTAGTTATTTGATCGTTATATATCTTTGATTCTTATTGGGCGGTGTGGTAGGGTACGAGATGCTCATGTTTAACCTCGTATTCTCCTCTTACTTGATTTACTATGAGCTTGGAATCGCCATAGGCCTCTAAACGTCGGACCCCCAGCTGTTGGGCAATTCGCAATCCCGTTAATAATGCATTGTACTCGGACACATTATTAGAACATGGTTGAGTTAATGAATATCCTCGGGGGATCACATGGTTTTGCGGGGATATTAGAACCACCCCCACTCCAGCAGAGTTTTTTCTCGCTGCTCCATCAAAGAACAGCTGCCAAATCGGTTCTTTAGAGACCATATTAGCTTCCACTATCTCATCTGGAATATCCTCATAAAGTTTCGAGGATTGCGGGACAGAATGCTCTGCTAAGAAGTCAGCAATTGCTTGTCCCTTAATCGCCTTTTGTGGTATAAATCGCATGTCATATTGCGATAGGAGGATTGACCAATTGGCTAACCTGCAATTGAGTGACTCAGGCTTGGTCATGAGCACTCTCAGAGGATTTACCCGAGAAATCACATGGATTGTTTGGCCTACTAAGTAATGCCGCATTTTCTGAATTGCGAATACCAAGGCCAAGCATTCCTTCTCTACTGGAGTATACCGATGTTCGGCACCTACCATAGTTCTACTAAGATAGTGAACAGCTTGCTCATGGCCGGAGTCATTAGTTTGGGCTAACAAGGCGCCAAGTGAATGGTCCATTGCTCGAACGTATATTAAGAATGGTTTTCCCGATATAGGGGCTACCAATACCGGAGGCTTTGTGAGGTACTTCTTGAGATCTTCAAAGGCTTGTTGACAAGCTTCATCCCAAACGAACGACACCCCTTTCTTCGTTAGCCTGGTAAAAGGCTGGCACCGCTCTGAAAGATTGGCGATAAATCTCCGGATATATGCTAGTCTCCCTTGTAATCCACGAAGTTCTTTAAGGTTTCTTGGTGGCTGCATCTCTTGAATTGCTTTTACCTTTTCAGGGTCTAAATAAATACCCTTAGATGTAACAACGAAACCAAGGAATTTGCCACTAGAAACGCCGAGAAAGGACTTAGTTGGATTCATTTTTAATTAGTGTTTTCTCATAAGATCAAACACCGCTTTCAGATCCCGGAGATGATCGTCTTTATTACGACTCTTGACAGCCAAGTCATCCACATAACACTCTACCGTTTTACGGAGATGCTCGCGAAAAATTGTGCTCATAGCACGCTGGTAAGTTGCACCTGCATTCTTCAGACCGAATTGCATGACCGTATAACAGTACACGCCTAACGGTGTCCTGAATGCAGTGTGTTTCTCGTCTTCCGGACACATTTTGATTTGATTGTATCCGGAAAATCCATCCATGAAAGACATTCTTTCAAATCCGCAGGTGTTGTCAATCATGACATCCGCTATTGGAAGTGGAAATTCATCTTTAGGGCATGCTGCATTGAGATCTCGAAAATCGATGCAGATTCGGATTTTTCCATTCTTTTTTGGAACTGGAACGATGTTCGCTACCCAATCAGGATGTTGTTCTTCTCGTACGAAGCCAGATTGTATAAGCTTCTTTACCTCATCTTCGATTGATTCCATCAGTTCTGGACGGAATCTTCTCTGTTGCTGTTTTACTGGTTTCGCATCTGGCTTAATATTGAGACACATCAACTCCCAGTAAGTTGAGTATGCATTAGGAACAGCCTTGAGGCGAAGCAATTCCTTCGTATTCGGAACATACTCCTCATAAGGGGTTTCGCCTATGGATAATGCTGAAATCTCATGCATTTCGTGAAGCGCAAATCCCAATTCTCCAACAGGGGTGAAGAAGGTATTGGTCTCCGGATTATACATCTCCAGTATGCAGAAAAAGTGAGGAGAACTATGTGGAATTCCAAATTGCACGTTGCGCACTGCACGATAGAGGCCAAGCTTCTCTAAACGTGTCTTGAAATTTTCCAGAACGAAATGGGTCATTCGGGACCACCATGATCGCGAAGTGGAGTGAATCCATCCAGGAGTGCGGAAATCATGAGCTGGGAATTGACCATGGGCATCCGAAAATTGATTCATAAAGGTGTCTGCTCATTTCGGGTGCTCTCCAACAGGTAAGTCTTTGCCGAATCTACTGGGCAACAGACCTGTAACATACTTTGCCGGGCCGTCGACAAATGGGCCGTTTCTGTTAAATCTCCCGGTCGCAACGCCATGACTGCTACGGGTAATTGGCCAAGACATCATGCGGGGATATGAAATCCGCTGCAGATAAGATAAAGAATAGCTGCGCTCCAGATCCGGGATAAACATATGGCGACCTCCAACATTGCTCAACCACTTGGTGCTGTCCCATAAATCTTCGTCTCGTTGGTTGACAGCATCCCCAAAAAGAAATTGCGGTTTCTTCAAAATCTGTCTATTGGCGCCTTCGAAGACGGAATCCGTGATTAATTCACGAGCTGTGAGTGGGTTGCAGCTAATAATTTTCTGTTGTCGATCTGCACTACTTTGCTCCTCAACCAAAGGGATGTGACCGTCGAATCCAAAGTGAGATTGATTATTCGGACTGCTCGAAAATCCAAAGTAATTATTCTTGGACAAAGGATCCGTCGAGTACTGAACTGTAAGAAAAAAAATAAAATAAAATAAAACTTTAGTCCAAGTTAAAAGAAAAAAAAAAAAATTGAACAGGGTAGGCACCCGCGGGTGGCCACCCGCGGAGTGCCACCCGCGAGCACCCGCGGGGTGCCACCCGCGGAGTGCCTCCCGCGAGCACCCGCGGGGTGCCGCCCGCGGGCGGGCACCCGCGGGGTGCCACCCGCACGTGAGCACCCGCGGGCGGGCACCCGCGGGGTGCCACCCGCGGGGTGCCACCCGCGGGCGGGCGCCCGCGCCGCGGGATGCCATTCCCCGGTGGACACCCGCGGGATGCCACTCCTCGGTGGACACCCCAGTGCCAGATTTGTGAGATTTGTGATCATCCCTGTGGTCATCACTGTGTAGTCGTGCATGTTGTTATATTTACATCATAACGAAGTCTCTTTCGCGTGTTATATTTACATCATAACGAAATCTCTTTCGTAATAACCGCAAAAGCGATTTTAAAGTAAACGGATGACCGTTTGTTTACCTGATATCAGGGAAGAGAGATCAACAGTGGCGGTGATGCCTGCGTGTCGATCCTCATCGGCGATAACGCCCACTGATCGATCTTCAGCATTTAAATCATGTGGCTGCGAAGTGCCTGCGGAAGCCATGAGAAAGGAGAAAGTAATCGTACAAAATAAAAGAACGAGAGATTTTCTGATTATGAGAAAAAGAGTTGGAGATCTATGGGTATTTATAGTGAATTAGCAGAAGTTCAAATTGGGAAAGAAATCAAAGTTCTGACCAAAATCAGAGTTTGATTAGAGTCCAAACAGGACTTGGATATTTATTTAAAACCCTTTTCCTATTCTAATGCTAATTCCTACCCAAATTAAGATCCAAATAACAAACAGGCGGGACTCCTGTGACTTTGGTCATCCAATGCTACTGAACTATGTTGATAACGTTGAGATGATCAGTGGTTTTGATTAGGCTTCTTTTTACTAGGCACGTCTATAGGCATTGGACCAACATTTGGAGAGTTTGAATAACTTGAGCTAGGCCAATATATCTACCGTTGTTGACATTAAAGTTGCCCGAGTTTGTGCTAAACTAATCTTCTCCAAGAGGAGCAGAAGAAGAAGGAACAAGTATGTGCTCGAGAGCTCCAGGACTTGGCCAATGTTTAGGGCAGAACAGGCAATGAGCTCGAGTGGGCCGAGCTTGAAATGGAAGCCATGCAAAGTAACATCTCTCGCACCCGTGAGGCCATCACCATTGCTTAGGCTGTTATTTAGGCTGAAGAGTTGAAGTCTGATGAGATCATGAAGTGCCTTGAGCCCCTAACTCACTAGCAGGTACAGATATAGTAGGAAGTGGCGATGTGGACCAAGACTTTGGAAGACGTACGCGCTGAGGTAGCACAATACCTTATTGTTGATGAGGATGTGCTACATTTTCAAGCTACTGCCATTATTGAAGAAGCTCGTTCAAAAAACTTGCAGAAAGTAGAAGAGAGATTAAGAGCTCTAACTGACCATTGATATCTCCCATTTGTATCTCGCTCTCTCTCTGTCTCTCTCTTTTTATTACATACTTTGTATTTTTCATATATAAAGGAAAATATTACTTTTTCCTTTCAATCTTGTTGCATTTTTTTGAATCATTGTGACATATAGTATAGAATGTTGGAATGGATTGATATTTGTGATGTCCTGGTAGCAATAGTGTTAAGACTGAACTTAGTGAATGGATTTTCTAGTGATTTAGTGAATGAGTTTTCTTTTGGAATTGGTGAATGGATTTGATAGAAAATGGAGGTTTACTAAGGATGTGGGAACACCTTAGTGGGTGAAGAGTTTCAGTACTGATGGGAGTATGATGGAAATTAGTTTGCGAAGTGACTCGTCTGGTTGACAAACAGAGCTGAGATGGTGGGTTTGAGCTGAAATCTTCTAAATTTATGATTTTTTGATGCAATTTCCACATATATGATACTATATATTATTAAACATTTTCAAAATCATACATGCTCAAACTTACATCTATCTTGAGTTTCATTACAATATATCATGCCGTTTATGCTATATGTGCATATATCATATCACTGTCCATAGCTATGTAGTAGTTCATTTTAAAACTACTATAACTTTTTCATCTTAACTCCGATTAATCTCATTCTAGTGTCATTAGAAAAGCAATTTACTAAATTATAATTCTTCCAACTAGAACTTATCCAAATTATTTTTGGTGAATTTTGAATCCCTTTCCATTGCCATAAAAAATTATTACAGAATTTTTTTGATCGATTACAATGAAAAAGAATAAATAAAGGAAAACAAATGAGAGGACTTATAGATCGTTGCTCTCTTTTACAAAAGTTGTGGGATCTAAGGTAGCTATGAGGCGCGCTCGATCCTCGTTGACGATCTGATATTGACAATTGATGACGGTGGAGATTTCTAGGGCCGGCTCTCCTTTATTCTTGCTAATTAGAAGAATATTGCAGGCTTTTGTGCGAGAGAGATCTTGCCAAAGGTC
This sequence comes from Dracaena cambodiana, assembly GCA_036321105.1. Taxonomy (NCBI): domain Eukaryota; kingdom Viridiplantae; phylum Streptophyta; class Magnoliopsida; order Asparagales; family Asparagaceae; genus Dracaena; species Dracaena cambodiana. The sequence goes on from JAYEPQ010000001.1 coordinate 27,318,040, forward strand.
CTTTTTGAGTCCTTTGTAGATGTATTTATAAGTATGAAGTTGTTATGAGTGTTTCCTTATAAATAAAAATAGAATTTTCTTGTAATGTTCATCAAATATATGATTTGCCTTTTGATTAGATTTAGTCCAGATATTTATTACATTTGGTCTTAATTATGTACACAAATCAATTATAGATCTGATTAAAATCTGTTTAAAATCTGCAAAATGGCCTCTCTGGATGCCAGGCTGGCGTAGTCTCACGAGCCACATAAGGTTAAACAGCCTCGCTAGCAGCGACGCTGGTAGCCTCGCGAGCGTGAGATTGGTAACCTCGCGTGTCGTGAGGCTATTTAGCCTGGGTCTCTTCAATTTTTTTTCTCATTATACAAGACCCCATCCAAATTTTTCAAAATTTTATTTTCTCCTTTCGTTTTGGCAAAATTTTGAAATACTTTAAATTTTTTCTTCAGCTTTGACCACATCCTCGCATAATCTGTAGCTTTACCCTAGGCTATGATAGTTTCGCATGCTAATATTCTTCTCGAGATTAGTGCCTCAAATCGGGCCGTCCGTTTCAAACTCACTTATTTAAGGTGCCAAAAAGGATTTTTTTTCTCATTTTTCTTTACTTTTTCTTTATCTTATCTTTCTTTCTTTTCTTCTCGTCTTTTCCTCTCTTCTCTTCTTTTCTTCTCTTCTTTTCTTCTCTTCTCTTATTTTCTTCTCTTCTTCTTTTCTCCTCTTCTTATTCGCAAGAGCAACTATTTTGGGTATAGAGGTGGGCCCGACAGCACTGTCCAATTCCAATTCGGAGAGCCAGTGCCAAGTTTCACGCCGGGCAGCTTCAAGGATCATGTTCGAGACTCTTCCTAGGCAGTCAAGCAACTCTTAGAGAATTGATTACTGATGCACCGTTAGAAGGTGATGAGTGTCATATATTGCATATTTATAGCCTTCATATTACCTATTTTTGTATATAAATAATGCTACTCGGATATTTTTAGTGTGTTTTTCAGAAATTTTATTCGTACAAGGAGACGGCATGAAATCATAATTGGATTGGGAAATCAAGCTAGAAAAGTTTCCAAAGTGAGCAAAACTACGAGACCACGATATTGCATAGACTCAAAGTCGAATACAGTCAGAAAAAATTAAGCGTAGAAGACAAGAGATTCATGTGGAAAACAATTCAAGATTTTTCCACAAAATATTACCGCAGATTAGCTGTATTTACCGCTAATTAGCGGCCAAAACATGGCCGTTCCAGACGATATTTCTTCGAGGGCTTCGATATAATTTTTTGGTTTTTTAGTTCTGTTAGAATTTAGGTTTGATTTCCGAAGCCTATATATTGGTCGTATCCTTGTATTCTAAATGAATCCTGTAAGTTTTGTACTCGTTTTTAATTTAATAAAATTAGGGTTTTGGGTGACGGCCATAATACCGTGCTCCAAAGGTAAGCCATTGATTTTAATTCTTTATTTGCTTTTTAGATAGAGTTAATTACTTTCTAGTATAGATTTATTGCTTTCTCGATTAGATTTTATTGTATTCATGAATAAAAATAGGATTTTGCTTACTAGAATTATGAGTAGCTAATTTTCTTTAACCCTAGGATGTAGTTGAAATTAGTTTAATAGATCTAATATGGATTTATCTCGTCTTCTTACTAAAAAGAAATAAAGTTATGATTTTTCTATAAATAAATAAAAGATAGAGTTCTCAAATCATAATTCTTTGATAGATTATGCTAAATTAATATTTTGATAAACTATGCTTAGATTAAGTTTGGAATTCTTATTCTTTGTTTGTTTTTAGAATTATCAATGAAGATTTTACTATAAATAAATTGAATTGAGTAAATTTGTAAATCTAAATTCTTTGATAGGTTATACTTAAGTTCGGTCTGATAGCCTATGCTTATATTAGGGTTTGAAGTTTATTTATTTTCTTTTGTTTATAAGATTTTCTACTTGATATGATTTATTTTTAAGAAAGGTGTTATCTTTGATGGTTTATACTTGCACATCATTTGATAGGTCATACTTAGGGGCATTTGATTAAAATCAAATTAAAATGATCACCTTTTGAATATGTTACTTAACCGTGCATAATTAAAAAGATAGGAAGAAAGAGATAATTTATTGTTAGGCTATTATTCTAATGGATTCGAAATCCTAAACTAATTTTTAGAACTTAGAACCAATCTTCCCTCAATTTAGAAACTCTTAGTTAATCCACTAGAACTAAAGAAATAGTAAGAATCGCAAAACACCTGAGATCTCTGTGGGAAGCCCTGTATAGCGCTACACCGACACTGTGCGCTTGCAGTAAATATCACATCAAGTTTTTGGTGCCGTTGCCGGAGATCGACAGTGTTTTTCTTAATTTTTCTAAAGTTTTACGAGTTAACAGTGTGTGTTGAGTGTGCAGGGAATAGAAATTGCTGATACAAAGACAAAAAGGATCAGAAGAGCCTCTGGACTAAGCATCAGAAACCAGAGAGTCAAACTCTCTGGTTTAGCCTCTATTTAGCGGCCAAAACCGCCAATTAGCGGCAAGTAAAGTAATTCTGAACCCAAATTCTTCCTGTTCTATGATTTGGTTCCCTGGTTCTGTAAAAAAAATAAAAAAAAAACAATCAATTTTTTTTTATTTTCTTTTCCATCTCTCTCCCTCTCCACCTTTTTCAAAAAAAATAATAAAAAAAATGTTTCAAAATCAAACTGGTTGCTATCATTGTCGTGATCCATATCATAATTATTATCAGTGTCCATGGATAGGAAGTTCGCTAGGATTAGGTCATAATCAAATTCACAACACATATAATGAACCTACGAGTGCTTCTTATACACAAAATTACAATTATGAATGGATGAATAATTCTAATTTTGCATATAATCAAGAGCCATACCAAGAGAGTCCTCCATCTGATCCTTTCTTTATGGGCTATTCATCTTAATGTTCTACATTCATTCATGAACAAAATATCCAATTGAACATGTTAGATGAAAGATTAAAAAAATTAGAAGCAAGCTATAAATGTTATGAGAATATACCTTTAACCACTTCATATCTGTCATCAAATATGTACACAGATCTATCATATGCACCATCAAATTTCACTCATGATCTCGAGATGCAATCATTTGAACAAAATGAGAAAAATTATAATCATAAGTCTGAGGAACGAAGACGTAGAATAGAGGAAGGTATACAAGCTTTACCATAATCATCCTCTCAAATTGCAGCTTGTATGGAAGATCTCCTCAAAGCGATTTCTCAAACTAAAATTTTTGGAGATCAACCATCTAATAGTTTGAATATATCTGACTCCAACAAGCAACCACTCCAGTCATCTTTTGAAGTAGATATGATTCAAAATGAATTGAATAATTTTGTGCATGATGAGTCTATAATTCAATATTATGATCAACCTATTTTAGACCATTGTGAAAATAATTATGAAGAAATTGGTGATAAAGAAAAAAAATTGCATGGTGATTTGTTTCATGATGAGCTTGCTAGTGACACATTATCATTTGATTCTTTTGATGGAATTGTGAAAAAATTTGTGAAAAAGAATTTTTATTCCTTCATAATAACTAGACTAATAATAAGTCCACTAGTATAGTATTTTCTTTTGAGAATTTTGATGATAGGATTGAAGAAAATTTGCATGACAAGCCTATAATACTTGAAGATTGGAAGGAACTACAAAAAGAAGAGATTATGGTACCTAATGATTTAGAAGGACGATCCAAAATCGAGCTCATGATTCTGCAACATCAAAGTGAGTATGTTATTTCACAAGTTGATAAAACTAAAATACTTACTGCTATGAAAGATGCTCGTGGGTCAAATATCGATGATAAAAGTACAATTTCCAACTTTAAAATTTTATTATTGAATAAAAAAATAAAAGTAGAAATAAATTGAGAAAAATCAAAAACAAGATGGAGATATTAAATGCAAAACTGACAAAAAGGCAAAGTTCATCCATATCAAAACATAAAAGGATACACTATGAGAGTGGAAAGCGATCAAGAGGTCGTAACCGGTTTGAATTTTCTAGTAAATGTATAATATGTATATCATAGTTTCTTATTTATTTTACCATACTTGGTTTGTGTATGAGGGTATATACGAGTTTAGGTGTGGGGGAGTGGGTTAGGATATATATATTTTTTTGTGATTTTAGTTTTTTTAGAGTTTTTATTGTATTTTTAGATGATTTTTGGGTTTCTTTATTTTACACTTTGGGTAGTTTTTAGAGTGGATTTATGCCGGGGCGATCGACGACAGAAACTATTCATTTACTTTGTCAACTTATAGAGCGATTCCGAGAGAGAAATAGATATTTGCATATGGTATTTATTGACTTAGAGAAAACCTATGATAAAGTTCCACGAGAGATACTTTGAGGGACACTGATGAAGAAAAGAGTTCCCATCAAATATATCGACATAATTAAGGACATGTATGATGGAGTAGTGGCCAATATCAGAACATGTGGTGGTTTAACAAGTGATTTTTCTATCACAACTGGATTACATCAAGAATCTGCATTGACCCCATTCTTATTTGCTATAGTGATGGATGAGCTTACTAAAAACATTCAGTATGAGATACCTTGGTGTATGCTATTTGCTGATGATATTGTCTTAATTGATAAAACAAGAGAAGGGGTAAATGCCAAGTTAGAGTTATGGAGGCATACATTAGAATCTAGAGGTTTTTAATTGAGTAGGTCTAAAACAGAGTATATAGAGTGTAAATTTAGTAAACGACGGACCATAAACTATAATGCTGTAAAACTGGATAGGTAAGAAATACAAATGAGCAGTCAGTTTAGATATTTGGGTTCTATTATTCATAATGATGGAGAGATCAATAAGGATGTTAACCATAAGATACAAGCTGGCTGGTTGAAATGGAGGAGGGCAATAGGAGTTTTATGTGACCGTAACCTTCTGTTAAGATTGAAAGGAAAATTTTATAGGACTACTATTAGACCACTTTATTATATGGCACGGAATGTTGGGTTATAAAGAAACGTCATTAACAGAAGATAAGTGTAGCAGAGATCGCATGCTCCGTTGGATGTGCGGCAACACTAGAAGAGATAAAGTGAGAAATGAAGATATTCGTGCTAAACTAGGTGTAGCTCCCATCGATGAGAAGATGCGAGAAAATCGTTTACGCTGGTTTGGCCATGTGCAACGTAGGCCTACAAGTGCACCAATTCGAAGATGAGAGTTTATCAATGTAGGACAAGTTAAAAGAACGAAGGAAAGAACGAAGAAAATATGGATGGAGGTAATACGCAAAGATATGGAGTTTAGAGATTTAAATAAGGAGATATTACTTGATAGAAATGAATGGAGAAGGAATATCAAAGTGATCGATCCAGCGTGATTCTCTTTTTGGTTCATGTAGTCTACCCCAGATACTTGGGATAAAAGGCTTAGTTGTTGTTGTTGTTGTTGTTGGTAGTTTTTAGGGTAACTAACTGAAAAAACAATTAAAAAAACTGAAAAAAAATGAAAAAAATAAATAAAAAAATTTAACAAAAAATTTATGTATTTTTATCAATAGATCAACCTAATTACAGATAAAGGAACAAATTTAGATTTGAAATTGGATAGGAGAATAGATTGGACGATACACTTTGATTTTTATGAAAAAAATTAAAATTCAAAAAATAAATACCGCTATAAGCAGTTTTGAGGCAAGTATACATCTATTGTTCACTTCATAATAGTTTATTAGGTTAAGGACAAAAATGATAACGAATGAGTAAGTTTTCTCTCTCTAAACAAAAAAAATGTGAGAATAAAATAATGGGGTGAGCCTGGTATTAAGGCAATAGGCTCGAGAGTGATAAAATAATGGGGTGAGCCTGGTATTAAGGCAATAGCCTCAAGAGTGAAAATAGAGTATGATCCAAGTAATCGGGAACTTTGCGCCTAAGTAAGCGTGAATATTCGTATGAAAAGTGAAATATTCTAAAAAAAGAAAAAGAAAAAGAAAAGAGTATGAACCGAGTAATCGGGTACGTTGCGCCTAAGCAAGCGTGAATATTCGCATGAAAGGTAAAAATTCTTAAAAAAAAGAAAAGAAAATAAAATAAAAAAATGAAAAAAAATTGTTATGAGAGAGGAGAAGAATCATGAGTTAGAGTTGGAATTCAAAACCAAAGTAGACTATCACACATACACGTAGATGTATATGAGCCAATGGATTATCTGTTAGTGGGTATTGAAATATAGGATTAAAATTTTTGATTAAAATGATAAGTGTATTTGATGTGACGCTCGATTTGAAAATTGATAATTTAAATGCGTTCTTGAGTTTGTATATTAGTGAGATTAATTGATGAAAATATCATTAAAAAAATTTCTTTCGCTTGTACAAAAATTTTATTTTTCTTAATTTTCGGTTATCCTTATTTTTCTTTTCTTTATTTCTTAATCTATTTTCTTCTTGAATTTTGTGGGTATATTCATTGCAAACCCTCACGAGACACAACTCGTCCACTATGGTAACTTAGGGGTTTAAAGGCTTATTGCACGTGCTAAGTGCAATCGCGGTTCCTACGAAAGTGAGTTAGGATTTTTCTTTTTCTTCTTAGATTTAGGTTTTGCTCGAGGACTAGCAAAAGATAGTTGTGGGTGTGATGAGTGCCATATATTGCATATTTATAGCCTTCATATTATCTATTTTTGTATATAAATAATGCTACTCGGATATTTTTAGTGTATTTTTCAGGAATTTTATTCGTACAAGGAGACGACATGAAATCATAATTGGATTGGGAAATCAAGCCAGAAAAGTTTCCAAAGTGAGCAAAACTACGAGACTATGATATTGCAGAGGCTCAAAGTCGAATACAGTCAGGAATATTAAACGTACAAGACAAGAGTTTCACGTGGAAAACAATTCAAGATTTTTTCAGAAAATATTACAGCGGATTAGCGGTATTTACTGCCAATTAGAGGCCAAAACATGGCCGTTCCAAACGATATTTCTTCGAGGGCTTCGATATAATTTTTTGGTTTTTTAGTTATGTTGGAATTGGGGTTTGATTTCCGAAGCCTATATATTAGCCATATCATTGTATTCTAAAAGAATCCTGTAAGTTTTGTACCCGTTTTTAATTTAATAAAATTAGAGTTTTGCTGAAGGGGTGACGGCCATAATACCGTGCTTCATAGGTAAACCATTATTTTTTATTCTTTATTTTCTTTTTTGATAGAGTTAATTGCTTTCTAGTATTGTATTCATGAATAAAAATAGAATTTTGCTTACTGGAATTATGAGTAGCTAATTTTTTTTAGCCCTAGGATGTAGATGAAATTAGTTTAATAGATCTAATATGGATTTATCTCATATTCTTTCTAGAAAGAAATAAAGTTATGATTTTTCTATAAATAAATAAAAGATAGAGTTCTCAAATCATAATTCTTTGATAGATTATGCTTAATTAATATTTTGATAATCTATGCTAGATTAAGTTTGGAATTCTTATTCTTTGTTTGTTTTTAGAATTATCAATAAAGATTTTACTATAAATAAATTGAATTGAGTAAACTTGTAAATCTAAATTCTTTAATAGGTTATACTTAACTTTGGTCTTTTGATAGCCTATGCTTATATTAGAATTTGAAGTTTATTTATTTTCTTTTGTTTATAAGATATGATTTGTTTTTAAGAAAGGTGTTATTTTTGATGGTTTATGCTTGAACATCACTTGATAGGTCATACTTAGGGACACTTGATTAAAATCAAATAAAAATGATCACCTTTTTAATATGCTACTTAACCGTGCATAATTAAAAAGATAGGAAGAAATAGATAATTTATTGTTAGGCTATTATTCTAATGGATTCGAAATCCTAAGCTAATCTTTAGAACTTAGAACCAATCTTCCCTCAATTTAGAAACTCTTAGTTAATCCACTAGAACTAAAGAAATAGTAAGAATCGCAAAACACCTGAGATCTCTGTGGGACGACCTGTACAGTGCTACACCGATACTGTGCGCTTGCAGTAAATATTACATCAGAAGGGTCAAACCGTCGTCTTTTGGAGAAATCCAGTTTTCTATTTGGAGATCAGTTCATCGTTCCAGATGAAGCTCTATATGTGTATGAGCATAAGTGGCTTCGAGAAGTGAAAGGTGTTCAGATGTTTCTTCTAAATATGGCCAGGAGCTATCCATTGGCATACCTCCAGAAATTATCAGTTCTGCACACCATGAATTGGAATATGATTAGAGAACAAGACGGGCTAGCTGTCTGCAATTTTGGTATTGTGAGTGCTTATCAAGATGATCCCAGCAGATCTATCATCGGTATTTTTCCTGGCAAATTCGATAAAGACTACCCCTTGGGTGAAGTCCCCTGAAGAGTCAACACTTTTTTGAACAAGTTATTGACTGCAAGAGAGCAGTACCTAGCTCATAATTTCATAACTTCTGGTTGGATCCACTCAATTGAGAACATGTGGTGGAGCAGGATGGTGGATTTCGTACTCTCCACTTTTGAGGATACTCTGCGAGGAGTTGGTCTTTTTGGCGCCATCAGGAACGTCCAGTTTGGCCTCCCTCATAGTGCCTATCATCTGTACAGTATTGATTAGTATCATATTTTACATATTTTCTCCTATATTTTATCTATTTTTGTATATAAATAATTGTTGCTCAAGTATATTTAGTATGTTTGTATATGTAATAAATATTTTACAAGGAAGAAAAGAAGAAGATGCAAATTTGTCAAGAATATAAGCATAGAAAGTCAATTTTGGTGAAAATAGAAACTCAAGTGCTACAGCAGCAATTTCAATAGTATTTTAGGCCAAGATAAATCTTGAACTGGAAATATTCATATAGAGAAACGTTGTAGATCTTGGAATTATCTTCAAAATGAATCCAAAAATAGATCCATCCGAGTTTGAATGCAATAGTTATGGCCATTTTACTGAAGCATTGCAGAGTGAAAAATCCGATCCAGCGGGCTACAGATCTGCTGAACTTAATTTCGGATTTTGGACCCAAAAATTAATATATTATGCTATCTAATCTCAACCATTGGTTTTTAATACCTATGGATTAGATTAAAATTATATATCTTGATAATAGTTTGTGTTGGATTAGGATTATATATTTTGTATTGAGTTTCAGTAGGAGTAAGATTGTGTTTGGGTTATAAATGCCCTATAAATCCTTATAAATTGGAGAGATTTTTAGATGTAATTTTAAATATACTTTTAATTAATAAATATTAGAGTTTTGCTGAAGATTGTGGCCCCATGAAGCTATTATTTGGGAATATGACTGTGGTATTGAACATATTCAATATGGATGAGCACACAACGAGCTTCCTCATTGAGCTAAACATGATTCATCGTTTGCACTCTCATTCTACCTCTTGCACTGATGATGAACCCCCATTTGAGCAAATTTTTGAAGATGAGCTCATATTATTAGATGAATTGGCAAACACTAATTCTATGTATGATGATACTTGTGTAAGTGTGTCATTGATTTATGAGCAAACTTTTGAGGATTTGTTTGCAGAGGACCTCACATTACTTCGTGAGTTAGAAGGGTCACCACCACATTCACATTATCATATAACACTCTTCTCACCTCATGATATTTCTACATGTATGCTTGTTACTAACGATATTGGCAGGTTTATAATGAAGAATTCTTTAACTTAATTATTAATGCTTACATGTAGACAAAAAAAAGCGAGGATGGCATAAGATACAAACAGGTAATTTCGTGACTTGTAGGAGAATGATGAGATACAATAATGCACCCACTTCACGTTTAAAACACACACACTATGAAAGTAGGAAGCGATTGAGAGGTCGTAACCACTTTCCATGCGTTAATAGGGTGACGTTATTGAGATCGTAAATTTTTACGACTCTTATTATTTGTATAATATTTAAACAATAGTTTTCATATTTATTTTACCACCCTTAGTTCGTGTATGAGGGCATACATGAGTTTAGGTGTGGGGGAGTGGGTTATGGTATTATTTTTCATGTTTTTTTAGCGTTTTATTTTTTTAGAATTTTTATTTTTTTTTAGATTTTTGGGTTTCTTTATTTTACACTTCGGGTAGTTTTTAGGATAATTAACTAAATAAATAAATAACTTTATATATATATATATATATATATATATATATATATATATATATATATATATATATATTCATCAATAGGTTAACTTAATTACAAATAAAGGAATAAATTTAGATTTGAAATTTGATAGGAGAGTACATTGGATAATACAATCAGAATTTTATAAAAAAGTTTAAAATCTGAAAAATAAATACTGCTAACATTAGTTTTGAGGTAAGTATACATCTATTTTTTTCTTCATAATAGTTTATTAGGTAAGAACAAAAATGATAACGATTAAGTAAGTTTTCTCTCTCTAAATAAGAATAAAAAAAAAAAAATGGAGGTGAGGCTGGTATTAAGGCAATAGCCTCAGAAATAAAAAAAAAAGAAAAAGTGAGAAGAAAAAGAGGAGGGTGAGCCTAGTATAAAGGCAATAACCTCAAGAGAGACAAAAAAACGGTGCGCCTAGTATTAAGGTAATAGCCTCAAGAGTGAAAAAATAGAGTATGATCCGAGTAATCGGGTACTTTGCGCCTAAGTAAGTATGAATATTCGCATGAAAAGTGAAATATTCTTAAAAAATTGTTATGAGAGAGAAGATGAATCATGAGTTAGAGTTGGAGTCCAAGGCCGAAGTAGATTATCACACATGCACGTAGATGTATAAGAGCCAATGGATTATCTGTTAGTGGGTAATGAAAAATAGGATTTAAATTTTTTATTAAAATATTAAGTGTATCTGATATGACGCTTGATTTGAAAATTGATAATCTAAATGCGTTCTTAAGTTTGTATACTGTAAGATTAATTGAAGAAAATATAATGTAAAAAATGATTTTTTCTTTTGTATAAATTTTTATTTTTATTGATTTTTAGTTATCCTTATTTTTCTTTTCATTATTTCTTAATCTATTTTCTTCACGAATTTTGTTGGTATATTCATTACAAACCCTCACGAGACATAACTCGTCTACTAGGGTAACCTAAGAGTTTAAAGGCTTGTTACACGTGCTAAGTGCAATCGTGATTCCTATGAAAATGAGTTAGGATTTTTCTTTTTCTTTTTAAGTTTAGGTTTAGCTCGAGGACTAACAAAAAATAGGTGTGGGGGTGTGATTAATATCATATTTTGCATATTTTCTCTAATATTTTATCTATTTTTATATATAAATAATTGCTACTCGGGTATATTTAGTGTGTTTTTATAGGTAATAAAGGTTTCACAAGGAAGAAAAGAAGAAGATGCAAATTTGTCAAGACTATGAGCATAGAAAGTTAATTTTGGTGAAGACAGAAACTCAAGTGCAGCAATAGCAACTTCAAGAGTATTTTCGGCTAAGATAAATTTTGAACTAGAAAAATTTATATAAAAAACATTGTATATCTCGGAATTATTTTCGAAACGAGTCCAAGAACAGATCAATTTGAGTTTGAATGCAAAATTTATGACCATTTTACTGAAGCACTGCAGAGTGAAAAATCCGATCCAGCGGGCTACGAGTCTGTTGAACTTAATTTCGGATTTTGGACCCAAAAATTAGTAATTTATGTCATCTAATCTCAACCATTGGTTTCTAATACCTATAGATTAGATTAAGATTATATATCTTGAGATTAGTTTGTGTTGGATTAAAATTATATCTTTTGTATTGAGTTTGAGTGGGAGTAGGATTGTGTTTGGGTTACAAATACCCCATGAATCCTTATAAATTGGGGAGATTTTTAGATGTAATTTTAGATATACTTTTAATTAATAAATATTAGGTTTTTGCTGAAGGGGTGACGGTCGCCATACCGAGTTCCAGATGTAATATCATTGCTCTTCATTACTTTTAGATAGATTTAGTTGCTTTCTAGTATAGATTTATTTGTTTTGTAGTATAAATTTATCTTGCTTTCTAGGAAAATAGAATTTTTTATGGCTTTCATAAATAAATATAAGTTTTTGATAATTAGTAGTATGAGTAACTACTTTGATTTAGCCCTAGAATGTAGATGAAATTAGTTTAATAGATCTAACATAAATTTATCTTATCTTCTTCCTAAAAAGAAATAAAGTTTTTCTATAAACAAATAAAAGATGGATTTCGTAAATCATAATTTTTTGATAGATTATGCTTGATTCATGTTTTCATAATCTATACTTAGATGAGATTTGGAATTCATATTCTTTGTTTTTATTTATAGAATTATTAACAAGATTTTCATATAAATAAATTGAAGAGAATAAAACTTGTAAATCTAATTTTTTTGATTGGTTATACTTAAATTTGACGTTTTAATAGCCTATACTTAGATTAGGTTTTGAAGTTTATTTATTAGCTTTTGTTTATAAGATTATCTATTAGATTTAATTTATTTTTAAGAAAGATATTATCTTTGATGATCTATACTTGCAGATCACTTGATAGATCATACTTAGGGGCACTTAATTAAAATCAAATTAAAAATATCACCTTTTTAATGTGTTACTTGAGCATGCATAATTAAAAAGTTAGGAAGAAAGAGATAATTCATTTTTAGGCTATTATTCTAATGGATTCGAAATCCTAAGCTAAATTTTAGGAACATAAAACTAATCCTCTCAATTTAGAATATCATAGTTAACTTGATAGAACTAAAGAATTAGTGAGAATAACAATACACCTTAGATCTCTGTGGGAACGATATGCATAGTGCTACACCGATATTATGCGATTGCAGTAGAATTATCACATCAAGTATCCTTGAGATGTTTAATTCGCATTCTGATTCTTTTTTTACTCCAGTGGGAGAGCGTGGCTTCACCCTCTATGAGATATTTGAGATTTCATTGCTAGCCATGGGAGAGCTGCCATATGAAGAGTACGTACCCACTTCTGAAGAGTTGAATCAGTTGAAAGAGCAGGACAGGTCTGCATATGAGACATACTGGGAGATATTATGTCATTTTAGAATTTATGCTGAGATCTTTCAAACGAGAGGTCGAGGAGTTGGGCAGAAGACTTGAGCCTTCTATTTATTTCGCAACTTGAATCAGTCCTAGATCAAGGTGGCCAGACGCGAGTGGCTGAGTGATGAAACCATCCGGGAAAGGATTTTGGATCTGGAAGTCACATCTTATACTGTTGATTATGATGAGGATGGCTTCAAGGTGGTCATGCAGTTCGAGAGCTTCCATTAGCAAGCCAAGTATCGAATTTCTGATAGAGGACTTTTCGCCAGTTTCTTGATATTGTAGCTCAAGAGGTTATTCGTGCCTTCACTTCCAAAAGAGACCATTGCCTTCGATGTGGTGTATCATGCAGTGCTCCTTGCATACGGCCGGTCTCTTGGACTTCTCCCTACGATGATCTGCAGCTTGTTGAATAGTTTGAGAGAGCTTCATACCGAATTCACTAAGGTAGAGACTGTTGTCAATGATGAAGGGGAAATAATATACAAGATTCTAAATCCCCGAGTCATGCTACTGTATATGTATCTGATGGCTTGCCTTGTACTTAACTGTCCCAACCTAATGAAGGCCCCGACTTTCGAAGATCCAGCTTCTCTGCCTTATGTTCAATGGTACGAGAATTCTGATTAGACGAGCACTATATGCTTGCCATTCGCAGGGCCCTCCAGAGTCACCAAATTTATCAGATCTATCATAACTTCTCTGAATTTCTTGACGGCAATTATGACGACAGTTTTCAGGATATCCGAGGACTAGATGCCTTCACAACTCTATCATTGGCCTATTTTTGGTGGTTAGTAAATATCCGTCCAGGCCACTTGGTGTATCGTCAGGGGATGATCTACCATATGGAGCTTTATTTTTTGAGTTGGTTTGCCCGCCAATTTGGCTATTCTTAGCTATATGTGGGAAACCCGAACCAAAAGCTTGGTTTTCAAGGTAATCTCTTTGAAGGGGCCCAGGCTTGGTACTATTTTTGCACTGGTGGCATGAGTGCTCAGTTCACCTTTTCTCACAAGATGCCCAATCTACTTCTCTCTTTAAACTTCTGCACCTGGTATCATGCTACCAACGCCATTACAGATTTTCGCATGAACCATGACTGCATAAAGGAGATTGAAGCTTATTACTCCCGAAAGAAGAGTGACAAAAGGACTCGTCTCAGAGACATAGATGACTTTCTTAATCTAAAGGATGACGATGAAGCTGAGGATGAGGAAGGAGCTGCTAGGGTTATAGTTGAAGTAGCAACCAGAGAGGGTGATAGTGCAGGACATGGTATAGAGGCTAAAGTTGCATATCAAACAACTGAGGTCTAGGGTTCAGTGGCTTCTACTGGTGTCACCACTAGGGGTGTCACCCATAAGAGACTTCGAGCTAGTGAAGTTGGTCCTTCGAGAGGGAGGAGGAAGAAGAAACCTCGATCTGCTTCTGCTTCTGCTTCTTTAGTGGCCTTTAGTGGCCATGGATGATGATCCAGTACTTGAGATGGCAGCACCAGTTCAAGAGGCAGCACCCCCCGTGATGGAATCAGTAAATCAAGTGCCAGCAAGTGCCACTTAGACGGTTAAGGTTGGGGTGTCAGAACCAGCTGCAGCGGTCCACTCAGATCATGGTACATTGCTAGCCACTGCTGCTGCTCCTACAGGGCTTGTACTTGTCTTTCAGGCAGCTAACGTCCTTGCTTCTCCACCAGCTTTAATGCCATCTTCTTCAGCACCACCTCGTAGTCCAACTACTGCACTAGTTTCTCCAAATAATGAAGTATACCAACTCCTTTGTTTTAACAGTTTTGTTATAACTTGGCCTCATCTTCTTCTTTTCTTAATGTTTCGGGGGCCAACTCTTCTTAGATACGTTTGACCTCGACCCAATCAGGCTCGCATGAGCTTTTATATGATTCAAGTTTATGCGGTCTAGATCGTGATATCAGTGGTGTCTATAGTGACATCAATGCGTACAATGCTGATTATTTTGAACCTTTCACCAGCAAGCACAGTCATTCCCGCCCTAAAGATATAGAACCAGCAGGTTAGGAAGGCACCACTATTCCAAGTGGCACCATAAGAGGTACCTGTTTAATTACTGTAGTACACCCCTTGTTACTTCATTTCATCAACATGCTGATTTCCTTAAAGGGTGTATGTTGCCTTTGTAGGTACGGTGGATGTTAGTTTGCTTTCACGATGAGGCTACTTCAGCTAAAGTAGGTGACTCATCAGCGATGACTCCCGTTCCTCCTCAAGCTCCTCTAGCTACTACAGTTATTACTCTATCTACAGTTGTAAGTGCTATCGTAAGGGGAGGGACTGTGGTAGAGCCCCAGGTCATGCCCGTGCATTCACATGCATCTCTCATATTCTCTTTTGAGGGTACTTCGACCATAGGGAATATCTTGGAGGAGAGTCCTCCAGTTGAGATGGCACCCGCTGGGACTAGTGCCGCTACTATTGATGAGGTTGTCGCATCTATTATTGATCACTCTTCCATTGGCGTCCTCCTGTAGACTTTGGCTCCCCATCTGACAGAGCTTCCATCTCCATCCTCTACTCTGCAGCCACCTTCAGTCGTGTCTCCGACTTTTTTAGCGGCGGAGCCTTCTTTGCCCTTAGTACGGCTATAGTACGGCTGGACGATCTCATGGAAGATTACTTGCAGCATTTTACGAGTGGATTCTGCCAGTTATTTGATCGTTATATATCTTTGATTCTTATTGGGCGGGACTCCTGTGACTTTGGTCATCCAATGCTACTGAACTATGTTGATAACGTTGAGATGATCAGTGGTTTTGATTAGGCTTCTTTTTACTAGGCACGTCTATAGGCATTGGACCAACATTTGGAGAGTTTGAATAACTTGAGCTAGGCCAATATATCTACCGTTGTTGACATTAAAGTTGCCCGAGTTTGTGCTAAACTAATCTTCTCCAAGAGGAGCAGAAGAAGAAGGAACAAGTATGTGCTTGAGAGCTCCAGGACTTGGCCAATGTTTAGGGCAGAACAGGCAATGAGCTCGAGTGGGCCGAGCTTGAAATGGAAGCCACGCAAAGTAACATCTCTCGCACCCGTGAGGCCATCACCATTGCTTAGGCTGTTATTTAGGCTGAAGAGTTGAAGTCTGATGAGATCATGAAGTGCCTTGAGCCCTTAACTCACTAGCAGGTACAGATATAGTAGGAAGTGGCGATGTGGACCAAGACTTTGGAAGACGTACGCGCTGAGGTAGCACAATACCTTATTGTTGATGAGGATGTGCTACATTTTCAAGCTACTGCCATTATTGAAGAAGCTCGTTCAAAAAACTTGCAGAAAGTAGAAGAGAGATTAAGAGCTCTAACTGACCATTGATATCTCCCATTTGTATCTCGCTCTCTCTCTGTCTCTCTCTTTTTATTACATACTTTGTATTTTTCATATATAAAGGAAAATATTACTTTTTCCTTTCAATCTTGTTGCATTTTTTTGAATCATTGTGACATATAGTATAGAATGTTGGAATGGATTGATATTTGTGATGTCCTGGTAGCAATAGTGTTAAGACTGAACTTAGTGAATGGATTTTCTAGTGATTTAGTGAATGAGTTTTCTTTTGGAATTGGTGAATGGATTTGATAGAAAATGGAGGTTTACTAAGGATGTGGGAACACCTTAGTGGGTGAAGAGTTTCAGTACTGATGGGAGTATGATGGAAACTAGTTTGCGAAGTGACTCGTCTGGTTGACAAACAGAGCTGAGATGGTTGGTTTGAGCTGAAAGAGTGACTCATTTGGTTGAAAAGCAGAGCTAGAATGATTGAATTAGAATCGAAGGACCATGGGTAGAGGTGTACTGTTAAACGTACCCATGAGTTTTCGGCAGAGATATACTGTTAAACATATTGAGATGATCGGTTATGGTAGAAGAACCATGGGTAGAGGTGTACTGTGAAATGTACTTATAGGGTTTCAGCATAGTTGTACTATTAAACTTGCCAAAATGACTGGGTTAGAGTCGAAGAACCATGGGCAGAGGTGTAATGTTAAACATACCCACGGGGTTTTCACAGAGGTGTATTGTTAAACATAACGAGTTGACTGGGTTAGGGTTGAAGAACCATGGGTAGAGGTGTAGTGTTAAATGTACCCATAGGGTTTGTTGTAGTGTGTGATGGTTCAAATCTCGCTGTCAGAGGTAAGATCTTAACATGACAAGTTCGATCATTTTGAAGTGATATGGGTGAGATAGTTTGAATCTCGCTGTCAGAAGTAAGAGCTTAATATGACAGATTTGATTGTATTGAAGTGATGTGTGTGAGATGGTTCGAATCTCGCTGTCAGAACTAAGCACTTAACATGACAGGTCCACGGGATTTTTAGCAAATTCCTAACTATCAACAGATTTGATATGCCTTTACCAATCGCCATTTGCATTGGGCTAGCCATACTATTCTCCTCAGTATGATAAGTTTGTCGAGGGTTTTGTTTAGGTTTACATGACAAACGTTCCCTCTTCCTTTTGATTTTTTTGGCATTAGGTTATTTCTCCCCTATTATGATATCACTGGTCAAGGATTTTAGCCTCCTCTTGCCCCTTGCCTTGAAGGTATTGGGTTGTTCGCACATTACTCCTTATCATAATAAGTTGATAAGGATTTTGATTTTCTCTTCTCTTCGCCATTTTGGCATTAAGCAGATTATACTTTTACCTCAGCATGAGAAGTTGTTGAGAATTTGGTTTCCTCTTCCTTTTACCTTTGTGGCTATAGGTTGTTCATATTTTTTTACCTCAGCATGATGGGTTGGCGAGAGTTTTGTTTGGGTTTAAATACCAAACATTCCCTCTTTTTTTGCCTTTGTGGCTTTGGGTGGTTCATGCTTTTTTCTAGCATGATAAGTTGTCAAGAAACTTATTCTCTTTCATTTGCTTTTGAAGCATTGGGCAATGATGTATCCTTATAGGACAACATTATGATAGATTTATCATGAAATTTTTAGTAAATCCCCAGGTATCAACGGATTTAACATGCTTTTACCAATCGCCATTTGCGTTAGACTAGCAATGTTATTCCATTCAGCATGATAAGTTTGTCGAGCGTTTTGTTTGGACTTAAATGCCAAACGTTTCCTCTTCCTTCGCTTTTTCGGTATTGGGTGATTGGTTTCATACTCTTACCCCAGTATGATAGGGTTGGCGAGAAATTTTTGATTTCTCTTTCCATTGCCTTTTCGGCATTGGGTGGTTGGTTTCATACTCTTACCCCAGTATGATAGGGTTGATGAGAAATTTTTGATTTCTCTTCCCATTGTATTGGGCAACAAACTTATTGTACACACTCTTTTTTTTTTGGAGATGATTGCATATAGTACTTCTTCAAGAATTTGCCCTTGATAGGTATCATCATCCTATCACCGTCTTGATTGATCATGCAATAGGCTCTATTCGAGTAGACAGTTTCTACTACAAAGAGTCCTTTCTACTTGGCTTCGAATTTTTCCTAAGTCTTGTGGGTTATGATCATTGGTCTCTTGACAGCTAATACTAGGTCTCTCTCTCTTTGAAAGTTCTTCGTTTAACTTTCTTGTTAAACGCTATTGAGATGCATGCTTGGTACAAATCAATTTGTTGTTGCGCACTCAAGCGCTTCTCGTCCAAGACTTCTAACTCTTGAAGCTATTGTTGATATTTTTCTTCAATCGTCATCTGCGTGGCCAGTGCTACACGCAGGGATGGGATTTGAATTTCGAGTGGCAAAATGGCTTCGCATCCATATACCAAAGAGAATGGCGTAGTTTTGGTTGGGGTTTGAACCGTAGTATGGTAAGCCCATACCCACTCACCCAACTTTTCATCCCAATCGCATCGACATGAAGAAATAAACTTTTGAAGGAGTTTTAAATAGTCTTGTTAAAAGTCTTGGCTAATCCGTTAGCTGCCGGATTATAAGGTGTCAAAACCACATCTTAAATTCTGAATTTACTGCAGAATCGTATGAAGCTTTGACTAATGAATTGAGGTCCACTATCATGGATGATTCATCAGGGCATACCAAAATGGTAAATCATGTGATGTTTGATAAATTTTACTACATCTGCCATCTCTACTTCCCTCATAGGGACAACTTCTGCCCATTTAGAGAAATAGTCGGTTATTGCCAATATAAATCAATGTCCTTTGGAAGATGATAGAGTGATTGGCCCAATGACATCCACGCCCCATGTCTCGAACGTCCAACTGGATGTTAATATATGCAAGTACTCTAGTGGTTAGTATATGAAATTTGCATACACCTGACAAGCGTGGCAACGCTTTGCGTATGCTACTGTGTCTGTAATCATCTTGGGCCAAAACTATCCCAATCTCCTAATGCGGTCCCAGAGTTTTGGTTCTAGTAGATGGGCCCCACAGGTCCCGTCATAGGTTTCCTTAACCACTTCTTGAGCTTCGTATTTTGACAAACAACAAAGTAAGATCCGTCATGAGACCTTCGATATAGGGTTTGTAACATGGCGTTATAATAAAACTTGGTTTCCTTGTTTCTTATGGAGGCAGCTTCTTTAGAGTCTTCCTGAAGGATGCTGCGTAATGCGCAGTCCACAAGTGAAAAGTGTCGGTCCCGTGGCTTAAACTTTATTCTCACTTGGCATGCTTTGTTTACTTCTATGATTGCATCTAGGTGCAGAAATTCACGGCTTTCGATAGTAACATGTTTGGTTGACCCACTGGGTAATGCTAGAGTCGCAACTAATGACGCTAGGGCATTGGCATATGTATTCTCATATCTCAGTATATGGCCAATGTAGAATTCTTCGAAATGGTTTGCCAGTTGCATCGCTATTCAATGATACGGTATAAGGATTTCATGTTTCACTTCATACTCTCTGGTTATCTTAACGATTAATTTTGAGTCGCCATATGCTTTGAGATGTCTTACCCCCAATTGCTAAGCAATTTGGAGGCCGATTATAAGTGCATTATATTCTGCCACATTATTTGTGCATGGCTTAGTTAGTGAATATTTCTGGGGCACCACATGCTTATAGGGAGATACCAAGTCAACCCCCACATCGGCTGTGTCTTTTCTTGGTGCCCCATTGAAGAATAATTGCTACATCTATCTTTCTGAGACTTCATTGACATTTGCGACTTCATCTGGAATGTCGACATGGAGCCTAAAATTTTCCAGAATAGGGTGTTCAGCAAGAAAATCAGCTATGGCTTAGTTTTTTGTCACCTTCTGAGGTATGAAATGCATATTGTCAGGAGACAACAATAGGGCCCAATTTGTGAGCTTACCATTTAATGATCCCGGGTTAGACATGAGCACTTTCAATGGGTTTATCCGGGAAATGACGTGTATCGTTTGGCCAACATGAGCACTTTCAATGGGTCACATCTTTTGAGCCGCAAACACCAATGCCAGACGTTCTTTTTCGATCATACTGTATCGATGTTCTGCACCAATCATCATTCAGTTTAAGTAGTAGATAAACTGCTCTTGGTCTTGATCATTATATTGAGCCAATAGGGCCCCAGAGTGTGGTCCATTGCTCGTATATAGATAAGAAAAGGCTTTTTCTAAACAGGTGCCATTAATATAGGTGGCTTCATGAGGTAGTTTTTAATGTCCTCGAAAGCTTGTTGGCAATATTCGTCCCAGACAAATAAGACTCTCTTCTTCATTAATTTTGTGAATGGTTGGCATCTTTCTGACAGATTTGCTATGAACCGTCAGATATATGCCAGCTTGCCTTACAAGCTGCATTTCTTCTATCGCCTTGACTTTATCAAGGTTAAGGTGGATTCCTTTCAAAGTCACCACAAATTCCAAGAACTTCCCGCTAGATACTCCGAAAAAGGATTTGGTAAGGTTCATCTTCAATTGATATTTTCTCATAATGTCGAACATCATCCTTGAATCTTGTAGGTGATCTTCTTACTTCTTACTCTTAATGGCAAGGTCATCTACGTAACATTCAACCATTTTACTTTAATGTTCTTGAAAGATGATCCTCATAGATCGTTGATAAGTAGCATCGACATTCTTAAATCCAAAGGGCATTACTGTGTAGCAATATACCCCAAATGGTGTTCTAAACACCGTATGTTTCTTATATTCTGGATACATTTTAATCTGGTTGTACTCTGAGAAACAGTCCATAAAGGACATCCGTTTGAATCCGCATGCGTTATCAATCATAACATCCATGATCAGAACCGGGAACTCGTCCTTTGAGCATGCAGTGTTGAGGTCTCGAAAGTCTATGCATATCCTTATTTTGCCATTTTTCTTGGGCATAGGTACAATATATGCTATTATGTCTAGATGTTACTCTTCATGAATGAACCCTGAGTTTATCAGCTTCTTTACTTCAGACTCTATGGCCTCCATTAATTCTGGTTTAATACGTCTTTGTTGTTGCTTCACGAGTTTAACATACGACTTAATATTGAGTCGATGCATAGAGACCTTTGGGTCTAAGTTGGACATGTCCTCGTAATTCCAAGTGAAGACGTCAATGTACTCCCTGATAAGGGTTACCAGATTTTCTTTCTCCTGGAGAGTTAAACTCTCGCTTATAAAGATGGGCTTCAAGTTATCCTCAGTCCCCATGTTAACTTGGATTGCCCAGTCTTCAATAAGTGACTCTCGCTGCTCAAATTTGATATCTCATTGAATATCTATATGATGTGCTCAGTTATCATCTGGCTCTTCATGACTCACTGATACCATGTTTGCAGCAAGAACTTTGAATACTACGCTTGTATTGACATCGCAATCCCATTCCACTGCTTCTTTGGAGTTTTCCGATTCAGTTGAGCCTTCACACTCTCTTCCTGAGGATGCGGAGGTAGTGACATATCCCAATCCCCTGCAGGTTTTATGATAATAGTTGGGATTCTTCCCTCGCGGGATGAATGAACGTAAGAGGTTTCGTCACCCCCTTCTAAAGTTTAGTCCCTGTTTATGGGTGAAATCATAACCTATTTTCTTCATCATCTGATAGGAAACTGATTTGTAATGGCTAAACTGAGAAGCCGCTTGATCGTCACTTTCACTATCTATTCTTAGCCGGGCTGCGACTCAATTCCGCAGAACATGATCGGTTGTTAGTCTGGCCATCGAGCGGGCACTTCAAAAGTAGCCCCATCCGCGTTATGTATTTCGGTCTGTGTGGCAAATGCCAATTGTATTGGCAGATGGAAGGTTGTTAGAGCTTCCCATTCGTACATGCTGTCTACTTCTGTGCTAGTGCACGATAGTGTAGAATCTGAGGCAATAGCAGAAACATAAGCCAAACCTAAGCCTTCATTGATAAACCACTCATCCGCTTTATTAGCGATGTTGGTTACATCAAGAATATCACTATTTATTACAAGTGGATTTATCTCAAACTCGAAGTCTTCTTCATCTATTGGCTTGGGTTCTGTATCTACTTCATTGCTGCTATCATAGTCTCCTCCGATACCTTTTGTTGTGCCTGTAGATGACTCTGTAGTATCTCTATACAGCATGACATCTGTAAAGCAATTTTTGACTCCTTTGAAAGGTTATTTGTCAGCGATGAATGTGTGAACCATTCCCTGATCATCGCAGTACTTCATGCACTGATTGAGAGTGGAGGGCACCGCCATGTTGGAGTGAATCCAGGGACGCCCTAGGAGCATATTGTAGGAAGTGTCTGCGTCAATAACATAGCATGTTGCTTCTGATTCCAAGCTTCCCATCTGGCAGCGAAGATGGATTTTTCCCAGGGGGTGGCTGCCATTGGAGTTGAAGCCGAATATAGTGGTATTAGTGGTATCAATCGGCTAACCGAGATTACAAGGAACTGCATTAATCTTTGATGGATAATGCTTAAAGTAAACCCCGAGTCCACTTGAATTTGGTCCACCGTGAGAGAACCGATGTATCCCATATAATGCAGGAGTTTGTTATGTTTGATGTTCATGACTTGCATGTCCTCTGGTGAGAATGTAATGCACGGGACTTGTTTTGTCACTTGAAGGTAGTGAGGGCAGGGTTCCTTTGTGTCTATAGATGGCTCTATGATTTGAGCCAAAATGGTTTCAGAGTCGGCCAAAACTTTTCTCAATGCATCCCTAGTCATCTTTGATAATCGCAATAACTTATAAAGTGTTATGCATGCTAGGATGTTGGCTAGCTGAGTAAGCACATCAAATTGGAAAGGTGCACCAGCTGCCTCACTATCCTTCTTCGATTCTCTTTGGAAACACAGCTCCTTTTGTCTTGAGGATGACTCTTCATTTGCTGTCATGTTCGTCTGGTCGCACTTTCGAGTAATCTTCGAGATAACTCTTTCCGAATCAAGTTCCTAATGGTCCTGCCTCATCAGGATGAGTGGCCAAAACTGACAATTCAGTTTCTGAATCTCTCAATGTATTTGCCTCATCATTGTTTTCGTCGATGATTGCGGAAATCGCATGACAAGTTTTCCTTTTATCCTTCTTCTGTTTACTCGATGAAAACCACTGTTCATTATTGAACAGATCTAGGTATACCCACGTGATTTTCCCTTTCTTCGTGGTGATGGGAAAGAGCCCTTTTCTCTCATATTATGTGGGTCATGGTTAATTAGCACCATTTTTTTAGTAGGTGGAGGAGACACTCCTACAGAAAATTCATTTGTACCAAATATAAGAGTGACCATATTAGCGATAACACTCTTTTGTTCAGATTCCAGTTGGATTACTTTAGCTTCGATCAATACTTGGATCTTTCTTTTCAGCGTATAACAGTTTTTTGTAGCATGCCCCAAGTTCTGATGGTCGTTGGTCTTTCCTGCTTCCTCTGGTCTTAGATTAGTGGGAAATTGGAGCATTTTTCTTTTGTTGAGCAAATTAAGCAATGCGATTGTTTGATCATCTTTGAAGTCGTATTTGGGTTCGGAGCGTAGCTTGAACGCACTCTTTTCGTTCTGGTCCTTAGGCTTCTGTTGCGAAGTTGTTCCTGCCGCCATAGCCTCTTTTCCTTTTGGTCGAGAGTTCTATGGATATTGTCTTCCTGTCGGAGCACCCCCTTGTGGAGCGTTGCTATCCAAACAGTGGATAATATCTTCTGTTAGTTTACCATATTTAACCAGCTCTTTCCAGCATTTTGACCCCACGGCTCCCATTTTGACCAATATTCTGGTTTGCAAATTGTGTTTGCATGTTCAACCTATGTCTCCCGAGATATGCCATGAGGGCATCTACTGACATTTCACAGAAGTATTCGATGAAGTTTTTAATAGTTTTCTCTTCCTTTTGTTTATTTGCTAGAAGAGAATAAATTGATACCTCAGTATCATCTTCAAAGAAATGGCTTAGGAACTTTTCTACATCAGATCAGGTTTTGATAGTTTCGGGGCACAACTGAATAAGCCAAATGAAAGCAGGCCTTCATAGGGTACTTACGAAGATTTTGGTCATTACTGTGTCATTATACATTAAATGATTGGTCTGGGAGAGAAAATAGTACATATGTTGGTTCGGAGATCCTTTCCCATCATATGACTCCAGTTTTAAGGGTTTGTATTTTACTGGAAAAGGTGCTGACACCCACTCTATCAGGTAAGGTCTCGTAGTTCCTATTTCCTATAGCCCATTTCGGTGCATCAGTACTTCTGTCTAATTTTGGAGTTTTTCCATCTTTTAGGCATGCGGATCAATGACGTATTCTTCCTCCATGCCTTTCCCTCAGCATCTGGATTTGATTCATGTTCATTTTTCTTACCTTTATCAGCAGAACGCCCTGCTCTGTCTTCTGTGTGTTTTTGACTATTCTATATAATTTTTATAAGCAGTGCTTTGACCTCTTCAATACTCTTTTGTTGTTCTTGGATAAGTTGCTCTTGTGCTTCTATCCTTTAATTTATTTCAGACCATTCGGCCATATGAGCTATTCTTTGCCCATATCGAGAGGAGGCATGAGATCGTGGTGTTGCTATGGCCGAATAATCACTATACTCTTCATACTCTTCATCTGAACCCCCTATCAATCTTTTATAGTCACGGGGAGCCATTACGCCCGATCTAAGGTGTGTGTGATGATATACTTCTTCTGTCTCTATATCAGAGGAATACTCTTCAATAACTGGCTTTTTCCCTTTATTCACCATTTTTGATGTGATGGCTAGTAGGTCTTGATCTGAGTCAATATTCTATCTATCCATATGTGTGATCCTGAGAAGTCTCAAAGATCACATTTGTCATGCCACAGGTTGCTATGATGTCTAGTGTTGACTTTAGAATGTTTCGCATAGTATTGCTCAGTAGCCTAGCGTTCTACAGTTCTCACGCAGGGCTGAGACTTTAACTTTATTCTCGCTCACTGGCTTAGCCTAGCGCACTGGATTAGTCTATGCACTGGATTAGCCTCGCGCACTGGATTAGCCTGGCACACTCGTTTAGCCTCACGCACTGGACTAGCCTCGCACGCTGGCTTAGCCTCGCACACTGGCTTAGTTTTGTTAGACTTAGTCTGATTTTCAATTTTGCCTACCAAGACTAAGACTTAGCCTAACATTCATTCTTGCTTACGCTGAGCTAACATTTAGCCTGGCATCCATCTTTGTTCATGCCAGGCTGGATTTTAGCCTGGCGTTCATCTTTACTTATGCTAAACTAAGACTTAGCCTGACATCCAACTTTGTCCATACTAGGCTGAGATTTCGCCTGACGTTCAATTTTGTTCACGTTAGGATGAGATTTAGCATGGCGTTCAATTTTTTCATGCCATGCTGGAGTTTAGCTTGGCATTCTTGAGGTTGCTATGCTACTTTGCACTTTTGTTCAGCCCTTTGTTGACAACAAGCCTTGAGTGCCTTGCGGATTGCTCTCCGATTTCTGTTGCTGATTCGGATCTACTTTTGTTCAGCAATAGGTTTATCGAATGCAACAAGTTCCCTAAAAGTTGGAAAGAATACCGTTTGTTCTAATGAACTGGCATTTGAAGATCTAAGTGGCTCTTGATGGATAAAAACCTCCTTGTCATCCAAAGCCATAAAGTCATCTTTTTGTTCAAGTGATTTTGAACGTTTTGAGTTCATGACTCTTTTGTGTTCTTGCTGTGCAAATCTCCTTTTGGTCAGACTTGAGTCTGTGGTTATGTATTCCTCACATTTCTGTTGGTCAACTATGATTACAAACATTTCCACCATTTCTCCAATTTTGTTAACATCGGATAGGGCCACCATCTCTTCTTCAGTATAGAAAATTTCTCTTACTATGGTCGTCAGTCTATTTTTGGTGAATTTCGAATCCATTTCCATTCCATAAAAATTATTACAGAATTCTTTTGATTGATTACAATGAAAAAGAATAAATAAAAGAAAACAAACGAGAGGACTTATAGATCGTCGCTCTCTGATGTGATATTTCTACTGCAAGTGTACAGTGTCGGTTGTAACTCTATACAGGTCGTCCCATAGGAATCTAAGGTGTTTTACTATTCCTACTAATTCTACTATTCTAGTTGGTTAACTACGAGTTCTAAGTGGGATTTTTGTTTATTCTAATTAGCCTAGCATCTAGAATCTACTAGTTTCCAACCATGAATTACTTTTATTATCTTCTTCCTATCATAAAAGTTTGATCTTTTAGTTTAGTTTTTACTTAAAGAATTCTAAGTATGGACTATCAAGTAGTGTGCAAATATAATCGATTAAAGAAACTACTTCTCATACCAATAAACTAAATTATTAGATAAATCTATGATAAGATGAAAACCAACAACTCCAAATCCTAACTATGTATAGGCTATTAAGAAATCTAATTCAAGTATAACTTATCAAAGCATTAATATACGAGTTGTTATATTTTAATCTTTCATTGAAAAATCATATTTTTATTAATTTATTTTAGGAAGAAAATACTAGAGAGCAACTATATGGTGGATCCTAACTTCATCTACATCATAGGACTAAACTAAATTAGCTACTTATAATTCTAGTTAGCAAAATCATATATTTTTCTAGAAAGTAATTAAAAATTATACTAGAAAACAAGATAGATCTATCTAGAAAGTAATTGAGAAGAAGATTACCTAAAAACAATTAAGAACAGTAAGAAATACCTCTAGAGCTTGGTATTGTGGTCGTCACCCCTTTAGCAAACCGTAATTTTATTTAATAGAATACGAGTACAAAATTATGGCATAAAAAACCAAGATTACAAGGATACGGCTAATATATATTGGTTGGGAAAACAAAACCCTAATCTGAATACCATAGAGATACTACAAAATTACCACAAAGCCCTAGAAGAAAATATAGCTAATGAGTCCACCTTGAAGCCGCTATTTGGCGGCTAATGCCGACATTTGGCGGCTATAATATGGTCAATTGTCCTGGTTTTTCTCTTGCACGAGTCTTTTATCTTCTACACTTGATTCTCTTGACTGTATTTGACTTTGACTCTCTGCAGTATTCTAATCTTGTAGCTTTGCTTTCTTTGAACTCTTTTATAGGATTTGTTCCCTAATCCAGCTCTGATTTAATATCATCTCCTTGTATGAATCAGATTATCTGAAAAAAATACTAAAATACCCGACTAGTATTTATTTATATACAAAAATAGATAAAATATGGGAGAAAAAAAATACAATATATGATACTCATCATACCCCACACCTATCTTTTGCTAGTCCTCGAGCAAAACCTAACCCTAAAAAGAAAACTTGTAACTCACTTTCGCAGGAATCGCGATTGCACTTAACATGTGCAATAAGCCTTTAAACCCCTAGGTTACCCTAGTAGACGAGTGTCGT
This sequence comes from Dracaena cambodiana, assembly GCA_036321105.1. Classification (NCBI taxonomy): domain Eukaryota; kingdom Viridiplantae; phylum Streptophyta; class Magnoliopsida; order Asparagales; family Asparagaceae; genus Dracaena; species Dracaena cambodiana. Next base: position 27,345,844 of record JAYEPQ010000001.1, read on the forward strand.
CTCGTGAGGGTTTGCAGTGAATATACCCACAAAATTCATGAAGAAAATAAAAAAAGAAAAATAAGGATAACCAAAAATCAAGAAAGATAAAAATTTTATACAAAAGAAAGAAAAATTCCTTTATTATATAATATTTTCATCAATTAATTTCACTAATATACAAACTCAAGAACGTATTTAGATTATCAATTTTCAAATCGAGCATCATATCAGATATAATTATCATTTTAATAAAAAATTTAAATCCTATCTTTCAATACCTACAAATAGATAATCCATTGGCTCCTATACAACTACGTGCACGTATGATAGTTTATTTCGGCCTTAGACTCTAACTCTAACTCATGATTCATCTCCTCTCTCATAACAATTTTTTCCTTTTTTTAAAGAATATTTCAACTTTCATGTGAATATTAACGTTTGCTTAGGCATAAAGTACCCGATTACTCGGATCATACTCTTTTTTTTTCTTTTTTTAATTTTTTTCATTAAATTCAAAGTGTATCGTCCAATTTACTCTCCTATCCAATTTTAAATCTAGATTTATCCCTTTATCTGAATTAGGTTGATCTACTGATAAAAATATATAAAATCAAAGGGTTTTTTATTTTTTTAAATTAGTTACTCTAAAAGCTACCCAAAGTGCAAAATAAAGAAACTCAAACATCTAAAAATAAAAATAAAATCCTAAAAATCCTAGAAAATAAAAATCTCCTAATCCACTCCCCCACACCTAAACTTGTGTATACCCTCATACACAGATCATTGGTGTCGTCCTCTTTGCCTCCTACTGAACTTACTGGGTGCAGGACGTGCTCGTGTCGTAGAAGACTCACCCCTATTGATTTGTTTCAACCGGTGCCAAATTTTCCCAAGACCTTGCCAGAATATATTAATTTGCTCAGTGGGATCAGCTGGCAAGTTTTGGTCAAAGAAGGCATTATCCTCCTCCTCTTATGTTACGTCAGTGGCATATATATTTTCGTCATCAGCATTTCTGTTGCAATCTTCTGGAACAGCAGCATGATATGTCACTGCAATATGTTCGGCAGCGATAAACACGCGTGAGGGTGCAAATGCGTCAAATTCGGCACTAGACATAAACTCACGACATAACTGTGTAATTAAGCACGGCAGAGGCAAACTAATCCTCGACCGCATCATAGCATCAATAATGGTGTTTAGTAGCTGTGTGCACTTACAGAAGTGAGTATCTTGATGCATAATACAATCAACAATATAAAGTGTGGGCGTATAAAAAGATGACATATGTATAATGCTCATAATATTAGTGTTGATCCAGCAGCAAGTTGCGTGGATATTGCGATAGAGTGTCTTACTGTTGATCCCTTTATCGAGTGTTATTTTATAATTCGGGCCCATCCGTGTAAGATAATCCTCAATCCTATCTGGGGTGTGATTCTCCGTGTGAAGCAGGATACCCGTAGAAGCCAAGATAGCCGCTACATGCACTTTGTGTATTTGGCCGCACCAATGGAGGTTTATGATTTTGCGATCTTCCAAAATATCAGATTTTGCAAAACTAGCATAAAATTCCTCTACTAACTCTGGGATATAGAATGAATTAGGTGTATAAATAAGAGAATTTCATTCCAGAGTTTCGATCGCAGCGACGAAATCGACACTAAATGATGCGAAAATTTCGTCGAAAAACTTTTCACAAACAAATCTAGCCATTATTTTTTAACAGTGATTACCACAAATTATTCTAATAAAACTGTTAAAGAGAGACTAGAGAGAGTACCTTCCCTGAAGTTTCAGGGGGGAAACTTGCAGATTTAGACGTGGATTGGCGGCCTTTACCACTGATTGGTGGCTGAGGAGGGTTTGTTGGCTGGGGCACGGAGGAGAGTGAAGATGGTGGTGATTCTAACTCTTTGGTCACCACTAGCTGGAGCAAGAGTTAAGGATTCGGCATTGTCATGCAAAGAGAAGATCAAGAGGCAAAGGAGGATTTGGGTGAAGAGGGGAGGCAGCTAGGGTTTTGGATAGATAAGATTTAGGGAAGAAAGTGGCTGGTTGGGTTTATATAGAGATGAAGAATTTCAATCAACCCCTCATATTCCCTCAATTTTGTTTTTAAACCCTGCATCATGTTAGTAACAATATACATAATATACATGCTATTATACAAATAAATACATGCCTCTATGTATAGATCAGGTCATGAAGTGTCACGACCTCCACATTATCGCTCGCTTGAGTCTCTAAAAATGGTTTTAATCTTTGACCGTTCACTTTGAATAAACTACCGTTTTTAGGATTCTCGAGATCAATTGCACCGTGATGGTGCACTGTCCGTACTATGTTCGGTCCACTCTATCTCGACCTCAATTTTTTCGAGAATAAATGTAGCCTCGAACTATATAAGAGAACTTTTTTTCCCGGGTGCAAATGACTTACGAATAATCGCTTTGTCATGAAGCACTTCAGTTTTCTCTTTATAAAACTTAGCACTATCATATGCATCTCGTCTACTCTCATCTAGCTCATTAAGTTGCAGCCTCCGCTGCTCGCCGACTTTTTCGAGCTCAAAATTTAAAATTTTGATGGCCCATAAAGCCTTATGCTCAAGCTCCACAGGTAAATGATACGCCTTTCCAAATATCAACCGATATAGAGACATACCTAGATTAGTCTTGTAGGCGGTACGGTATGCCCATAATGCATCCGCTAGTTTACAAGACCAATCTTTTCTATTGTGATTCACTGTCTTTTCCAAAATCAGTTTGATTTGGCGATTGAAAACTTTCACTTGCCCACTAGTTTGCAGATGATACGGTGTAGCTAACTTGTGGGTAATAGAATATTTCTACATAAGTGCCTCAAATGACCGGTTAGTAAAATAAGTACTGTTATTGCTAATGATAGCTCGAGGAATGCCAAATCGAGAAAATACATTCTCTTTCAAGAACTTGACAACAACTTTATTGTTATTCAATTTTGCGGCAATTGCCTCTACCCATTTGGAAACATAATCAACAGCGACCAATATATATTGGTTTCCAAATGAGTTAGGTAACGGTCCCATAAAATCTATATCCCATACATCAAATATTTCGACCTCAAGGATAGGTTGTAGAGGCATCATATTGCACCGTAAAATTTTGCCTACGAATTGGCATCGTGTGCAAGTTTTGCAATATTCCACAATGTCTTTGAAAAGAGTTGGCCAATAAAAATCACTCTGCAACACCTTTTCAGCTGTTTTCCTGAGACCAAAGTGTTCTCCACAAGCAAAATCATGACAAAAAGAGAGGACACTTTGTATCTCATCATCGGATATGCATCGGCATATGATTTGGTCTGGACAATATTTGAACAGATATGGTTCATCCCAGCAAAAAAATTTTACTTGGGACAAGAACCTATATCGATCTTGCTTGGACCAATGGGATGGAATCTTTTTTATCATAAGATAGTTCATAATGTCAACAAACCATGGTTCACGTATCAGTGCAAATAATTGCTCATCAGGAAATGATTCGTTTATGGGGCAAGAATTTGTTGGAGCATTGGGCAGGTGAGACAAGTAATCAGCTACTAAATTATCAGCACCTTTCTTGTCTAGTATCTCAAAATCAAACTCTTATAACAAGAGGATCCATCGAACGAGCCTTTCTTTTGCGTCTTCCTTGGTCAACAAATATTTCAAAGCAGCATGATCAGTATAAACTATAATCCGTGATCCAATTAAGTAGGAGCAAAACTTTTCAAGTGCAAAAATGACTGCCAGGAGTTCTTTCTCTATGGTAGAGTAATTCAACTGGGAGTCATTGAGTGTCCTACTTGCATAGTAAATCACATGTGGCTGTTTATTAATATATTTTCCAAGAACGGCACCAATAGTATAATCAGATGCGTCACACATAAGTTTAAAAGGCAAACTCCAACTTGGCGCATGAATGATAGGAGTGGTGGTAAGCGTCTTCTTGAGATGCTCAAATGCTCTAAGACAATCTGGTGTGAAATTGAATGGCACTTCCTTGGCCAGTAGATATGTCAAGGACCTAGTAATTTTGCTAAAGTCTTTGATAAATCTTCTATAAAACCCAGCTTGACTAAGGAAGGAGCGCATATATTTCACTGATCGTAGAGGTGGAAGACTAATGATGAGATCCACCTTGGCTTTGTTAACCTCGATACCTTCCTTTGAGATGACATGCCCTAGTACTATGCCATTTTGACCATAAAATGGCATTTTTCCCAATTGAGTGTCAAATATTTCTCATGACAACGTATGAGAACTAACTCTAAATGATACAGACACTCATGAATCTCCAAAGATAGAGAAATCATCAATGAAGATTTCATAAAATCGTTCAACCATGTCAGAGAAAATACTCACCATACACCTTTGAAAAGTGGCAGGTGCATTGCATAACCCAAAGGGCATGCGTCTGTATGCAAAGGTGTCGAATGGACATGTGAACGTGGTCTTTTTTTATTCTCTGGGGCGATGAGAATTTGGTTGTAACCAGAGTATCCATCTAAGAAATAATAAAACTCATGTACGGCCAACTGTTCCAACATATGATCGATGAATGGTAAGGGGAAGTGGTCCTTCCTAGTTGCAGCATTAAGCTCTCTATAGTCAATGCAGACTCGCCATCCTATTTGCAAACGCATTGGGATAAACTCATTTGCATCGTTCTAGACTACAATGATTCCGGACTTCTTAGGCACTACTTGAATTGGGCTCACCCATGCACTATCAGAGATAGGATAGATAATCCCATTGTCAAGATACTTAAGAATATTCTTCCTTACAGCTTTTTTCATTACTGGATTCAACCTATGTTGAAGGTTTCTTATAGGTCGTGCATTATCTAATAAATGAATTTTATGCTGCACTATAGATGGACTTATCCCCATAATATCAGCCATACTCCAACCTATGGCTTCCCTATGTGCTTTCAACACTGATATGAGTGTTTCCTCCTGAGCCTCAGTCAAATTTGTAGGGATAATGACTGATAATGTGTCGTGTTCACCCAAAAAACGTACTTGAGATGACTCGAAAGGGTCTTCATCGCAAGCTCACGTGGACACTCAATAGATGATCGTAACTGAACTCGCAGTTCAGTCATCAATGGCTCAGGAAGTTCCTATCGAGTGGAAGACACATAATTAGATGACTCATCGAGCGTATCTAGGAATAAGCTCTCATCAACTAATTCATCCAAATTATCAAAGAATTCCTCCTCTTGGTGCTCACTGGACAATCCTTGGATCATATTCACTTCTAGGGACTCGTCATGTGGATAACTAGGTTGGCGCCCTACATTGAATATATTCAAGTCAAGTGTCATGTTTCCAAAGGAAAGTCTCATCAATCTACTCCGGCAATTAATAACAATATTAGAAGTGGCTAGGAATGGACATCCCAAAATAATTGGGGTACAATACTGTGAATCCACCATAGGTTGAGTCTTGAAAACTATGAAATCGACTGGAAAAATAAACTCCCCAATCTTAATCAAGACGTCCTCAATCTCTCCCATAGGCGTCTTCACAAGTCTATCAGCTAGCTGTAATATAATCCTTATAGGTTTTAACTCTCCCAGTCCTAACTGCTAGTATACTGAATAAGAAAGCTAGTTGACACTTGCTCCTAAATCTAGTAAAGCCTTTTCAATCACTGTAGTCCCTATAGTGCAAGAGACAGTAGAGCTTTCAGGGTCTTTATACTTCACATGTACAGACAGAAAGAGAATGCTAGAGATGTTAGCAGCTAGGAAGACTTTCTTTGAAACATTTGTTATTATCTTCTTTGTGCATAAATCCTTTAAAATTTTTGCATAAGCAGGTACTTGTTGGATTGCATCAGGAAGAGGAACATTGACCTTAACTTGCTTGAATAACTTAAGACTGTGTTCAACCTGAGGAGAATTTGTCTTCAACCGATTTAGATAGGGAGCCTTCGGCTTATAAATATGGTCAATAGGAGGATCAGAATTAGAGGGGTCAAACTCCTCTGTCGTGCTAGTGGGTAGATCATGGGATGATGGTAATGATGAATCCTGAGGTGATGATAGAATCGTGGATTCAGGGAGTGTAGCCTGTCGTGCAATAGGAGTGGAATCAGCTAGCATGGCTACATGATTGTCATCCAACTTGTCAGATCGAAGTATGTGAATGACGTTAACTTGGTTGACATGCGACTGATTAGAGTTTGAGGAACTGGCGTTAGGATTTATTATGGGTTGACTTGGAAAAATACTCTTGCCACGTTCACTCATTTGACTTGCTAATTGTCTAATATGCTGCTCTACGTTCTTAATAGATTGAGAGTTCATGAGCAGGTGCTGATCTGTTATTTGAATAAAATCAGTTGACACTTTCATAAGTTTTGCATGTGCGTGTCAAGGTTGGACTGAGACTTGAGAAGATTTTTAACGTTCTTCTCAAGTGACTGAAGTCGCTTTTCTTGATCATTATTAGACCCTTGTTGTAGATACGAGGAGTTTTGGACAGGTGGTCTATTCTGGTTATTCCCATAATTTGAAGTATTTGGGTGTTGATAAACACCTACATTTGGTCTTGGGAACTGACCAGTGGTTGGAGGCTGCATGTTGGGGTTCGGGGCTCCTTGATATTGCCCTTGACCCCAAGAAACATTTGGATGATTCTTCCAGCCAGGATTATATGTCGGAGCGTATGGATTATTCATGGGTCTTTAATACAAGGCATTAGCCTGATCAAGTGTGGGACCCATAGGATTCACTAACAGTGGACACTCCTCCATAACATGATTTGTAGTTCTCAATTAAAGCATGTGGGACTTGTATTTGATTCACTTGACCCACTTGTGGAGCAGTAGGAGACTCCAATGCCTCAATTCTCCTCCTATGCGCTGCAATCTTAGTTTCGGCAGCTATAGAGCTGTCGACGCTATGAATCCCACCCTTATGTGTAGAAGTTGATGGATTGGATTTCTCAGCAGGACTCTCCCATTGCATAGTCTTCCACGATAGGTCCTCAAGAAAGTCCCATACTTCATCCTCGATCTTTCGCATAAACTCCCCCTGACACATGGACTCAAGAAGAGTTTTAGATGTGTAATCGAGTCCTTCATACATGATTTGACACAACCTTGAGAGAACCGATGTATCTCGTATAACACAGGAGTTTGTTATGTTTGATGTTCTTGACTTGCATATCCTCTGGTGAGAATGTAATGCACAGGACTTGTTTCGTCACTTGAAGGCAGTGAGGATAGGGTTCCTCTGTGTCTATAGACGGCTCTATGATTTGAGCAAAAAGGTATCAGAGTCGGCCAAAACTTTTCTCAATGCATCTCTAGTCGTCTTTGACAATTGCAATAACTCATAAAGTGTTATGCATGTTGGGATGTTGGCTAGCTGTGCAAGCACATCAAATTGGAAAGGTGCATCAGCTGCCTCACTATCCTTCTTCGATTCTCTTTGGAAACGCAGCTCCTTTTGTCTTGAGGATGACCCTTTATTTGCTTCCGTGGGTTCGTCGGGTCGCACTTTTGAGTAATCTTCGAGATAACTCTATTCGAATCGGGTAACTCTATTCGAATCGGGTTCCTAATGGGCCTGCCTCATCAGGATGAGTGGCCAAAGCCGACAATTCAGTTTTGAATCTCTCAGTGTATTTGCCTCATCATTGTCTTCGTCGATAATTGTGGAAATCGCATGACAAGTTTTCCTTTTATCCTTCTTCTATTTACTTGATGAAAATCACTATTCATTATCAACAGATCAGGGTATACCCACATGATTTCCCCTTTCTTCATGGTGATGGGAAAGAGCCATTTTTCTCTCATATTATGTGGGTCATGGTTAACTAGCACCATCTTTTCAGCAAGTACAGTAGACACTCCTACAGAAAATTCTTTTGTTCCAAATATAAGAGTGACCATATTAGTGATCACTCTCTTTTGTTCAGATTCCAGTTGGATTACTTTGCTTCGATCAATGCTTGGATCTTTCTTTTCAGCGTATAACAGTTTTTTGTAGCATGCCCCAAGTTCTGATGGTCGTTGGTCTTTCCCGCTTCCTCTGGTCTTGGATTAGTGGGAAATTAGAGTATTTTTCTTTTGTTGAGCAAATTAAGTAGTGTTATTGTTTGATCATCTTTGAAGTTGTATTTGGGTTCGGAGCATTGCTTGAACACACTCTTTTCCTTCTGGTCCTTAGGCTTCTATTGCAAAGTTGTTCCTGCCGTCATAGCCTCTTTTCCCTTTGGTTGAGAGTTCTATGGATATTTTCTTCCTGTCAGAGCAACCCTTGTGGAGCATTGCTCTCCCAAATAGTGGATAATGTCTTCTGTTAGCTTACCTTATTTAACCAGCTCTTTCCAGCTTTTTGACCCCACAGCTCCCATTTTGACCAATATTCTGGTTTGCAGATTATCCTTGCATGTTCCACCAATGTCTCCCAAGACATGCCATGTGGGCATCGACTGACATTTCACAAAAGCATTCGATGAAGTTTTTAACAGTTTTTTCTTCCATTTGTTTATTTGCTAGAAGAGAATAAATTGATACCTTAGTATCATCTTCAAAGAAATGGCTTAGAAACTTTTCTACATCAGATCAGGCTTTGATAGTTTCTGGGGACAATTGAATAAGCCAGGTGAAAACAGGCCCTCGTAGGGTACTTACGAAGATTTTGGTCATTACTGTGTCATTATCCATTAAATGGTTGGTCTGGGAGAGAAAATAGTACATATGTTGGTTCGGAGATCCTTTCCCATCATATAACTCCAGTTTTAAGGGTTTGTAATTTACTAGAAAAGCTGCAGACTTCCACTCTATCGGGTAGGGACTCGTAAATCCTATTTCCTGTAACCCCTTTCGGTGCATCAGTGCTTCTATCTAATTTTGGAGTTTTTCCATCTTTTCAACGTGGGGATCAATGACGTATTCTTCCTCCATGCCTTTCCCTCAGCATCTGGATTTGATTCATACTCATTTTCTTGCCTTTGTCAGAATAACTCCCTGCTCCGTCTTCTGTGTGTTTTTGAGTATTCTATATAACTTTTACGAGCAGTGCTTTGAGCTCTTCAATACTCTTTTGTTGTTCTTCGATAAGTTGCTCTTGTGCTTCTATCCTTTGATTATTTCAGACCATTCAGCCATATGAGCTATTCTTCGTCCAGATCGAGAGGAGGCATGAGATCGTGGTGTTACTATGGCCGAATAATCACTATGCTCTTCATACTCTTCATCTGAACCCCCTGTCAATCTTTTATAGTCACGGGGAGCCACTACGCCCGATCTAAGGCATGTGTGATGATATATTTCTTCTATCTCTGTATAAGAGGAAGACTCTTCAATGACTGGGTTTTTTCCTTTATTCACCATATTTGATGTTATGGCTAGTAGGTCTTCATCTGAGTCAATACTCTATCTTTGTAGACACCTTCTTTTTGGGATATTAGGAACTATCACTGACAGTCGGCTAAACACGGACGGCCTTGGGTTTTTACAGTGACAATGAGTCAAAACTGCTACAATTAATTGCTCGCAACAGTATGATTGATGGGGTTGTATAGCCCTTTCGTTTATGAGGTATTCCCGTAAATCTAGAGTTTCCTCTAGGTGTGTTGATATGACTATCTTTTGCGGGTGGGTCCTACTTCTTGCGCAAGGCCTATCCATCCATATATGTGATCCTGAGAAGTCTCAGGGATCACATTTGTCATGCCACAGGTTGCTCTGATGTCTAGTGTTGACTTTAGCATGTTTCACATAGTATTGCTCAGTAGCCTTGCGTTCTAAAGTTCTCACGCAGGGCTGAGACTTTAACTTTAGTCTCGCGCACTGACTTAGCCTAGTGCACTAGATTAGTCTCATGCACTGGATTCTCGCGCACTGGATTAGCCTGGCACACTGGTTTAGCCTCACACACTGGACTAGCCTCACACACTAGCTTAGCCTCGCACACTGGCTTAGTTTTGTTAGACTTAGTCTGATTTTCAATTTTGCCTACACAAGGCTGAGACTTAGCCTAGCACGCATTCTTGCTTACGCTGAGCTAACATTTAGTCTAGCGTCCATCTTTGTTCATGCCAGGTTGGATTTTAGCCTGGCATTCATCTTTATTTATGCTAGGCTAAGACTTAGCCTGACATCCAACTTTGTCCATACTAGGCTGAGATTTAGCCAGACGTTCAATTTTGTTCATGTTAGGCTGAGATTTAGCCTGGCGTTCAATTTTGTTCATGCCATGTTGGAGTTTAGCTTGGCGTTCTTGAGGTTGCTATGCAACTTTGCACTTTTGCTCAGCTCTTTGTTGAAAATGGGCCTTGAGTGCCTTGTGGATTGCTCTCCAATTTCTGTTGTGGATTCGGATATGCTTTTGTGCAGCAATAGGTTCTCTTTTGGTATTGAATGCAACAAGTTCCCTAAAAGTTGGAAAGAGTACTGTTTGTTCTAATGAACTGGCATTTGAAGATCTAAGTGACTCTTGATGGATAAAAATCTCCTTGTCATCCAAAGCCATAAAGTCATCTTTTTGTTCAAGTGATTTTGGACGTTTTGAGTTCATGACTCTTTTGTTTTCTTGCCGCGCAAATCTCCTTTTAGTCAAACTCGATGAGTCTGAGGTTATGTATTCCTCACATTTCTGTTGATTAATTATGATTACCAACATCTCCACCATTTCTCCAATTTTGTTAACATCGGATAGAGCCACCATCTCTTCTTCAGTATATGAAATTTCTCTTACTGTAGTTGTCAGTCTATTTTCGGTGAATTTCGAATCCATTTCCATTGCCATAAAAAATTATTACAGAATTATTTTGATCAATTACAATGAAAAAGAATAAATAAAAGAAAACAAACGAGAGGACTTATAGATCGTCGCTCTCTGATGTGATATTTCTACTCCAAGCGCACAGTATCGGTTGTAGCGCTATACAAGTCGTCCTATAGGAATCTAAGGTATTTTGCTATTCCTACTAATTCTACTATTCTAATAGGTTAATTACGAGTTCTAAGTGGGATTTTTGTTTATTCTAATTAGCCTAGGATTTAGAATCTACTAGTTTCCAACCATAAATTACTTTTATTATCTTCTTCCTATCATAATAATTTAATCTTTTAGTTTAGTTTCTACTTAAAGTATCCAAGTATGGACTATCAAGTAGTGTGCAAATATAATCGATCAAAGAAACTACTTCTCATACAAATAAACCAAATTATTAGATAAATCTATGACAAAAATAAAAACCAACAACTCCAAACCCTAACTAAGTATAAGCTATCAAGAAATCTAATTCAAGTATAACCTATCAAAACATTAATCTACGAGTTATTATCTTTTAATCTTTCATTGAAAAATCATATCTTTATTAATTTATTTTAGGAAAAAAATACTAGAGAGAAACTACATGGTGGATCCTAGCTTCATCTACATCATAGGACTAAACTAAATTAGCTACTCATAATTCTAGTTAGCAAAATCATATATTTTTCTAGAAAGCAATTAAAGATTACACTAGAAAGGAAGATAAATCTATCTAGAAAGCAATTGAGAAGAAGATTACCTAATAATAATAAGAACAGTAAGAAATACCTCTAGAGCTTGGTATTGTGGCCGTCACCCCTTCAGCAAACCCTAATTTTATTTAATAGAATTCAAGTACAAAATTACGGTATAAAAAACCCAGATTATAAGGATACGGCCAATATATATTGGTTCGGAAGACAAAACCCTAATATGAATACAATAGAGATACTACTAAATTACCACAAAGCCCACAAAGAAATTACAGCTAATAAATCCACCTTGGAGCCGCTATTTAGCGGCTAATGCCGCCATTTGGCGGTTAGAATATGGTCAATTATCCTGGTTTTTCTCCTGCACGTGTCTCTTATCTTGTAAACTTGATTCTATTGACTGTATTTGACTTCTACTCTCTTCAGTATTCTAATCTTGTAGCTTTGCTTTCTTTAAACTTTTTTATAAGATTTGTTTCCTAATTCGGCTCTGATTTCATGCCATTTTCTTATATGAATCAGATTATCTGACAAAGACACTAAAAATACCCGAGTAGCATTTATTTATATACAAAAATAGATAAAATATGGGTGAAAAAAATACAATATATGATACTAATCACTCTCTTTTATGGAAGTTGTGGGATCTAAGGTCGCTATGAGGCGTGCTCAATCCTCGTTGACGATTCAATGTTGACAATTGATGACGGTGGAGATTTCTAGGATTGACTCTTCTTTATTGCTACTGATCAGAAGAACATTGCAAACTCTTGTAGGAGAGAGATCTTACCAAAGGTCCTTTATGAGTCCTTTGTAGAGGTATTTATTGGCATGAAGTTGTTATGCGTGTTTCATTATAGATAAAGATGGAATCCCCTTATAATCTTTATCAAATATATGATTTCTCTTTTGATTAGATTTAGTCCAGAGTTTTATTATATTTGGTCTTGATTCTGTATCAAAATCAATTATAGTTCTGATTGAAATCTGTTTAAAATCTACAAAATAGTCTCGTTGGACGCCAGGTTGGCGTAGCCTTGTGGGCCACGTGAGGCTAAATAGCCTCACTGGCCGCGAGTGTAGCCTCGCGTGCAGCGAGGCTATTTAGCCTCGCAGAGTTGGCCTCTTTCTGAGGTCTCTTCAATTTTTTCTCTTTCTACACTAATTTAGTCATTTTCATAAAAGTAATCTAGAACTTTCATCATTGCTGCTATACTAGACCATGATTCAGAAATAGTATGTCTATGGTAAAATTGCCATAACTTTTACTTTACAAGTCAAATTGAGCTCATTCAAAATTATTGGAAAGATAATTGAACTATCTAAAGTTGTTACGAACTTTTGACTCTAAATTTATTTATTCATGGTCAAATCAAACCTAAAAGTTCACTTATTGTTGCAGCAATTTAGTAGTAGCTGGTTCATGATAAAATAACCATAACTTTTACTCTAAAACGCCAATTAAACTCATTCAAGATTCATTGGAATGATAATTGAATGATCTAAAATTGATTAAGATTTTAGGCTCTAAATTTAATTTTTATCCTTGTAACAAGTAACTTGGAAGTCTCAACTACTTTATCAGGTCCATAGTTCAGCGGCAGCATGTCTCTGAATAAACAACCATAACTTTTGTTCTAGAACTCCAGTTAAACTCATTTAAGATTAATTAATTTTTTACGATAGTTCTAAATCATAGCCTTTAATTCCATTTTACCATAGTTAAACAAGACCTGAAAATTGGACTTGTCCACCGAATTGCAGCAGCATAGATATATATGATATGTCCGTGCATATATCACTTGACTTGTGATATGATATGATATGATATATATATATATATATATATATATATATATATATATATATATATATATATATATATATATATATATATATATATATATATATACATGTTTAATTACTCTTGTTCATATCTATACATTGGTAATTGCAGACCTGATATAGCTCATGTCTAGGCATACATGTCATATTCATGCATATACCTCTTGACTATGGATATTGATATACACACACATGTTTGTTTATACATTTTATTACCTGTTCATAGTTTCTAGCTTGGGATTGATACTTCACACATGTGAACATGTTATATAATTCTTGTACTTATCAATATCATCGTATGTGTCATTTCATGTCCACATGGCTATTGATGCATGTTTTGTGTGTTGAACTAAGTGCCATATAGAACTAAGTGCTACTTGAAACCAAGTGACATAAAAAAACGGGAGCCATCTTTTGAATCCATGGGAGCCACCTCTAGAGTCCATGGGCTTCCTCTAGAATCATATATCGCCTGACAACATGTCAATTTATTACTAAGCCTCTCTGACGAGAATGTCAGACCCTAGAATACATACATGACTATTGATACATACATCTTTATTACATATGATACCCTAATACATTAAACCTTAGCATATATTACATTGTAAATAAGAGGGCAATAAATGGTGGAACGAAACACGTATTATAGGAGTCTCATGTCTTATTTGGATGCATCCACCAATCTGTATATTGGCACAATAGGTTTTCTTGTGTGCTTAGCGGCATGCCATGCAGTTCATTTAGAGATCGACACTTGAGGCCATGATCCCAAGTATACACGGGATATCCAGTGTGCATAGCGGCATGCCATCCCACTCGCAAGGGGACCGATACCTGAGGCTATGGTATGGGTTATGCACAGTACACTCCTATAACACATGAATACTCCAACCATTTAGTTCCAAACTAATAAGATAGAATTTGAATCTATATACATGGTCATGTTATATTATGCATATCATATACTTCATAATTCTTGTTATATTATGAATGCCATGATCTCCATGATTCCTGTTATATTATACATACCATATACTTCATGGTTCTTATTCTATTATGCATACCATCTACTTCTAGGTTCATGTTCTATTATACCTACCATATACTGTATGATTCATATGTATACACCTTTTACATTACTTTCTAATAGCATGCCACATATACACTTTTATATAGTTTCTATAATATTGCAGGAGCTTGGATTTGTATTCTTATTTGGGTTCTGACCCCTAGGATATCACACTCCAAATCTAGTAGTCATGACTGTGATGCTTAAGGAGGAGAACCGTCTCTCGAGGATCCCTACTTTCAGGAACAGACCGAGCGTCAGCAGCCTGCCTCTTGTAAAATCTCCATCTCTTTTGTGTATGTATTATTTTTGCTTGTATATACATATAATATACATATATATCCTACTTCCTAATTTTGTCCGCGGTATCCAGACACTTTTGTATATATTCGGTACGTATGTTGCTCTGTTTTAATACTGTACTTGACTTTACATGAATAACATTTTTATGTATATATTACTTATTGTTTTCATATACCTGTTTATGGACATTGTTATATTTATGCTTGTGATGCTATGGTAGATAGATTCAGATTTATGGTATATATCATATTTATGTGATTCCATATCTCTTACTTGTGATTGTATGATATAATGGTCTTATGTAGTCTGGTATTGAGAGTGCTCATCGGTGATACCCTACCTATTATTGGGACACACATTCGGGTCCACTTGTGCATGATTTGAGGGCATCACACCAAGCAACTCATCTTCAACTACAACTCCATTTACAAATAGTTACAAATACACCATGGAGAGAGAGAGAGACATGTTCTACATACTCAATATTTAAGAACTTGTAACTTGAGAAAACAGAGATAAATAGTGCTTTGAGAGATCTTCTATTTATATTTTGATATAAGAATCCCATCGATCCGAATACTATTTTCCACTGAGTACGTAGGCCCGAGATCTGTCTTATCCGAACCTTGCTAAATCTCTATTCACTTATCTTTCTATTTATTTCTTTTTAGTCTCTAACAACCTTTTGTAGGATACTTAGCCAGGATCTCGCATCATTGCTACTTGCTCTCAGTACTCTAAACTTTAACTCGAGCTCGATCTTATTTGGTGTTCAAATTGGCTCGGTAAATGTAACCGGCCAAATTTAATACCAGCAATCAACATCATCTCTAGTAATTGCGACTGAACAAAGTACACATCAAAAAGGTTAAATAGATCTCACCTATTATCCAAGTAATCACAAATCGTCTCCACCATCATCAGTCGAGACCTCACCTTCAAGCTTGAGACTTCTTCATTATTATAATCATTATTGATGAGTCCTCCTAATAGAAGTTTGGGAATCAGATCTCCAATATTTATTACTCCCATAAGGAACACTGTCTTTGTAGCTTTTATTGCAGTTATTTGAACTGATCCAAATTAATAAAGATCGCTCATCAAGTCATTGCCTTGAAAAAGGGCGCACCAGCAAGCACGGTTTTGCTATCACAAAAAGCTAATTTCAAGTGCCTTGCAGTAAGGATGGTAAGGCCAAGGATGATCAACATTGGCCCCAATAAATATTACTAGTAGCTTCTTGATTCTTGATGAAGCAAAAGTTCTCCACAAAATTCTCCATATAAGTTGCATGGCTCGAATTAATCTTCTGATTTTTATACAAATCCAATTGGATGATTGGTTTAATGACCCCAAACCAGATTCACAAATAAATATATGAATTGCAATTGAGCTCTCTCAAAACCTCTCTTTGTTTTTTATTCTTGGGGTTCAAAATTAAAGCACAAACTTGGTTAAAAATAAACCCAACTTTTTTATTTAATTAATCAAGCTTAATGTTTGATCCAATTCACTAGGAAGCAGAAAGACGGTTATGATTGAATCAGTAGGACACCAATGGATGAGTAACATTAAAAAAAAGCATAGAAAGAAAGAAAAAAAACAAGTGTTTTTAACGAGATTCGGCTGAGATGGACTTAGGTCAGTGGGGGGGGGGGGGGGTAGGACCGTTTGGCGAGTACTTTTAATGAAGAGAAAATTATTGTTTTTCTCCCTCTATGGGATGCTCAGATACTTATAATGACTTGTTTGCTCAGCTCAATTGATGTGATCTAATTCGTGCACTCTCAAGTGCAGGAGATTGACAAGTACAACAACAACAACTAAGCCTTTTATCCCAAATATTTGGTGTAGGCTACATGAACCAAAAAATAATCATGCCGGATCGATCACAGGAGATTGACAAGTAATAATCTTAAAATCATTTTTTTCAATGATGTTGTATATAAAGTGACAAACACTTCAAAGAAAGATAAAGGTTAAAAGAAAGAAGGTTGGTTGTAAGCAAAAAGATTTTGAGTGGATTAAATAATAGAGAAAATATCAACATATATGGGAGAATTTTCCCTAAATCTTTTTCTTGATTAGTTAAATGTAAATTCTTATCTCAAATGAATAGGTCACATGGTCAAATTTAGTCAAGAAGATTATTCTTTTAAGCATGCAATTTCAAAAAGTAATCATTTCCTGAGTTTAATCCAAAAATTATGCCTTCATGAATACTTGAACTTGATCCTAAGAATAATCTATTAATGAGAAGAAATACTTACTCAAAACCTAAGTATGCCTCAATTCTCAATGGCACAAAATAAGCTAAAAAGCACTATACTCTCAAAATATAAACTATCAAGATGTCCAAGATCATATTTTATTAATAAGTTAAATAGGAAAACTCAAAATAAAGATAATAAATTAATAAAATTCTAGAAAGCAATTTAAACTAAACCAATTTGAAGTTCTATGGTTCATCTCATCATCCATTGTCGAAAAGAAAATGAGTTGTCTCTGGCCATCAAGATCATCATATAAAAGAAGAAAAATCTTTCAACAATTAAACCCCCTCAATAGTTTGCAACAAAAATTAGAGTTTTCTCAAGAAAGAAGAAGAAGAAGAATCAATCTTTCAAAGGAGTTTTGATCTATCTATCTCTATCGATTTTGTAAATAAGATGCACAAGGGTTATTTACACCCAACTAGGCTGGGATTCCATCCATTAATATTTTAACTATCAGTAGTCATATCTACGTATTTGTGCATTGTGTTGTCAACAACAACTTCAACAGCTACTTCGACAGCCTTTGGTAAGTCAGTTTAATGGCTCAGCACTGCAATAATTATTTCAACAGCATTGTACAAGCTAGCGCAGCCTTCAAAAATTCTTCAGGGCTATTGATAGCTACCAGATGGTTGTTAACATTCACCGATCTATGCACATGTATAGAGTTATGCATGCCTTGTTTCCTCTCGAATTGACTCCAAAATCTATAAAAACATGTCAAAACACTTGTTAATTAGGATAAATACTTAGATTGAGAATTTATTACAAATGCATAATATATTATTAACACAATATCATTGATGCGCAAAAGTGGATTATGACTGCACAAATTACATATGAAATAATGCACTTTTCACTCATAAATCGCACCATCAACCTAAGTTATGTTAGTCCTAGCAAAATACTCAAATTTTCCAACCTAACAAAAGAAAAATGAAAACCTAACTAAATAAAAGGAAAACATAACTCACTTTTATAGGAGCAACGTTGCATTTAGTATATGCAACAAGCCATTAAATTTCTAAGTTATCTAAGTGGACGAGTGGTGTCTCGTGAAAGGTTTTAGCGATGTTACCCATAAATATCAAGAAATAGAAATTAAGGAATAATCAAAACTAAAATAAGGATAACTAAAAAATAAAGAAAATTTAGAAAATCATACGAGTACAAAAATGAAATTGGGAATCTTTTGGTCTCCCCTTTATCAAGATCCACTAATTACACAAGTTCATGAACTTCCCTAAGTTTTCAACTTCTGAGTTCAACTCCGAATAAGGAACTCCTAATACCTCTTCGTTAAAACTTTGATCATATCATGAACACCCTTAATCCTAGATTTTCTACTCCTATACACCCATGTGATTGCATTATGATCCAATTTAGCTTTAAATTCAAAAGCTAACTCATGAATTACCTTGTCCTTTTAATTTTTTTTCATGCAATATCTATCGTTTATGTGAATATCTAGATGCAAATACCCAATTACTAGGTTCATGATTGCACTATTTAGTCCATAAACACTTTTCATGTGAACACATATGCTTCCTGAGATATACACACCAAATTATTCAACATTTACTTCATTTTTTTATTTAGTAAAAGGATCTTTGCTTTAACACCTTATTCACCTCTATTTTTTTCCCTTATGAAAAGATGAAAATGATCTCCATTTAGTTTCTCTTTATCCTTATTAGCTTTTATGAATCGTCGTGTATGTAAGAGGTGCATATTTGTATCTAATCTAAAGGTGTTAAGGTGTTCTATTGTCAGAACTTAATCTTCAGTTAAAGGTAATTAGAATATACCTATAAACTTTTTTGCTTACTCTCAGATATCAACTTAGAATTATCCACATCCTTGTTATTAGCTTTATTTTTTTTATAAGGAGAGGGCTTTAAACTTTATTTAAAATACTCTATGAATATATATTATATATAATAATAATAACAACAACAACAACAACAACAATAATAATAATAATAATCATAATAATAATGACCCAGATGTATTATGTGCTCTACCCCTAATCTAATTGTTGCAGTTTCCTCAATACAAATAAGCAGTAAACATGAAAGTACATAAAGGACACGACATGATAAAGGGAGAGTGGAATAGAGCACCCTGGATCAATCGTCGTCCTGTTGTCATCATTAAGAAAAGAAATAATTATGAATTATTTTTCCAACCAGTCTAATATTAACTGTGATGAAGGTTTTATTGAATTATTTCCAACCAGTCTAATATTGGATATTGAGATTAAAAGTGATGAAGGTTTTATTAGAACTGTGTGAAACTGCTATCGACAAAGATAAATATTGGTGGATAAGTTTTGTCAGAGATAAGTCTATGCGGAAATGAGTCTAGGTGGAGCTGGAGTGTATCAATGGGCTAGAGTGCATCGGCAAGTCTAGATTGTGTCGATGGGTTGGAGTGTGTCAGTGAAGGTAGCATCAACGAAGATGAACTCTGTTAGCAAAGTTAACACTGTTGGGGTGGATGAGCTTCGATGAAGGCAACAGTCAAACGCTAGTAAGTTGCAGTGGATTAGTAGGTGATATGATAATTCTATTGCACAATATCGGTTGTAGCATAAATAGGTTGCCCCTTTTTTCTATCTTACTCTTCATATTATTCTAGCAAGCTAACTCTCAGTTCTAGATAAGTTTTAACTTATTCTAATTAGTCTAGGACGTTGAATCTACTAGTTCACAACTATATATTATTTTTATTATTTTCTTCCTATCTTTCTAATACAAACAATTACAATTATATTAAAAGTTGATCTTTTTACTTTAATCTTTTATTCAAAGTACCCTATGAAATATCAAGTGGTGTGCAAGCATAACTTATCAAAAATGTGACTTTTATAATTGATAGAAATTTCTACAAATAAAATTAGAAGCAATAACTCTAAATCCTAACTAAGTATAAACTATCAAAAATAATCTCAAGCATAACCTATCAAAGTATTAGATATACGAATTATTATCTTGTAATCTTTTCATAAAAAAATCATGCCTTTTTATTAGCTATTAAGGAAGAAGATGAATAAAATAAATACTATGATTGATCCATATTATCATCTACATCTTAAAACTAAACTAAATTAGCTACTCATATTTTTATTTTTCGAGCTCATATTTTTATGTATGCAAACTATAAAGATCTAATTTTTCCTATAAAGCAATTAAAACTCTAATATAGATAGCAAATAAATCCTAATTATGAAAGCTATTAAATCTAAACTATGAAAACAATTAAAATATTACTCACACAAAACTTACTAAAAAGAGAGACTTGAGCTCTATCGAGTCTCGGTATGATGGTCGTCCCTCTCCAGATCTCAATCCCCTATTTTATTCTTATAAAAAAGCCATCTAAAAAACCATATTAATTACAAGGACTTATGGGATATTTATAACTCGAACACAATCCTACTCCTTCTCAAACTTTACTACAAAAAATGTAATCCTAATACAAAATAAATAATCTCAAATATATAATTATAATCCAATTCATAGTTATTAAAAACTAATGTGTGAGATTAAATGACTCAAAATACTATTTTTCAAGGCCATAACCCAAAATTAAGTTTAGCACACCCGTAGCCAGCTGGATCAGATCTTCTATTCTTCAATGCTTCAGTAAAACGGTTATAATTTTTGCATAAGAATTTAGATAGAGCTGTTCTCGGTGGCATTTCAAAGATAATTATGAGCTCTACAAATTTCTACGGACATAAATATTTTCAGTTCAAGCTCTATTTTTGTGCAAAATGCTCTTGAAGTTATTACTGCTGCACATAAATTTCTTTCTTCACCGTAATTGACTTCCTTTCGCTCATGTATATCACAAATTTGCTCATTTTTCTTCTTTTGTTTGCAAATCCTTTATTTCCTATAAAACACACTAAAATATATATATGAGTAGTAACTATTTATATACAAAAATAGATAAAATATGAGAGAAAATATGCAAAGTATAACACTCATCACATTCCACACCTATGTTTTGCTAGTCCCCAACCAAAATCTTGACATAAAAAGAAAAAGAAAAATCATATTTCACTTTTTGCAGGAATTGCGATTGCACTTAGTACATACAATAAGTTGTTAAACCTTTATATTATTCTAGTAGATGAGTTGTGTCTTCTGAGAATTTTCAGCAATATTACCCATAAACATCATGAAGGTAGCATCAACGAAGAAAAAAAGAAAAATCTTTTTTGGTATTTTCTGTAAATGATCTTACTAATATACAAAATCTAGAACGCATTTAGATTATTAATTTTTCAAATCAAGTATCATACCGAATACATTAAGTATTTTAATCAAAAATTCAAATTCTATCTTTCAATACCACTAATAAATAATTTATTGGTTTCTATACATTTACATGCACGTGTGATAATTTATTTTGATTTTGAACGCAAATTCTAACTTATGATTCATCTTTCTCTCTAAATATTAATTTTTTTTACTCTTTTCTTCTTTTTTTTACTTTTTTCTTTTATGTATAATTCATTATTTATGCGAATATTTATGCTTATTTAGACACAAATATCCGATTAGTTGGATCATACTCTATCTCTTAAAAATACCGTTCGTGTGAATATTCATGCTTATTTAGGCACAAATATCCAACTAATTAGAAATTTTTAAGAAATTTATTTATTTATAAAGGACCATTGCCTTGATACTAGGCTCACATCTTTATTCTTTTTTTTTTCTTTTTTAAATTTTGAAAGAAAAGACAACTAAATATTATCATTTTGTCCTTAATCTAATAAACCATTATGAAGTGAAGAATAAATGTATATTTACTTCAAAATTATGATTAGCAATATTTATTTTTTGGATTTTATTTTTTTCATAAAACTCTAATTGTATTATCCAATTTACTTTCCTATGAAATATCCAATTTAAATTTATTCTTTTATTTGTAAGTAGATCAATTTATTGCAGAAAATAATTTTTCAAATAATTTTTTTTTAAAATACCCTAAAAGCTGCCCAACTAATTAATAATTCATAAGAAATTTATTTATTTATAAAGGATCATTGCCTTAATACAAGGCTCACCTCTTTATTATTTTTTCTTTTTTCTTTTTTTAATTTAGAGCGAAAGGAGTACTAAATTATTATCATTTTCTTTAACCTAATAAACCATTGTGAAATGAAGAATTGATGTATATTTATCTTAAAATTAGTACTATTAGCGATATTTATTTTTTGAATTTTATTTTTATAAAACTTTAAGTGTATTATCTAGTCTACTTGCTTATCAAATATCCAATTAAAATTTATTTTACTTATTTATAATTAACTCAATTTATTGCATAAAATAATTTTTTTTCAAAATTCCCTTAAAACTATCCGAAATGTAAAATAAAGAAACCCAAAAATCCTAAAAAAACTAAAAATAAAAATAAACATAAAATAAAAATTCTAGAAAGAAAATACAAAAATTCATAATCCTCCCCCACACCAAAACTCATGTATGCTGGTAAAATAAAGATGGACACTATTTTACAAATAATATACAAGTAGTCGAAAATACCCAACAATTATGACCTTTTGATTGCTTCCCACATTTATAGTATGTCTTTTTATATTTTGAAATGGATGAACTTAGACGTTTTGTCAATTTCACATTTAATGTTTCAATCTTGCTTTTGATTTTTCTCAATTTATGTCTACCTTTCTTTTCTTTATTCATTAGTAAAATTTTAAGGCTGGAAATCATACCTTTATCATCGTTATATTCTACTCACGAGCATCTTCCATGTCAGTAAGAATTTTGATCTTATCAATATGTGAAATGACATACTCAGTTTGATGTAATAGAATTATAAGCTCGGTTTTAGATGGCTCTTTCAAATCATAAAATGCCATGACTCTTTTTTCTGCGACTCCATTAACTCTTCTAGTGTTTTGGATTTGTCATGAAAATTTTCTTCAAACCTATCATCAAAATTCTAAAAAAAATATCGTGCTAGTGGACGTATCATTAGTCAAATCATTATGAAGAAATAAAAATTCTTCTTGATAAATTTCTTTACAATTTTCATCAAAAGAATCAAAATATAGTATATCACTAGCAAACTCATCATGGGGGCAAATCATTAAGCAAAATTTATTTTTTATTATTAGTTTCTCCATAATTATTTGCACAATACTGTAAAAAAGGTTGATCATAATATCAAAGCATAGACTCATCATGTACATGATTATTTGACTCTTTTTTAATCATATCAACTTCCAAAAATATTGAAGTGTTTGCTCGTTATAGTTAGATATGTTCAAACAATTAGATGGTTGATTTTCAATATATTCATTATGAGAGGATATTTTGATTAAAACTTCTAGATAAAATGCAGTTTTAGAGAATAATTTTAGCAGAACTTCCATACCTTCATCTATTCTACATATTCATTTCTCTGTCTGATTATTGTAAGCTTCCACATTTTCATCGAATAATTGCACCACATGATTATAAGTAAAATTTGAAGATAGATATGATGGATCTGTGTACATATTTGATAATATTTGTGAAGGGGTTATAAGTAAATTTTCATGACACATATATCTCGCTTTTAGCCTTTTTAATCTTTCACCTATTATGTTCAATTGAATCTCTTTTTCACAAGTGAGTTTAGAATATAGAGATGATTGGTCTATGAAGAAAGGATCAGATGAATGACTTTCTTGATATGGCTCTTGATTGTATGTAAAGTTAGAATAATTGATCGATCCAAAATTGTTTTTGATAGATAGAAAATGCTCATAGGTTCATGATATATGGTGTATATTTGATCGTAACCTAGTCCAAATGAACTTCCTATCCATAGACAATAATAATAATTGTGATATGGATTACAACAATGATGACATCCACATATGGAGAATTGATTTGGAAGCATATTTTTTAAGTTATTTTTTTTTTTTTTTTGAAGAAAAGGTGGAGAGGGAAAGAAATGGAAAAGAAAAAAGAAAAAGAAGAAAAGTTCTTTTTTCTTCTTTTAGAAAGATCAGGAAACTAAATACTGGAAACAAAAAAAATAGCAAAAGCAAGATCACCACAACCGCTGATTGGCAGCAAAACTAGGGCATTTGGTTCCTTATTTTTTGCGGATAATTCTTGTTGGTTTTCTAGTCTTTTTCGCCTCCCTATACATATATTTAGTATCCCTGCACACTGTTAATTCGTAAAACTCAAGAAAAGTAAGAAAACATCGTCGATTCTCGATAATGGCACAAAAAACTTGATGTGATAATTCTATTGCAAGTATACAGTATCGGTTATAGCGTAAACAGATCGTCCCATAAAAATCTAAAGTGTTTTGCTGTCTTATTCTTCCTATTATTCTAGTGAGCTAGTAAGTTTTAGATGAGTTTTAAGTTATTCTAATTAGTCTAAGACGTTGAATCTGTTAGTTCATAGCTAGGTATTATTTTTATTATTTTCTTCCTATCTTTCTACCATAAACAATGATGATTATATTAAAAAGTTGATTTCTTTTAGTTTAATCTTTTATTGAAAGTATCCTAAATATAAGATATCAAGTGGTGTGCAAATAGAACTCATCAAACATGTGACTTTTTATAAAAATAAACTAAATCAACAGAAATTTTTATGAACAAAATTAGAAGCAACAATCTCAAACCCTAACTAAATATAGACTATTAAAAGTAATCTTAAATCATCATGTACATGATTATTTGACTCTTTTTTAATCATATCAACTTCCAAAAATATTGAAGTGTTTGCTCGTTATAGTTAGATATGTTCAAACAATTAGATGGTTGATTTTCAATATATTCATTATGAGAGGATATTTTGATTAAAACTTCTAGATAAAATACAGTTTGAGAGAATAATTTTAGCAGAACTTCCATACATTCCTCTATTCTACATATTCATTCCTCGGTCTCATTATTGTAAGCTTCCACATTTTCCTCAAATGACTGCACCTCAAGATCATGAGTGAAATTTGAAGGCGGATATGATAGATCTGTGTACATATTTGATGACATTTGTGATGGGGTTATAGGTAAATTTTCATGACATACATATCTCGCTTTTAGCCTTTTTAATCTTTCACCTATTATGTTCAATTGAATCTCTTATTCACGAGTGAGTTTAGAATATGGAGATGATTGGTTTATGAAGAAAGGATCAGATGAATGACTCTCTTGATATGACTTTTGATTGTCTGTAAAGTTAGAATAATTCATTGATCCAAAATTGTTTTTGATAGATAGAAAATACTCATAGGTTCATGATATATGGTGTGTATTTGATCGTAACCTAGTCCGAACGAACATCCTATCCATAGACAATAATAATAATTGTGATATGGATTACAACAATGATGACATCCACATATGGAGAATTGATTTGGAAGCATATTTTTTAATTTTTTTTTTTTTTTTGAAGAAAAGGTGGAGAGGGAAAGAAATGGAAAAGAAAAAGGAAAAAGAAGAAAAGGTTTTTTTTTTTCTTCCTTTAGAAATATCAGGAAACTAAATACTAGAAATAAAAAAAATGGCAGAAGCAAGATCACCACAACCGCTGATTAGCGGCAAAACTAGGGCATTTGGTTCCTTATTTTTTGCGGATAATTCTTGTTGCTTTTCTAGTCCTTTTTGCCTCCCTATACATATATTTAGTATCCCTGCACACTGTTAACTCGTAAAACTCAAGAAAAGGTAAGAAAACACCGTTAATTCTCGACAATGGCACAAAAAACTTGATGTGAAATTCTATTGCAAGCGCACAGTGTTGGTTATAGCGTAAACAGATCGTCCCACAAAAATCTAAGGTATTTTGCTATCTTATTCTTCCTATTATTCTAGCTAGCTAGTAAGTTTTAGATGAGTTTTAAGTTATTCTAGTTAGTCTAGAACGTTGAATCTGTTAGTTCACAGCCAGGTATTATTTTTATTATTTTCTTCCTATCTTTCAACATAAACAATGACGATTATATTAAAAAGTTGATTTCTTTTAGTTTAATCTTTTATTGAAAGTATCCTAAATATAAGATATCAAGTGGTGTGCAAACAGAGCTCATCAAACATGTGACTTTTTATAAAAATAAACTAAATCAACAGAAATTTCTATGAACAAAATTAGAAGCAACAACCTCAAACCCTAACTAAATATAGACTATTAAAAGTAAACTTAAATATAACCTATCAAAGTATTAGATCTATGAATTATTGTCATGTAACCTTTTCATAGAAAAATCATATCTATTTTTAGTTATTTAGGAAGATGAAGAATAAAATAACTACCATAGTTGATATCTAGCTTTATCTATATTTTAGAACTAAACGAAATTAGCTACTCATATTTTTATTTTTCAAGTTCATATTTTTATGCATGCAAACTAACCAAGATGTAACTTTTTCTAGAAAGCAATTAAAACTCTAATTTAGAAAGCAAACAAATACTAACTATGAAAGCAATTAAATCTAAACTATGAAATTAATTAAAATATTACCTACACAAAACTTACCAAAAAAAGAGATTTGAGCTCTATTGAGTTTCGTATGGCGGTTGTGCATCTCCATATCTCAATCCCCTATTTTATTCATATAAAAAAACCATCTAAAAAGTCATACTAATTTACAAGGATTCATGGGGTTTATAATCCAACACAATCCTACTCGTACTAAAACTCTCCTACAAAAAATGTAATTATAATCCAACACAAACTAATCTCAAATATATAATCCTAATTCAATCTATAGTTATTAAAAACCAATAGTTGAGATTAGATGGATGACTCAAAGTACTATATTTCGAAACCAAAATTCGAAATTAAGTTTAGCACATCTGTAACCCGCTGGACCAGATCTTCCATTCTGTAGCGCTTCAGTAGAACGGCCATAACTTTTGCATACGAACTCAAATTGAGCTGTTCTTGGTGAAATTTTGAAGATAATTCTGAACTCTACAAATTTCTTTTCACAAATTTTTCCAGTTCAAACTCTATCTTTGCAGAAAATACTCTTGAAGTTACTGCTGCTGTACATGAATTTCTTTCTTTGTTGTAATTGACTTCCTTTGCTCATATATATCACAAATTTACTCCTTTTCTTTTTTTCTCTGCAAATCTTTTATTTCCTATAAAACATACTAAAAATATACCCTAATAGCAATTATTAATATATCAAAATAGATAAAATATAGAAAAAATATGCAAAATATAATACTAATCAGTGAAGTTAGTGGGGTTGGAGTGTGTTGGTGAAGGTAGGGTCAATAAAGATGAACTCCTTTAGAAGAGTTAACAATGTCAAGAAGGATGAGCTTCGGTGAAGCTAGGCTCAACAAAGCTAGCCCTTGGCAAGGCAACAGCCTGATACAAGTGTGTTATCAGAGCAAGCTATCTTCATGCTCGGTTTTGATATGTTTAGAGGCCAAATTGGAGAATATGTAAAATATGAAAGTTATTAGGAATTCAATTATCTTTAAAGCAATAGAGAATGAAGTGATTTGGGGAATAGTTAAAAAATTGGAGTCATTTTATCGAGATCTGTTGGACAAACAATAAGAACTCATAAAAAACGAATGGATCATCAGATTAGGAGATCCGAGAGAAAAGTTTTTTGCTGGAAATTGAGAGAAGAGAGTTTCTAAAGAAGAATTGCATATTATTATATGAACGGTGTGTCTCTTCTAGCAAGAAAAAACCACTGATAGTAGTTGCGTGACTCTCTACCTTGTAGTTGCCAACGAAAGAGCTATTTGGTCGGAGGCTAAATGGATGATTTCTTGGGTTCTCTTACTGCCAAGATTAGAGCTTGAGAATGATGAGGGATCAAGAGGATGGAGAAAAATGACAGGGGATTTTAGCCCTATTCCTATGGCCAGTTAAAATGGGGGGCTTACATGTGGTAGGGTAGTAGTCTCCAATCAACCACTCATGCAAAATTATAAATGTACATTATCAATTATTGACCTAACCTAAGTAAACGGCTCATATCATTAGAGGTGGCAAATAGGCCGGCGGTCTCTTGGACATGCCCGGCTCGTCACGTGCTCGGCTTGGATGAGCCGTGCTGGGCATGGCACGGCCCGGCACCCTTGCTCGAGCACGGCCTGAGCCGAGGTCGCCCGTGCCGTGGGCACAGGGCGGCTCGGCCCATTTTTTTCATTTTTAAAAAAATTCGATTTAGCAATTATGGGGGGTTTTGTAATTTTTTTTGCACAGAGTCCCTCGTTAATAGAGGTGGCAAATAGGTCGGATGGCCCGTTGGGCATGCCTAATCCGGCACGTGCCGGGCATGACTCGGATGAGCCGTGCCATGCCCGGCATGGCCGGGCACCCTAGCTCGGGTCGTGCCCGAACCGGGGTCGCCCGAGTAGTGCCAGGCACGGCTCGGCCCGTTTTTATTTTTAATTTTAAAAAAAAGTCCGATTTAGCCGTTATGGGGGGGGTTTTGTAATTTTTTTGCACAGAGCCCCCCAACAGCTATATTTATAGCCGTTGAGATAAAATTTGCAATTTTTTTCGCAATTTTTTCTCCCAATGGTCAAAATGGCAATTGGGATTTTTTTTTTTTTTGCAATTTATATTTGCAAAAAAAAAAAACCTTTTTTTCCTATAAATAACTCATCATCTCTTCAATTTCTATTCTTCACACAAACTCTAACTCTCAAAACTCCTCTTAATTCTCAACTCTCTCAAGCAAGTATCAAGTGATAAAAAAGTCTCAAGTAAGCAAGTCTCAACATCAAAATTCAAGCACGTCTTATTGGCCTCAACTCTAATCTCTCAAGCAAGTTTCTCTTCGGTTTTCCGGTTTGCTCCCTCTAATACTCATATATCTACTTTATCTCTCAAGTGGTTTACAGCTCAAAAGATATTTATAATTTGAAATTTTTTATTCAGTTTTTTTTGAGATTTTTTATTTAATTTTTTTGAGATTATTTGAAATGGATCCATACTCGTCCGGTTTTCTCCTTTTCTAACAAGTGAAAAATATCAAATCCTTTGTCAACCCTTAAAACATCCTCCTCATGTACCTTTTTCTATGCTCGAAAAAGAACAAACTGAAGCAATCATACCCAAAATCCAAACAACTACCCCCGCTAGGACTTCTAGATCAGACATATAGAAACTTTTTGAAAAAATTTTGAAAAATTGTGTTAAAAAGTTAGGTGTAAATATTGTCAAAAAATATATTCATTCTCCTTAGATAGTGGAACGGGTTACCTTAAAAAACAGCTAGACAAATCTCACCCACCAAATGAACCACATCAAAAAAAATAAACACCTACAGAGGATCATTAGGAATTCATAAATATAATCCTATAAGCGCTATAGATAATTTAGAAACATTTATAGTATATAACGAACAACCTTTTTCTTTTTCGAAAAACCAAAAATTTGAAATTTTTTTAAAATTAACATTTACTGACGAATTTAAAAAAAATCCCCCGTTCTACATGTAAATCCGACATAGTTAAAATATATAAAGATATGAGAGAAACTTTAATTTCTATTTTAACATCTTTGATTTTTAGAGTTGCTATAAGCGCGATTGTTGGGGGCTCTAAATAGTTGTCATTATTATGTGTAACGGCTCACTATATAGATCAAGATTGACATATACAGAAAAGAATAATTAGATTTAGGAGATTTGAATTTTCTCATAATGCACATAATTTATCACAATCTCTACTTAGTGTTTTTCAACATTTGGAATAGAAAGAAAAATATTTTCCATTTCTTTCGATAATACTTCTGAAAATACGGTCTCAATAGAAATTCTAAAAAATATTACAAAACCAATTTTAGATGGAAAATTATTTCACATTAGGTGTATTTGTCACATACTTAATTTATGTGTACAAGATGGATTAAGAATAGTAAGTGTTTGAATAATTAAACTTAGAAATACAATACTATTTATTAAAAATAGTGGGCCAAGAAGACAATCATTTAAACAAATATGTAGGAATTTTAAAATCTCACCTAAAATTTTACCTCTAGATATAAAAACAAGATGGAATTCTATATATAAAATATTAAATATAGCAATTCAATATAAAGATGTAATAAATATATTTAATGAAATGGAGTTACCAATATGTAGTTTAGATATTAATGAAGGATACCATTTACATTGCATTTTTAAGTTTTTAAACAAATTTAAAATTGCAACTAGAGCACTGTTAGGACTTATTACCCATCTACACATATTGTACTATATTATTTAACCGAAATTAGTTCTGTTTTTATTGAATGTAGGAATCACCCAATACTTGAATATATTATTCAACTTATGGAAACTAAATTTAATAAATATTTTAAAATTTTTCCATACTTATTATATTTTGCAACTGTTGTGGATTCACGTTGTAAGTTAGATAAACTTGAAATTTTAATAGATTTATTTTATAAAAATATGTGTTATGAAGATAATATTAGTAATTTAGTTAATGATATTAAAATTTATTTAGATATTATGTATAAAATATATGTAGATATGTATGGTGATAAAATACAATCTACAAAGGAACCAAATGCTAGAGAAACACGAAATCCAATAATATCATCCGTATTTTACCGAAAAAATGCTAGTCAGTCTAGTATATATATTTAATGAACTACATTGTTATTTAGAAATGACTAACTATGTAGATGACGTATCCCCAGAAAATTATGAAGCCTTTGATATTTTGGCTTGGTGGAAATCATAGAAAAAAAATATATCATGTGCTTTCCAATATGGTCCGTGATCTACTAACTCCTCCGGTGTCTACTGTAGAATCAGAGTCTGTTTTTAGTGCAGGTGGTAAAGTGCTCACGGAGTAAAGAATCTCAATGACAGTAGATACACTGGAGATGTTTGTTTGGTTGAAGGACTGGCTAGAAGTAAAAGAAAGAGAATAAGAATCGTTCAATGAAATATAATTAGAGATTTCACCAGAAGATGAATGAAAATAGATTTTTATTTTTTTTTTCTTTTCAAATTGTAATTTCTACATTTGTTGGGATTTTTATGTATATTTTTAAAATTTTTTATGTAATTTTTAATTCATAAATCTCTTGAAAAAATACTAAAAACAAGTTGAGGGTGACAGTTAGGGTCCTCTCCCCTTTGTTTGGGTTTTGTATGATTTCTAAAGAGATTTATAGAATAATTATATCAATGTAATACAATTTAATATAATAAAATTTTATTTTTGCTATCGTTTATTCTTATTAAACCTAATTAAATTAAGCTAACTATTTTTTTAAACTAACTTAATAATAAAATTAATAATTTAAAAAAAATTAAAAAACAAGCTGGCCCGGCCTGGCCCGGGCACAGTGCGTGCCTAGCGGGCCGTGCCAACGGGCCGATCCCGGGCCAAGCGTCGGGCGGCCATGCCGTGCCTAGGGCACAGCCTATCCCAAAGTTGGGACGGGCTGTGCCCGGACCGGGACGGACACGACTCACTTGCCACCCCCTTCATATCATGAGGTCAAAGGATAAAACTGAAATAATAATTTAAATAATTACGGCGTCAGTCCAAAAATCGCCCACATAGAATAATTCCAAGAATTGCAAAAATTCCTCAAAACAGATGAGTTGCACCTTACTCGGAATTTAAAAATAAGTTATAAATGAAATGATAAATTCATTTCACATCGAATCTATATCATTGTTTAAGCCCAATACAATTAGATATAGAATAAATCGATGAAGGAGATATAATAATTAGAGTCCTTAAGAAAATAAAAGAACTTTGAACTTTTGTCCACATATATAAATTACTTGGCCTCACAGACCGATCTGGTCTGAATTAATACATAGTTCAAAATTTTCTAATTTTTTTTTCACATTAATGGTTGGATGGACCGGACTGTAATTCTAACAGA
The DNA here is from genome assembly GCA_036321105.1 of Dracaena cambodiana. Taxonomy (NCBI): domain Eukaryota; kingdom Viridiplantae; phylum Streptophyta; class Magnoliopsida; order Asparagales; family Asparagaceae; genus Dracaena; species Dracaena cambodiana. The sequence continues at coordinate 27,377,720 of JAYEPQ010000001.1, forward strand.
ATAAGCCGAACGGCCGAACCAAATCCTACTGACTCTGTTTCGCCAAAATAGAGAAAGAAAAAGGAAAAAAAAAAAACTCTCTTTAGAAGGGATTGTGAAATCTTTACGTCATACCCTCCTTTTTTACGGCCATAAGGTACAAAGAGGAGGTCCACCACACGTTACAGAGAGGGACCGATCTTTCGGTGGGCAGTTGTTGCTCGTTATGCCTTTTTTTTAGTAATAAGGTTTATCATTTTTTTTGAAAAAATTATCTATCGCTATTTCTTACAAATTACAAATAACAGTTGTTATCTACACGCACACATACAGATTCCAGAGAACGGAAGAGAAATTTTAATAATATTTAGTAATAAAAATAAATAAACAATTTTCTGAAATTAACTCGCGTCCCTCTTTGCCCCTTTGCCCTCTTCTTCTCTCTCTCTCTCTCTCTCCCTCGAAAAAGAAAATAAACAAAAAAAAGAAAGGAGTTTCTCTCTCCTCTCTTGATTTTGGTTTGGTGAGGTTTGGGCCGTGGTTTCGTGGAACCGTTGCTATCGCTGCCGCAGGGGGGCCAGAGTCAGCCGCCGCCACCGCCGCATTGGATCATAAGGTAATGGGGATTGTTAGAATGGCGAGAGAGGGAGAGGGCTGATTCGTTGCTTTCTTCCCTCAAGCTAAATCTCTTTTTCCAATTCAATTCTTTTGAAATTTTTGAGAGAGATTTGAAAAGAAAAGAAGAGAAAGAAAAGAAAAGAAAAGAAAAGGAGAGAGCGAGAGAGCATGTGTGATTTGGTGGCCCGCACGGGTCGACATCAGCAGCGATACGAGGATGGATATCGCCTTGTCGCGGGGTGATTCTCTCATCTCTCGCTCTCATTATCCATACATCCATACATACATAACATACATTGCTCCTGCTCTACCTTTTTTAGGATGCTAGTCGTGTTTCTCATTCATTATTGATTGGTTGATTGAATGATGTAACTATTTGTTGATTGATTTATTATCATTGTGTTGTTTTTTTTTTCTATGATTGCCGACGTTAAGTTTCACATTGCACACACATTGAAGGATTGATTGAATGAATAATTTCTCATTTCACATTGTGTGACAATGCTGTGGTAGAAATGAGATGGGTCTTGAATGTAAGTGGCATTTTTGCAGAGATTGTTGGATCTGCTGAGAGATTTTGTTTTATATCCTATCTTGATTTTTTATTTTTTGTGCGTTTCTATATTTATTGTGATATGGTAAGTAGTTTACAATCTGGGTGTTGACATTGAACAGCCTCAAACCATCTCTATGTATTTCCTGTTTTTCCGTAACTATTGCCACATGATAATCATTTTAGTCTTTGAATGTTGATTTCTGAACAGATTTCAAAATATCGTTAGATATATTTTTTTTCCCTAGTATTTCACTGAGAATGGTGGAATCATTGCTGTTGGACACTGGTGTTGTGGTGTTAAGCTCTTCTTTAGACTCAGTACATAAATGTAGAAAACTATTTAATTTATGCACACAGTCCTTGCCTATAAGAGGTTGTGTTCATGTCCCTGAATTTCGTTTCTTAGCTAATTCATGTCGGAAAAGTGAATTTCAATGACATAACTTGTCAGGAGAATACAACCATGAAAAAAGAGCCAGTTTTATAATTTTTCTGATATAACACCCAATTTACTCATAGTATATTCATGTTTGATTGATAAACAGAACTTTAGATCAGGGTTTGCAGATTCTTTTTACTTTCTCTTGGATAAAAAGCAAATAGTCTATAGAATTTCCTTCTGCATGCTTTTATGGTTTCTTACGAGCATTCATTTAAGCTTGTACATTGACAATATGAAAGATTGCATTTAGTTACATGACACAATTCGTGGATGTGTAGTAATATAACCTACAGGTTCCTAAACATTTTCTAAACTGCGGTTCTTTCCTCAGGTGTATACCGTTCAAATATGATAGCTGTGATGAGAATTGTGATACCGATAGGAAGATCACAAAAGTTCTTATGATCACCTCAACAAGTGGACCAGGCCTTTTATTTCCAAAGGTATGATGTTTCAAGTTTTATCATAGTTATTTTTGCATAAAATGAAATGGAAAAAAATGTAAGAGGACTTGTGGAGGGAAAGGGCACAATATATAAGATGGTTCTAGTACTGGAATACGGTAGCATTTTCTTTCCTAGTTTGATCTGGATAAGCGACCATGGCAAAAAAAACCGTCCTTTTCTCATTACTTCTGTTTGTCGCTCTCTGCCACTACTTGTTTACATCATACCTTGACAGGAAGCAGTGCAATGAAGCTGCAAATCATATTGAAAACTAAAATTACTAACATACCCCCAGACAAGTAGCATCAGTGTTACTTATCTTTTCCAATACTAGTTGTTTTGTAAGCTTTGCTATTGGGAAAGACCACACTATTTAGAGCATCAGGGTAATCAACAGATATCTTCAAGTAACATGTTTTGTGTGCTATGTGTCTACGTTTTACTCCATTTGCTAACGACATAATGGATTCACTTTTAGTCGCACTAGGTTTCCTCCTACAAACCCATGGTATTAGTTTCCTCCCATAAGAGATTCATGCTGACTAGGTATCTGGCAAATTATCAACATTCAGTGATATTTTTTATGTATGTATCATGTATTTTCTATTACAAGGCCTTTTATGCAAATATTTGATGTATACACATAATGCTTTGTATTTCCTTGGTATCCTTTTCCAAAACTTATCACTTGCACATGAATTTAGAAAATGTGTTGGAGTCAAGGTTTAAAATATCAGAATCAGCATCGGGTATCCATCGATCACAATATCAAAATCGACAACATCACACGTGTTCTATTGGCAATATTAGAAATATCGGCAATATCAAACCAATATTGTATGGTATATACGTATCATATTTCTCAATACAATATACTGAGGTCCTCCATGTACACTCTCTTCCTCAATCTTAGAATCTCGAAGTTTTGTATTAAGTACGTACAAAATAGAGTATATGAAGTGTAAATTCAGCAAACAAAAAATCTAAGACTATAGTAATGTGACATTAGACAGGTGAAAGATACCCATGAAAAATCAGCTTAGGTATAAAAATTCTATTATCCAAGGGGATGGAGAGATCAATACTGATGTGAATCATAGAATCCAAGTTGGATGATCGAAATAGAGGAGTGCAACGGGAGTTTTATGAAATTGAAGCATTTTGTTAAGGTTAAGGAAGGGTTTTATTAATTGTTATTAGGCCAAATTTGTTTTATTGCACGGAATACTAGGTTATAGAAAGATATCATGCACAAAATTGAGTATAACACAGCTGCACATGCTTGGATGTGTGACAATACTAGGAGGTATAAGGTGAGAAATAAGAATATTCTTATTAAGGAAAGCGAAACCTCCATAAAAGAGAAGATGTGAGAAAATAACCTTTAATAGTTTGGTCATGTGCAATGTAGACCTATGGATGCATAGTTTGTTGAGTGGAGCTTATCAGTATAGGGTAAGTTAAAAGAGTATAGGGAAGACCAAAAAAAATATTGATGGAGGTTATAAGAAAAGATATGAATGCTAAAAGCTTAATGATATTGCTCGATAGGAATGAGTTGAGAAGGATGATCCATGTGCTCAACCTGGCGTAAGTCTCTTTTTAGTTCTTGTAGCCTACCCAAAATGTTTGGAATAAATGGGTTAGTTGTTTTTATTTACATGGAAACAAAGCATGAGATCTGGTCTTTGGTCCTTAAATCATAGCTGGAAATTTTTATTGTGTGATTTTAGTTCTCAGGTAAGTCTCCAGCAGGGATCAAGATGTAACTAGTTCTACTTTTATGATCATTCGTGATTCTCTACTCTCGAATGATTTCTTTGGTAGTTTTTCCTTTGATGATTTCACTTTACGCTCTTTTGCTTCAGATATGCTCTTCTAGTTTCTAATATTTCATTTTTTCTTTAACCTTCCAATTTTCCATTTATCCTATCCTATTTCGCTCATAAAATACTGGATGAAATGTCCGAGTCTTTAGTATTTGATTTGCTGTTGCTGACTTGAAGATGTGTTAATCATGTGACCCACTCTTTTCACTCATAAGATGTTGGATGTAATGTCTAACTCATAAATCTTAGACCTGTTGGTGCTGATTCATTGAAAACTATTAATCTCTTGTTTGTAATCATCCTTATCTATTCGTTCCTATCAAACAATGCTCATTAAAACTTTTAACATTCATATTTTTTTGTACCATCTCATCAATATTTTCTTTCCATCGCTCTTTTAACTTGTCCTACAATGATAAACTCCACTCACTGAACTGGTATCTCCATAGATCTACGTTGTACATGACCAAATTGTATGTGTGGTTTTCTTACATGTTTTCTATAAGAGCTATGCCTGTCATAGCAAGATTATTCTCGTTTCTCACCTTATATCTCCTAGTATTACTGCTTATCCAACTAAGTATGGGCATCTCTGCTACTCATCTTTTGTATGATGTCTCTTTGTAGCTCAAAATTCCATGTTATATAACAAATCTGGCTATACCAATCGGATAACACATTCTCTTTAGTCTCAACGAAATGTTAGGTCACAGAAAGCCCTATGTTGCATTTAGATACGCATTGAAAAAGAAATGAAGACAGAAGGAGAGAGGGAGCAACCACCAATAGAGAGGTGAAACATAGGGTTTTCTTGTCTAACCCTTTCAGCCTCTTGTTTGCTTTTATATTTAACAAACTTTAAAGACTACAATGCCCATATAACTTATAGTACTTTATTATTCCTGAGTGCTAATTAGCCCGGTATACATTGTTATTCCACATCCCAACAATTTAAGCTTTTTGCTAAAGTGGTTTCCTAATGTATCTGAACTGGGTTACAAGAGATCGTGGGTTCAAATCTCATCATTGTCAAATTTCTTAAAGAAATAATATTTTCCTTGTTTTTGCTGCATTCCAAGTTGAAAGTTGTTCCACCTGGCCAAAATGTTTTTTGCATGTGATGGGGTGTTCTAAGTGTTGATTAGCTTGATATTCATTGATAATTCACAGTCAAACATCTTTAAGCTTTTTGGTAAAATGACCCTTGACAACAAGATATGAGGTTTGTTTTGTTTAATTCAGCAAATAGTTGTTGCATTGTAGTTTTTACACAACATGATCACATGTAATTCATTTGCGATTTTGTGTTTATGGTCTAGAAGAACATCCTACTAAATCATTGAGCCATTTATGACTCATGACTAAACTTTATTATGAACTTCTATTTCAGTCTATACAACCAGGTTCTGGACTTGCATTTGATGCCGATGAAATCACAATCTCGATGCCTTTCAGTCTTAATGGTTTATGAGGGATCTTTTTTCTACTATTCTTTGACCATGATATATGAAGTACACATGGGTACGTGTACAGACACGTCAATTTGTGAAGTGTAGGGTAGGGTATGGTGATACATAGGCACACAGAAAAAAAAGTAATATTTAATACTGCAATTTTAAAATGCAGTCTTTATAAGACTATCTACTTATTGCATTTGCGGGTATCAAAGTTGTCTTGATACACTAAATATCTTTGATATATAAATTTGGATTGAACAATTACTCAAACTTGTAAAATAAACAAAAAATTATGTGAGAAGTGCTTTAACTTAAAAGTATATCATAAAATTGAGGCATATTTATTAAGTGTTCAACACATGTCTGTCTGAGAAGTTTTCATGAAGTGTTGATTTCGGACACGTGCCGGTATGTGTTCGGTGTGGGTATAACTAATTTTAGTAGTACCCTTGCTATGTTTACCATGATTAATCCAATGATGTAGTAGCCGTATCAATTGTTTTATAGGCTTTTATTTACCATAGCATGGAGTTCATCTATGGCTGGTTTCTTGGATAAAAACTTGATATATTCTTGTGAGTAGGAAATTTGCAGGATCTACAGGTTACTGCATTTAGATAATTTGGCTTGTAAATATGAAGTACTAATTATACTTATCTTTGATTATGCTCATTTCTCAGAGTTTTCTCCTATAACTTATTCATGTCGCGGAGGGGAGCATACCTGTACTTGGATCTATTGGGGTTGGTACCCCTTGCAACTTACAAGTGGCAACCAATTGCTGCAAGATCTTTGTGTCAACCTGTTTAAATAATGTGATTTATCAATTAATGAACATACATTTCTTACTTTATTGTCATTTCTCTTCTGCATCCCACCCATCTCACCAAGGGGAGGGCATGTATATTTGGATTCTTTTAGGTAATACCATCCCTTACAATCAGACCTTTCATCCCCTTTAGGTGTCACCTTAGGAACCTTTCTACTCCTTATGTTGCTGTTTATTTAAAAAAATGGAAATCATATTTTGACTTGTTCAGTATGCGGAAGCCCAACAACGGTACACTTTTCAACATGCGTGACCTTGGCTTCCTGGGCCAAACCATTGCTTTAGAATATCTAGTAAGTTATAGGCCTCACTGAGTTTCTTGGCTGGTGGATGCCCAGTGAGAAGTATAGAAAAGAGTAGCGAATAGCTAGGTTTCTTTCAAATTCTGAGAAAAATACTGAATCTAATATTACATTGCACAGATCCTGGTTTTTTGTGTGCATGATAAATTGTAAACCTCTGGTCAATGTTTGAGGACCGTGCCACAATCTCTTATCTTTTTTTGAAAGCAATCAGACAAAAGTTTGGCAAAAGTATAAACATATTGTGGGGTGTGGGCTAGCAACATATATCAATCAAGCTAAAGCTCCATTCATATTAAGCTTGATTCATATTAACTTGAAATGCTAAAGCTCATAAGCATATATGAGAGTTAATTCACATTCGTTGATTTGAAAGCTAAAACTGGATTTTGCCTTTTTACTAGTTATAATTGTTATACTATTTATATTGGTCTTTGCAAATGATATATCGGTCGATAAAATCGTTTTAAGGAATCTGCCGCTACAATACAAAAGCCCAATATATCATCAGACATTCTGTTATTCAATATGCAGAACCTTGACCCGGTACAAACTGAAGATCTGATAATTATAACCTTGTTGTTAATACTTGCTAAACTGTGAAGTTTTTTGAAAGATCAGAATCGTTGCTGAGCTAACCTATCATCTTTCTTTTTGGGCTCCATTATATTTGAGGGGATTTTTCAAGGTTTTTCTTTCTTTGGTTTCATGAGCTTAAAATCAACCCATAAGCTACACTTGTTGCGCTTTAGGATTTGTTGCAGACATCTTTGTGTGAATAATTTCCTTGTCCAAGAAAATGCATACTTAGGGGTGTTTGCTTGATGTGGAAAGACGTTGCAAACATTATTCAATCTATTTATAGCACATTGTTCTCCTTACCCAACTTTTTTTGATGAAAAAGGCCTTGCCCAGTATGATTGGCATTTGGCATTGATGATGATGATGCTGAGTTCCTGTCCTGAAGCTATACAATGAACCAGAGAGCAACAGTTTTTAAATTTCTTCCATGAATTCATAATGGGAAATTTGTGTTACCCTCTGAAGAACCCATCCGAAGTATCCACAATGCAGAAAGTTCCTGTTTGTGTTGATGCCCAATACTTTTATTTATTGCAGACCTTTTCTTGTAGGAATTGTCGTTTCATGTAGTTTTCTCCCTGTCAATGTCTTAAGAGACAATCCTTCTATTAAGTTTTCTTCTATGAGTGTCCATGATATCCTGTTGTCCTGAAGGAAACATTTTCATACTGTGTATATATCATTTGTTGGCTGTCTTCTTCCGTCTATACCTGTTCCCAGAAATATTTTATTATTGCACTAACTTATTTCGTGACATCTTTTAACAGGGTGGATGGGAAAATGATGAAACTGTCAAAGAGGCTGCTGTACGAGAAGCCATTGAAGAAGCAGGAGTTAGAGGAGATTTAAAGGTACTTTTTCTTGAGAATAATTTTGCCATGGCATTTTTCATAGCTTAATGACTATTTAGTTGAGGGCACTGCAGATACAGTGTATAAAAAGATGTAGTTGTCTTGCAAATAAAATGTTTCAAACTAACATATATTATTTGCTATGAGGTATAAAGCATGGACAAGAATACGGGATACCAATACTATATGATATGGACAAGGGGACATGGTAAAACCTAAAAAAGTAGGATATGAGAACGCGGGCACATGGTGGCATAAATATACATGTATTTATGCATGTGATATATATAATGCGCATCAAAACTCGTAATTATTAAAAATATCTTTTTTTTAATTAGAAAGAAAAGACACATCTAAAACTTAAATTTTGATTAACTGATTAAAGAAACATATCCAAATTCGATCTAATAGACTAGTACATTGAATAAAATATTTAAAGGCTTTATCTTTACTAGGCATCCTGGGCATATTAGTTTGGAATCTGTTTTACATCATAAGAATGTTTTTTAGGCGATGTATGACTCTATAGTGCTCAAAATATTATCTATGTGACTTTTTGAAAACAGAAACAAGCCCGATATGCAACCTGCATTACTTTTTAAAAGGAGATTTGATTCCAACACAAAAGTTTTTAGATTATTATAGTCTGACATGGCTTTGGTATGTTCTATTTGTATCAGTAAGTGTCATCCAAGTATCGATACATGATACTTATCCGACACGAAAACAATATTCACTTTGAAGTGTTTGTGCTTCATAGGTTATTAGTAATCGACAAAATGAAAAAGAATATCTCAGAGATCATTATTTATTGTTTTTAATGACATTCTATTTGTTTTTTGTGCGTTAAATATTAAATTAGTTCCCTTTATAACTTATTCAAGCCTAATGTAAAATAACTGTGTCTATCCATCGGTTTGTTATTTTATGAATATATCTTAGATATTTTGACCAAATTATCATATGATGAAACTTTGGGATAAAGTGATCTGAATAGTGACTAAAAAAGAAGCATACATGTCCGGAAACTAATTTGGTTTTATGCCAAAGGGGTCAATTATTGAAGCCCTTAATCTACTAAGACAATCAAAGAAGAGATAAAGAAAAGAGATCTACATGCTTTGTACCGAGTTGAAGAAAGCTTAAAGTAGGGTCCCTAGTAGGATAAATTGATGGCTTCTAAAGAAGAAAATGAAATACACTCACACACACTCTCACATGCACATGATCTGGCAATAATTAGGGTGAGCAAATATTGGATATGAGATGGAGCCATTCCCACCAAAGGCTTAAAACAAGAACTGACATTAAGTCTTTATCTCTTAGCAATGGTTATCGATGAACTTCACTAAGCATGTGTAAGATGAAATTCATGGAACACATTGATATTAGTTGGTCAAACTAGGGAAGTTATATTTTCAAAGTGGAGAGGTTGTGAGAATCTCCGGAACTTATAGGATTTAGATTTTCGTAGAAGGATGCCAAACTATATGGAATGTAACTTTAGTTAAACTATAGAAAGGAGTGGATGCATAACACACTTTGATGGTTATGGAATACCCTGTAGTTTATCAAGATGTGGCTCATAAAGTCGAAGGCAGGATGGTTAAAGTGGAGATATGCTTTGGAGATCCATGTGTTATGGAATACTCATTAAATTAAAATGAAAATTCTATACCATGTCTATAAGACTAGCGATGCTTTATAGATTGTATATTGGGTAGTTAGGAAACGAGAATGCTAAAACAGATTACTGAAAATGTAGATAGAGATATAAGTGGCAGCTTTCATGAGAACTTAAGGATAAAATGTTGGAGGATCAATGGAGATGGTTTGGGTATGTGCAACTTAGGCCAATAAGTGCATCATTTAGCATGAGTGGTAGGGTTATAATTAATGGGGCAATCAAAACAACAGGAAGTCCTAAGCAAACCTGGTAGAGGCTATTAAGAAGGATAAAGTAGTTGTTAATTTAAATCAAGGAGGTCGTCCTTAACAGAACCGGATGGAATAAAAGCATCTATACTGCCAACCAAAAAAAGGCTTTATTGTTTTTTTTTTTTTTTGCTGAAACATTTTGAGGGTGGCAGCTTAAAGCAAGCTTTTTTGCTTGGTTGAACAGAGTTAAGTCTTCTGTTTTCTGTTCATTTTATAAAGAGAGAGGGAGGTACAAGGTCTAAAATGATAGTCAATGATGAAATTTACTACTTTCTGATGTTTTCAGCAAGTTTGAACAGGTTTAACATTTTTAAACTCGAATATTTTATTAAGATGTCTCGAACTATGAAGACTCTGATACCAAGCAAAATTGTTCTATTAGATTGAAGAACTTAAAAACTAGGACACTTGTTAGCTAATATCAGAATCCAGTGATACTTGCTAATTGAGACTTTATGGTGCTTAAAAATGTTGATCTTGTGTAGTTGGTGATTGGCTTATTTAGTCTTAGAACCCGAATTTTCAGGCTTAAACCTTAAAAAGATAACTCGAGTTAGTGATCTTTGACATGCTTTTACCAAGATTCTCTGAGCTCATCAATCTTCAATAATGACATGGTCCTCTATTTATCTTTTGCTTACATGGTTGCATGTGTTTGCAGACGCACAGAATAAAGAGATATAAAACAAATGGACATCAAACAAGCCCCTTTTAGTTATTTTGAGAAATTATAACGAAGATATAAATATAGAAGACTCCAGATAATTTCCAAAAAAAATTTAACAAATATTGATGATTAAATCTAGTTTTTGCTTACAATTTTTTCTTTAAGTGAAAGGAGTATGCATTTTATGCAGTGCCAACTGGTTTTTTTTCCTCCTTTTAGAGAGAAAGCATAACACCCCAACCTGCTAGCATACCATGCCCATGGCCTCCTTACAAGTAAATTAAAAACCAAAGCAACTGGTGAAAACCAAAAAGAAAACACTAAGGCACCACACTGGTAGTCACAATCATGCAAAAAAGATACAAATAAGTATAGATCTGCAAGTATGCAATCCAAAAGAGAGACCAATGCAAACACAGGAAAAGGCTCAGCAAAAGATTGCCAACAAATTAAGCAACTCCAGCAGAATACGAAGTCCCTTGTCCAGCAGCATCTAGTTCCTTCCTCCTTGAAGCTCCCCTGATCTGTTGTCCTACCTAAATCTTCTTCCTAACTTTATTCGGATTCTGTGTCCATTAAGGAGGTGTTGATAGAGTCAGGTAAAACAAGGGAAGTCCTGAAACCATGGTATTTCTTTAAGCCCACACATTCCTCAGCCATAAACAAGCACTCTATTCCAGTTGAGCAAACTTGGGAACATGGATCACTCTCCTGAATTCCCTCATTTCCGATTAAGTCTGACCTGCATTTGCAAATTAGACGTATTGGCTGACAAATTTAAGAAACAAAGCTACAATTGAGAAATATATATGATCCGTACTTTCATTCTGTCTGCCATAAAGAACACATGCATATCCTGTTTTCACCTCTTTACGCAAGAATCTCTTCAATCTGCCTTTCATAGCTAGCCAGTTTCAAATCTTAACTCTTAAATTAACAGTGGCCTTACAAGTGCCATTCTCATAATTAACCTTAATCACCTGAAAGCTTATGAATTCATTAGAGAACTTGAAAGAAAACTGACCATCAAGCTGTTATCTTTAAATTCATTTATCTGCTGCATTGGTTTACGGCCAAATTGATTATATTCTCCAAAAAGATGCATATATTGCATATAAGCTGATCTGTAGGAACTCTTATAAACTTAGGTCTCCAAACCCAGAGCAACCTATTAATGCACCATGAGGACATACTAAAGCAGGAGGATTAACAGCCAGATTCCGAAGTTCGTTAGATTCCCTTGGAAAGGAACAAAATCATAGGCAAGTTAAAACATGCAAGTTTTACCATCTTCCCTATTCATGTTAGTGCCAGTCATAAACATTTCAATTTGTTTCTCCATACCCTTCCAAAAGTAGAAAAGGGTAATTTCACCCTCCTGATTCTTTTCCCCTCTGATAAGGATGGAAATCGACTATTTTTATGTAAACTGTTATTTGAAAAGAAATTCACCACTACGTTCTTAATAAATCAATATTCATGTCATGATTGTCATTGAAGGCAATCACACCAACATGCAAACCGCCAAATTCTTAGGCACATGCACCTCCTCCCACTCAACCAAACAAGTTAGATCATTACACTGAATTATTCTTCTGAAAGGATCTTCACATTTTATCAATTCCATCTTTCACCCACTTAGATGCCCACTTAGGCATAGCATTTAGACAAAAGATATACAGGCATGGTCTCATGGCATACAACGCTGGATTCATGTGTCTACCTCATCTAAATAAAGATATTTCTTCCTGTCTGGCTAATCTCCTATGTAACATATCATAAAGTAGTTTGCCCATTCCTTTTAGGTTATGAGGCACCAAAGAAATTACCTAAATACATTATGGCCCCCTTTGACAAGGGGAGTTGGGAGGATTTAGTCTAGGCAGAAAATTAAAAAGTTGTGAGGAGTTGGGATTTAGGCCAAGGGTAGGCTTGCCATTTTTGAAAAAAAATGCAACACCCATCCTCCTTAGGTCCAAAGCCTAAATCCTACAAGGAGTTGTTGTTTTAGCACATCTATTAGATATGACTAGCCTACACCTAAAACTCTATAACTGCTACACCACTACTCCGCTTCCAAATGGGGCCTACGTGGAACTTAGCTGCTTCATAGTTTATTATAGTATCTAATTTCTCATGAATTACTGTGTCCTTTCCTAACAAAAGTTTTTAGCAAAGTTTAATTTTAAGCCCAGATACTAGTTTAAAATTAATAGGACCCAAATAAAAACTAGCATGTCATCAATTTATTTTAAACATAAAATTCTCTCTCTAAAACCAATAAAACACAAATAAACTGACAATCCTGCGTTAATCAATAGGATCTAATGTTTTCTCTAGCAAAGTTAATTTTAAGCCCAGGTACTAGTTCAAAATTAATAGGACCCAATAGAAACTAGCATGTCGTCAACATATTTTAAACATAAAATTCTCTCTCTAAGCCTATAGGACCCAAATAAACTGACAATCCTTCATTAACAAATGTTTTCAGTATTTGCACAAAAGTGTTGCTGTCAAGACAACTAAGAAAGGAGCTTGGTTTTGCCTTGAGCCCTTTTAGTAAAATCAGATGCTTGCAACCTCATTCACCAAAATAGTATACATCCCTTGGTTGAAACATGCTTGTATACAGTAAACCATTTATTACCAAATTATCTAGCCTGTAATGCTAAGTGCTTGTGATGTGAAAGTGTAGATAATTTGGTAGAACAAGCAAGCTAGACTAGGTAGACATGATTGTCCTTTACTTATAGAGGAAATGACTTATGCTATTTGTATAATATCAAGGTTTAAAATCCCAGAACTGGTACCTACTGTTGGTTTTTGGTACCAGAATTGGCAATATTGAACATTTCATATCAAAGATATTAACAATATCTGCATATTGGCGATATTCGCTTTATAAGGTTTAAATCATATCAGGGACCTGAAAGTCTAATATAATATTTACGACACATTAGTTGAGTTGGCTAATATTTGAAATGTTTCATAAGGAACTTGATTAGTTATGTCGTTCCAGTCGTAGTGGTCGATGGGGAAGAAAGAAATGAATGAATGTCCTTTTTGGAAAATGTAAAATAATACACCTACTATGACGAAAAGACAAACATAAGTATTGTAGGTGGACTTATCAAACTGAAATAACATCTTAGATTGACATGTTGATAGACTGATCTGTTATAATGAAAAAGAGAGTCAATGGTGACAGAGCCATGGGAAGAGCTGCCTCTTTCTTGTAGCAGAGGCTTCCATTCACCATCATAGACTACACGCAAGTGCTCTCCTTTTGTTATTCACATATTCACTTAGACTACTAGAAATATGTCATACTCAATGTCTTAACCAAACTTTATGTAAATATATATATACACACACACACATACATACATACAACATCTATGCTACCATATAAAGATGAAAATGTGGGTAAGGAAAAACTAATGGAAAGAGGATATAATATATAAATACCATAGGTAGAGCAGCGGTTATTTCTTCAGAGAGAAATAAATGCAACTTTTCAATACTTCCCTCTCCCTCTCTCCTTCTCCCACTGCCTCCCTCTCTCTATCTAGTATTTTTTCATATATGCAGCCTCTCTTTCTTAGGTGTTCAGATTTGTACTAATAGGAAAAGGGAGCAAAGTCCCTATTGAATCAAGATCACATGAAGTTTAAATATCAGAATCACTATGATATCAAATGATGATTTATGGTATCGAAATTGGCTAGATGAATATATCATAGCCATAATGACTGATCTTGTAGGGTATATATTGTATCTAGTGCCTCATTTTCCGATATTATACTTGTAATTCATGAAGCTCTCAGCCACTGTTTGAATCCTTGGCATGCATATGTAAATTGATTCATCATCGGATCAACACAAATTTGCGTTGGGGATTTTTATATTGAATTATTCTTTTTTAAAAGTAAAATTTTTCCTCAAATCCTTTAATCTCTATCATATCCTATGGTGTTTGATTCAATTCCGTGGCAAAAAGAAATGCAATTGACTAGGACTCAAGTCTTAGATCATTAAATATATGATATAATACAACTCTTAGACTAAGATCACTTATCAAAGTTAGCCCATTAATAATAAATTTAATAAATAATTTGTCTTGCCAAAAATTTAGGAAATAGAGAATGGAGAATCTTATCTAAAAGCAGGCCCGGCCTAGCCTTGATCCAAATGAACTATACCTGATTATCTATGGTAAGGTATGAGTTAGAGCTAAATGAATTTTTGGATTAGCTATTTATTGAATGCATTGTGATGCACTTGATCTAATCCTTACTCATGTTTATGTAGTGAATGGAATGGACATAATTAACTTGGCTGTGTCCCTGAATTTAATTTTTCCTGGGCATACCTGATAAGGATTATTTACTTTTAAATACTTGGATCTTGTTTGGCAGTACGAGTTAGCAGGTGTAGGGAGCTAATCCCTGCTACAGCAAAAAAAAAAGGATAGGTGTTAGCAAATATCATGAGTTTGGATTCTTGGGACAAACTTGGGATTTGTAAAAACTAAAAAATATTATGCACTCAGTGTCTCTTTTAACCTCAAAACTTTAAACTCCTGCATCAAGCTACAAGTAGGCGTAGGCAAAGTCTAAAATGAGAATGTTCATTCTTCCCTAAAGTACAAATGCCTCCTTCATAAACAACTAACATCTACACCCTTCACACCAGATGAGGCCTTATGTAATAGACGAACTTGAGGATCATTAGTAAGCTATGTGAACTAGACAGGATCACGAAATTCAAGGAATGCCACCAACCTCATTGGAAGAACTTTCTCTACTATATTGGGAGGGTGGGAGAGATCCACCAGTTCTTCAAAATATTAAGTACAATATTTCTAATGAACTGTCTTACACATTTTTGAAGAAACCGTATATGAGATAAGGAAATTGTCGAAGTACGAGTTAAAAGTTCCTTAAATTTTTGGGTTTGGAGCTGTGAAGCACGGATAGTTCTAAGAATGTCATATTTGTGTCGGATACATGTATTGGACATCGATACTTGGACGATACTTATAGATACGTATCAGACAAACCAAGCCTATATTAGGCTTTAAAAGTCAAAAACTTGCATGTCAAAACTGTATTTGCTTTCTAAAAGTCATACAAATTGTATATTAGGATCATATTCACTTTCCAAAAGTCATGGAGATCACTTTTTGAGTACTATGGTATTATACATTATCTAAATAACATAAAATGGATACTAAATTAATAGGTCCAAATGCCTTGTAAAGATAGAGACCTCAATTATTTTATTGAATGTTCTAATCTATTGGATTGAATTAGGATTCTTTTTTTTTAATATAGTTACTTGATTGTAACCTATGTTTTGATTCATTAATACGTTTTCTTTTATTTTACTTCAAAAAGAAAAATTGTCTTACCGTTTACGAGTTTGATGTGCATTATACATCACATGCATAAATATGAACATATTTATGTTGCCATATCCCATGTCTCTGAGTCTTACTTTTTTAGGTTTGCCATGTTTCCATGCCCGTGCCATGTCGTATTCATGTCCCAAGTCCATATCCATACTTTGTAAGTTTGGGGATTTGTTGAATGTAATAGATTCCGACCACTGACCTAGTCTTTACTTGAGAAATATGAAGAGTATAACACCATTTAGAGAAAAGAAGAAAAGAAAAGTTTAACAAAGTGACCTTTCTTCTGACAAACTTAACATGAGGCCTAAATGTAATCCTCACTTTAGCTAATGAAAATTAACCAAATCGATCTATGTGAAATGTGGATAGGTTGTTGACTGTTGAAACAAAGTTGAACCTCGTTACCTAATAAAATCCTAACTAAATCATATATATCACAATATTTGTTTTGCATTATAGATGCCGTGATTAACTAAGCAGTATGAAGAAAAACATTGATTTACATTTACCAAATGCTAGAACTTGATGACTATAAAACCTAAATTATGACAAACATGATATTCCCCCATCCTCTTGAGTGATAGGACTTGGGTTTCAAGATCTTATACAAGTCCACTACATTTACATATTAAGAGAAATTTGATCATCCTTGACTTAACCTGATTCAATCCCTAAATATGATCATTTTAGAAGCCATTAAATTATTTTTGTATATTGTATATTTACAAATTGGAGAGCTTTTGGCATCTTGGAGAGGTAGATGGGCCTTAGACATAGGCCTTAACCAATTTAATCCAAAATCTTAAGCTATTTGGTATTGACCCTCTCACACTCTGATTTGGTAGTATTACTTTTGCATAATTCCTAATAATCACATTTTTCATTTGTGAATATACCCAAAGCATCTCCAGGAAACCATAGGCCCATGGACTAGAGCACCATCCACCATTCGTAGGTAAACCTGATTTTGGTCTAAATTGTTACACTAGCCAACATCCATGAACAAAGCATTTTGGTTGTATTGCTTCTCGACCTATATTTAAGACTATTGTATTGCTTCTCGACCTATATTTAGGACTAACTTACTACCCAAGAGGCTCGTCTATTCCCTAGTAAGTGACATCGAAGCTCATGTTGTGGCTCACGGATAGCGGAGTGGTATCACATGAGCAATGGAGATGATGGATGTTGGTATTTATGATGCCTCCTATTGTTTCTTGTAAGATCAAAGTTAGGTTTTCCTACCAAGGAGATGATGCCATAGATTCCTGTCCAAGGGCCCTTGGTTCTCAGATGATTACGTGATTAAAGTATACTCACAAATAAAAGAGGTGATTGTTGCAAATATATATGTTAAGTATAGTTCATATCAGTGATTATATGATTAATGGTTTCATATAGAGTGTTAGAACCAATGTTTAAAATAGCGATAACGGTAACGTAACGTTTTGCCTTTGTTAGGTTATGTCGCAAATAGCGTAACGCATAACGTAGGTTATGCAATTTTCTATTTATTTAATAAAAATAAATATAAAACCATATAAAATAATTTTAATAAATTGAAAAATAAATTTAAAATATCTAAAAAAATATAAAATTATTTTGTAATACATAATCTATTCAAATGTTATATTAATTTTTACAATATTTTTCATATATCTTCATAAATTATATTAAGTTTGCAACCGTAATTCCAATCATCATTTAAATAAAAAAGTAAGATTCCAATTTTTTATTTCGATTCCAATTATTATCATTATTGTAATTTATATTTTGTAATGTTCAATTTATCTTATTTATGATTGTTGATTTCAGTTCAATTAAAAATTCAATAAAATCAACAAGTAAAATGTTTTAGCAACCGGACGAGAAATACAAGTGGATAAAGAAACAAACTTAAATTATCAAATTAGAAATTCCAAAAGCAATCAAACAAGCCAACAATTAATTAAGAAAATTACAGCAATTCGCTAATAATCAAACTAATAATCAACAACAATATATAAATTACTAAAAAAAATAATTGTAAATAACGTAGCATAACGTAATTTAACATAACGTTATGTAATATAACGTAAAATAACGTAAAAAACGTACTGTTACGGTGCACTGAGTTATTTCCAGTTGTTACGTAGCGTTGGGATTCCGTTAGGTTA
Source organism: Dracaena cambodiana (assembly GCA_036321105.1). Taxonomy (NCBI): domain Eukaryota; kingdom Viridiplantae; phylum Streptophyta; class Magnoliopsida; order Asparagales; family Asparagaceae; genus Dracaena; species Dracaena cambodiana. The sequence continues at coordinate 27,395,788 of JAYEPQ010000001.1, forward strand.
CGTAACGCAAATAACGGGTTTCATAACGCGTTATTTTCAACAATGGTTAGAACAATACCTAATAATGAGGGCAACCTACAGTATAACCTATAGTATAACCAATAACGAGTGTGGGCTGGACTCCTATACTGAATTTTACAAAAATTTTCAAAGTATATGATATTGTAAAGTTTTTAAGTGTCATGATGTAAATAAATATGGTTTAGATGATAAAATGGCATTACAAAGGGTTAGCTCACATGGTGAGTTGAAGCTTGTGATCAATTGATGGGATTGTCTTGGGTCGACCCTAGCTTTGACGTACACACACACCCCTTTTGATCTCTCTCTTTTTTTGTTGTTTGCCTCACTAATGAATAAGTAAAATTATTTCCCAATAATCCCTAAATGTAAGAAAAATTCTTAGTCAATTGAAAAACGATGTACTACTAAGCAAAAGGACATTAATTAATGCATAAGAGATAGAATTATCTAAGATTATATTCTACTAAAAAAATAATAGAGATCATATACCAAAAGTAAATAAGATATATTTAATAATTTAAAGTCAGTCTAGAATTTTTGAACAAAAGATAATGGAGATTATATACCGTCGCCTTGAAAGGGGAACTCTCAATAACCAATGCCACTCTGTTCCTGCTAAGCTAAGCCTTGGTATGGTCTAGAATATATTTAGTAATTTGAAAATCCTAATAAATTATTGATCTGTATAAGATCACAGGTTTGAATTTAAACAAAACAACCAATTAGGGGTGGAAATATGTCAGATTCAGGTTGGATCCTATAAGATCCAGTAGAAGATCCACTAAAAATTTACAGCACCCATGTGGTTTAAACCCATTTGGAACTCTAGGATCCAAACCGTAAGTAATTGGGGTTGGATTAGTGTTTTAGATTACCCAGTGCCTTTTTTTTCCGTAGAGAATATCTCAAGTTCTGTTAACAATCAAACATAAATTAAAAATATTTTTACTGATATTTTGTTTAATTTTTCTAGCAATATTAACTAATTTATGTTTAGGAAGAACATGGATGATTTATTTAGAATTGAGCAATCTAATCTATATAAATAACCTAGTGTGTGGTTGGGTTGAAGGTCCATATATCCAATAGAAACTAGATCTGTTTTTTTATCCATACCCTCTGAGGCAATCAGGTATCAATTTAGGATCCGCACCCCGATCATTTGGGCAAATTTGGAAACTGTTATCGGGCATGAGTACCTTCCCTACTCATAGTCCTTATTTTTCCTGACTAGATTTTTAACACATTTTATAATAATACTTGCTATCAAATCTTTGTACATCTAACTGAGAAATGTATTTTAAGGTTCATAATGTAGATTCTAAAATGTCTATCCCAATTCCTTTTTCCACTATCAGCACAAGTTTTTAAGTCCTAGTATTGTTACCTTACGCCTTCATTGAAAAACTAAATCCTGCATCTGCCGCATCCTAACATCTTGAAACGTTTGGGATTGAATTGGTTCATATATGACCCATCTTTACTCCTCGAGAGGCCTGTGGGCTCCTCAACAGTACAGTATGCAACTTGTATCTTTTTTGGGTATCTGAGCTTCAAATATACTATCTCAAATGTCAATCTATGGGGTTGAGATTTCATATTGACTGATGATCAAGTCCCTAATTTTTTTTTTTTAGCAAACTGTAGTCTATATCAAGATCATGCAAGTCTAGTTTATTCTGGTTCTTAAGTTTAGATCTCAGAAATACGAGGCTGTCTCATTTCCTTAAAAGATCTTTTGTTTGTATAAGAGTTCAGTCATATGTACCATTAAATGGCCTCACATTACTGCTCTCACCACCTCAGAACTATCTGGATGATTATGCATTCAAAAGTAAGAGTCATCAGGATGAGTTCAGCCCAGAAGGATGGTGCAGAGCGTCAATGTTTGCCTTGCATGTGAATGAGGAGCTAAAGTCGTGGCCGGAAAAGGATTCTCGTGAGAGGAAGTGGCTTACAATTCCAGAAGCTGCCCCTCTTTGCAGGCACAGTTGGATGAAGAAGGCCCTCGAAAAATTTGCAGAGTACTATGATATTGCTGGTAATGTCAGCGGCTCTAAAGCAGTAGAGTATCCTCCTTCCTCTGGTGATTCAAGCTCTCCATCAAGATGACAGACGGATGACATTTACAGAAGCTGGTTGCATTGGCATACACTCTTCTGTAGCAGCTGACTTCTTTCTCTTCTTTCCATTTGTTAAGGGGATACAAAAGATCTACATCGATTCCATATGTTTTAGTTTTCACTGCTTCGGGCCCGTCCGGTTATCTTTATACTGTTCTGACCATGTCTTATGTAATTTTATTCCGTGGGAATCAATCCACTTATGGAAGCAACTTTTTTCTTATAAACTGAATGCTTGTACTTCTCAGTATCAATAGATACATCATGGCGATGATTTGCCTGCTATTTTTGTGTTCAGTGTTTCTTGCGAAGTTATATATTAAAAATCTTTTTGACTTTACAAAAGTTACTATCAACGATTTGATAATCGGTTTGCAACGAATTGGTTGAGTCGTGACCATTGTAATGCCATGAGGTGAAACATTTACTCCAAGCTATTTTTCTAGGGTTACATGATGAAGGTCGAAGTAATGCTACGGTGCTTCTCTATAACAGTCTAGTGGAATGTAACCTTAAGCTACAAAATTTATTCTCAATTTCTTTAAGGACATGAAATAATTTGACCTAGCTCTTTCTTCCATAGTCTGCATTTATTATTGGGAAATTGCATGCAAATTAAATATTTTCTTCAAGATAAAATGTTTTCACCAATTGTCTAATGCTATAACTGTTTATATTATTATTTTTGTCTCATTCAACCCACATACACCTTACTCATCAACTATTTTGAATTTTAAAAATAAGAAAAAACTAAAAAAAACTTAATGATAGTCAAATTAAGGAGGATTCACTCATCTTTTTTTTTTTCCTGTGATACAATTGATTGAGCTTCATGAGATATATAACATGGTATATTCATTTATTCAAATCTATGAATAAAGAGTGAAAGTTGTCTCTGAAGAAGGTATCTTGGTATTGGAAAAAGATAAACAAAATGGGTCTCACATTGAAAACTGAGAAGAAATATAGTGGATTTATATAGAATTGTGTATTCTAGTATATACTTGTAAAATAAGATAAAAGGCATCTCAGCACCAACTGTACCATCCTTTCTCATATGTTCAAGGGGATTAGGCGTTCGGGGTACATTGGGTCCTTTTAACTCTTGAAGTCATAAATATCCATTTTCGTACTTGGCACAAATTAGCTGGGCACATCAAGCCTTGTTGACAATTCTTATATAGTTATTTATTGTTGCTTTTAGTAAAAAGCAATTTTTCTTGGTTGACATAGTTAGAGTGCAACTTTTACTGGTTATTGATGCTTCTAGTAAAAAGCAACTTTTCTTGGTTTGTATAGTTAGATTGAAGCTTCATTCCGATAGCAAAAATTATCTTGTTTAATGTTAGGAGCTTATATATGAGTATAGTTCTACGTCAGATAGCACAAGAAAAGTTCATAGATTTAAATAAAAAATTAGAGTCTCTACCTATTGATTTAAATTTTTGGGTTAGATTAGTTCATGGCTTTGTATTTAAAGCCCATTACGCTCTCAAGGGGTCTGATGTACTCCTCGACAACTAGTATAGCATATATTGTGGTCCAAAAGGGAGAGAAGCCTGTTGTAACACCCCAATTGTACAATACCCAAAAAAAATATTTTTTAAATTTATATCTTAAATAAATAATATATTGATTATCTTTTAAGATATAACCAATTTAAGTAATTTTAATTTTTTATTTAACTTATTATCTTAATTATTTTAAAAGATAAAATGAAATTAGATAAGAAACTCTAAAATCCAAACTATAATAATTGATCTTATCCAGCAACTATCACATTCTAAATATTTAAACTCTATCCTACTAACTAACAAATTATCCCTTCTCTCCAAATTTTTCTCACGTTAAAAAAATAGCATCTATGGAAAAAATATGGAAGACTTTAAAAAAAAAAAAAAAAAAAGGAGAAACGCTCCTTTAGAGAGAAGGAAAAAAAGAAGAAGAAAATAAAACAATGAAGAAGAAAAAAAGAAGAAGAGAAGAAAAAAAAAAGGAGAGGAAAAAAAAAAAAGAAAAGAAGAGAGAGAGAGAGAGAGAGAGAGAGAGATCCAAATTGTTGGCTATAGTGGTCTTCCAAAATTTAAAGTCTTCTCTAAAAAACGACAAGTACTAATTTCAATTTTTTTTTCCTTCCTTCTTATTTTAAATAGTTGTATAAAAAATTATATTATTTTAATTTATAAATGCTAGTTTGTTTTTGACTTGTGTTATAAATATAACTCTGCTTGAGGTTTATATTTAGCTTATGCTTACCTCAATAATGATATTTTTTTTTATGAATATAATTATAATCATAAATAAATCTTTGAAAACAAATAATTTAAAAAAAAGGCTATGTTCTGGGAACAGAACATAGATATTTTGGGAAAGAAGAAGATGGAAAAAAAAGGGGTTAATAGAGAAGGCCTAATTTTGATTTATTCTGAACTTCGCCAATTTTGTTTTATGAAATTTTTCTTTTTTAGTTTAGATTTGAATTAGAAATTTAACGTTGATTGTCAAAAATTACGTCTTGAAGTTATAAATTTCATTTAACTGAAAGATTTGTATTGTTCTAAATTGATATTAGCAAAAACTGCAAATTCAGGAAAAATATTTATTTATTTTATTTATTCTACTCATAGTGTCAAGATAATAGGACCCATGTGTACAATGTTTCTGTTTATCAATAGGTCTGCATTCATTATTTTGATGGTCTATATAATTGTTTTTTTATTTTCTTGAGGAGTCACAGACTTGCCTATTAGTAGTTTTTATGATAGTTATTACTTTCTATAATTGTAAAAATATTTAATGATTTTATCTTGTATAATTTTAGGGTACATGTTACTTGTATATTATCTTAGATATTTAGTAGTTCTATTATTGACCATTATTTGTATTCAAACTAATTCAATAATATCTTCTCTATAGCACCATGATGATAATTCTGTCATTTTCAAATATGCAAACTCTTTTTCTTTAATCTAATTTTTTTCCTTTTTATGCTTTCATTGACTTGTCTATTAATCGCTTTATCTTATGATTTAATTTTAGCGAATACTTGGTTTAAAAAGAGAGTTTCTCACTTAGTTACTTTTAAAAGTGGATCGAATGTAAGGCAAATAGATTTCTTTTTAATTAGGAGGGTAGATAGAGCTAGTTGTATCGATTGTAAGGTAGTGCCAGGTGAGAATGTAGTTACCCAATATAGACTCTTAGTTTTAGATATTCATATTAGACAGAAACTTAGAAAAATTAAGTGTAAATTAGATCCTAAAATTAAGTGGTGGCGATTAGAAAGTAATCAAAAAGTTTTTGTAGATAGAGTAGTACAAGAAGCTGATTGGAGGGACCATGATGATCCTAATGTAACATGAAACAAAATGGCTAGTTGCATTAAAAAGATAGCTAAAAATATATTCGGTGAGTCGAGGAGCGGTGCTCTAGCATATAAGGATACATCATGGTGGAATGAAGAGGTAAAAACTGCTATTAAGATCAAGCGAGATTTTTATAGAGATTTGAATAATAATAATAATAATAATAATAATGGAATAAGTTTTGAGAAGTATAAACTAGCAAAGAAGGAGGCTAAGAAAACTATTCGGGATGCAAAAACTAAATTATATAAATAAGTATACGAGAAGTTAGATAATAAAGAGGCAGAAAATGATATATATAATTGCTCGAATAAGAGAGAGAAAGTCTAAAAACTTATGTACTGTAAAGTGTATTAAAAATGAGGATCAGACGGTTCTAGTTAAAGAAAGATGGAAAAATTATTTTGATAGATTATATAATGGTAGTTTTACTCAAGATTTGGGAGATCTTACTATTCAATATGAGAATATGAATCGTAGTTTTATGCGCAGAATTAAAGAGTCTGAAGTAAAAAAAGTTTTGAAGATGATGAAATTAAGAAAAGCTGTTGGTCCAGATTAGATTCCTATAGAGATATGGAGATACTTAGGAGGGATTGGTGTGAGATGGCTAACAGATTTTTTTAACAAGATTTGGCAAACTAAGAAAATGCCAAATGAATAGAGGAAGAGTACCCTATTACCTCTGTATAAGAATAAGGGCGACATTTAGAGTTGTTCTAATTATCGGGGAATAAAACTCATGTGACACACTATGAAGCTTTGGGAAAGGGTAATTGAACATAGATTGCGACAAACTGTTAAAATATCAGAGAATCAGTTTGAATTTATGCTGGGGCGATTGACGACAGAAACTATTCATTTATTTCGTCAACTTATAGAGCGATTCCTAGAGAGAAATAGAGATTTGCATATAGTATTTATTGACTTAGAGAAAACCTATGATAAAGTTCCACGAGAGATATTTTGGTGGACACTGATGAAGAAAAGGGTTCCCATCAAGTATATCGACATAATTAAGGACATGTATGATGGAGTAGTGGCCAAAATTAGAACATGTGGTGGTTTAACAAGTGATTTTTCTATCACAATTGGATTGCATTAAGGATTTGCATTGAGCCCATTCTTATTTGCTATAATGATGGATGAGCTTACTAAAACTATTTAGGATGAGATACCTTGGTGTATACTATTTACTGATGATATTGTCTTAGTTGATGAGACAAGAGTAGGGTTAAATGCCAAGTTAGAGTTATAGAGGCATACATTAGAATCTAGATGTTTTAAATTAAGTAGATCTAAAACAGAGTATATGGAGTGTAAATTTAATAAATGACGGACCATAAACTATAATGCTGTAAAAGTGTATATGCAAGAGATACAAATGAGCAGTCAATTTAGATATTTGGGTTTTATTATTCAGAGTGATGGAGAGATCGATAATGATGTTAACCATAAAATACAAGCTGGCTGGTTGAAATGGAGGAGGGCAACAGGAGTTTTACACGACCGTAACATTCCGTTAAGATTGAAAGGTAAATTTTATGGGACTGATATTAGGCCAATTTTATTATATGGCACAGAATGTTGGGCTATAAAAAACGTCATTCACAGAAAATAAGTGTAGCAGAGATGCGCATCCTCCGTTGGATGTGCGGCAACACTAGGAGAGATAAAGTGAAAAATAAAGATATTCGTGCTAAAGTAGGTGTAGCTCCCATCGATGAGAAGATGCGAGAAAATCGCTTACGATGGTTTGGTCATGTGCAACGTAGGCCTACAAGTGCACCAGTTCGAAGAGGGGAGTTTATCAATGTAGGACAAGTTAAAAGAACGAAGGGAAGACCAAAGAAAACATGGATGGAGCCGATACGCAAAGATATGGAGTCTAGAGGTTTAAATAAGGAGATATTACTTGATAGAAATGAATGGAGAAGAAATATCAAAATAATCAATCCAGCATGATTCTTTTTTTGGTTCATGTAGCCTACCCCAAATACTTGGGATAAAAGGCTTAGTTGTTGTTGTTGTTGTGTGTGTGTGTGTACATATATATATTATATTATATAATATATATATATATATATATATATATATATATATATATATATATATATATATATATATATATATATATATATATATATATATGGGATTACTGTAATTGAGCCGCCAGCTCAGGAAAAGTTATGTGAGCTAGCAGCAAAACTATAACGATCCAATAATTTTTCTTCAATTTTTTTTAACAATTACTATCTCTACCTCCTTAACTTCTTTCGGATTAAATTTCATAAATTTTGAAGTTTATTTACCCTTTCATCAAGTGCATACAAAATGTTTTATTTGTTAAAAATCGTTAATTTTGTGTTAACTTGATGGATGACCAAATCAAAACTAATATCCAAGAAATTGGGTATGAGTGAACCCTGGGGGGTCGAGATCATAATTCAAAAGAATTTTTTTAAAAAAAATTATTTGAAATAGTAAAAATGAACTGCAGGTAAGGTAACTTGCGTGAGCTGTCAGCTCATTTCCATTTTTCTCATATATATATATATATGTATGTATGGATGTTTGCTCTGTTATACCTTTTATTTATAAAAAAAATAATTATGAAAAATATAAATGTAAAGAAATATAGACATGTATGCTTCTTCATAAGAAAAGATAGAAACACTCACAACATACATATGTGCGCCTACACACATGGACGAAGATTGTAAATGTTATATGTCAATTGTGCTTGATTTTAATTTTCAAATTTTATGAATTAAATTGATCCTTTACATCTTTATAACAACTTCATCATGTGCATTTTCCCTCATAAATTAAACCAATATATATACATGTGCTTATTTTATATTGTCATTTACATGATTTTTTTTAGAATTGTTATTCTTAGGATATGGAACAAAATAATGGGGTATGGGGGAACTGAATGGAAAAGAGGTATATATTTTTAGGTTGTGCAGTCAAATTTTAGGGAGGTACCATAGAGGTTTCGGGTGATTACTACATCACCGTCATGTCATGTTATAGGGTTTCGTGCGCAGAGTATATACTCGTCCATCATTCTTGAGTATCAAGTGGTATGTCCTGGAGTAGTACCAGAAGTCATGGGGTCATTGTCCCGAACATGTATGTGACTCTTTTAAAATATGTGGTTTTTCCTTCTAAAAGTTCCAAATTAATTTATAACAGATATGAATGTTATATATCATGTTTTACATGCATGTTTAATTCTATTTTTTTTTATATTGGTTACACTCTCATTCATAACATGTATATATAAATATACCTGTTAACTATTATCATACTCGAGACAAGTATAATTTAACTCATATTTTACAACTTGTTCAAGATTTATATCTTGTGATACACTCATAATTTTATAGTTTTATATAACTCTTTACCATCATGTTAAACTCCAATACTATTCAAAACATGTTTTCATACTACTTGTTGATTCATTATTCTCTTCAAAACATGTATAATTTAATTCATGTTTCACATTCTTTTCAAGATTTAAA